>VXCM01000604.1:11819-26994 GCA_014773175.1 Lucifuga dentata | reverse complement strand
CCCCCCCCCACACACACACACACACCTGCACTTATATTATAAACACACAATGAAACTCAATCTCCAATAACTTCCACAACAGTAACACTAGAATTTTTATTGTATCAAACAGGTGGTGATGACCTTCAGGGCCAGCGTGATGCGTGGCGTCAGGCATGCGTGTTTGCGTCTGCACGTGGATGTGTGTGCGTGTGATCCTCTCTTGTTTGTTCTTAGCAAACTCTTTCCTATGGCAAGCGAAGGAGCTGCGTGCCAACAACAACATCCCACCTCCGATATGAAATGCTTACCATGCCTGCTTTATCCGTCGGCATCTTTCTCTCACACACACACACACACATGGAGAGTCTAACACACACACAGACTCATGCACACAATCATCGATGCCCAATTACCCTCTCCCGTGTTTAGACAGTAATGTTAGTCTGGAGGGNCACACAATCATCGATGCCCAATTACCCTCTCCCGTGTTTAGACAGTAATGTTAGTCTGGAGGGTGATGGGTGTGGAGAGGAACCTGTTGGGAATAATTCATGCGGGTGTCAAAAGTGGGAATGTCAGGATTCTCTTACATTCTGTGGCCACACATCTGGATGGAGCCAACCTTCTGACCATTTGTCAACATTATAGGAATCAGTTGTAACTCACATTTCATTTGTTGCTCAAAAGAAGCCCAACGTGCATAAATACCATAATTCACAGTGATTGCAAGTTATGATTAGACTGACAGAATAAAAGCAAGTAAAAGCCAATATCCCTTATTGATTTCCTTTATTAAATCTATACCAGCCACAGTGAATAAGATGGAATAAGCTATTTTCTTTTTATTCTCTACAGAACTCCCTAATTTTTTTACAAGCACAGCAAACAACTTAAATTAAGGCAAAATGTGCATGAAAAATGTGATCCATAAAAGACTAAATTAAGCCCTAAATTTTAATTGAAATTAAGTGATTCCACATTGGTTTATTGCTTAAAAAAAAAAAAAAAAGNTTAAAAAAAAAAAAAAAAGGTAATTAACTCAAAATTCAACAACTATTGCTGTTAATTTAAGGTTTTTCACATTTCTAATGGGCCTACTTTTGAAATTTGTGGGAACGTCAGGGCTTTAAATTCAAAGATTTAACAGAGGTTTTATTATGAATGATTAAGATATTTTGAAGTTTTTGTGTTTGTGATGTTTGTTTGCTCATGAATGGATTTGGTATTTATTTACTGCCTTAAAAATGTTTCATGGCTAATCCTCTGCATTATTTTTTCAGCAAAAATTCATCTCTAATTCTACTTTATTGTTTTGGTTGAATCTCTGCATTCTCAGCATGCGTTCTGCACTTTTGGCAATGATCATTTTCACTGTAAAAGGAGATCAAATATCTGTTTTAGTGAGGTGTTTTAATATTTTAAATACTTTATCTGTTTGGGACACAGTTTGATAAAATAATAAGGATGGCTTATTGTCAAACTGGTAGAAAGTAGAAAGTGAAAATGGCTTCAAACCCATGACAAATGATGTTGGCTTTGGGTGACGTGCCTTTGGACTGAGGCTCGTATTAGCTAAATTTCTGCATCAACATAGGTTTTGAATAACAAAGACTTCCCATAATGCCTGAGCCAGACATGCTGCGTTCTTTACTCGCTGCAGCTTTATGGCTATCATGTTCTCGCCTGCATCCAGCCAAAGCACCAATGCTCATGCTATCTGTTGTTTTAATGATAGACCCCATATAACCAATTATACAGCGCTGCAGTGTCCCTCTCCTCACTCGTCAGCACTGACATTCATCAATATCCTATTAGTTTCTCTTGGATCCTGGCAGTTTATCCATTAAAAAAAAAAAAAAAANAAAAAAAAAAAAAAAAGAACCTGCTGTTGTTATTGCGAGGCTACACACGGGTAATTTTCATTGTAACAAAATACGCTTTGTTCTAGGCTCAGACACTTCTGGAAAAACTAATATTGGTGGATCCTTGTCTCCAAGGTTGCCATGGCTACAGTCACACTTACCGATGATTGGATTCATTTTGTGTTATCGCTGGCTGCATCCCTGACTCCCAGAGGCAGTGTGATATTAATGATAGCGATGTTCCACCGTATCATTTACAGACTGCGACATCAAAGCCACGCTGAAAGCCCTCGGATTGCCCTGGAAAAACTCTCCTTTTGATTCGGATTCAATTTCCTTTCTCATTGTGTAATGATAGTCACTTTTGAAGAGAAATGCGTCTCATAACAGTCAGCCTGGGCTCTGAGACACTTGTCACAAAGTACATGAATAAGAGCTAGATTGAAACATATGCAGCAAATGCCAGACAGAGGGTAATGGGGTCAAAGTCTCACCTCAGTGGCCAGACGAGAGGTCTCCTATCGTCTGCTGGTGGGTCAAGGCCACTGCCCCCTCTAAGTCCCCATCACTGGGTCTGTCTGGCTCGCACTCAGATAGGGATACACGCTAAACACTGGCACACGGAACGGCAAAGGGGATAACCATCACTCTCCTGAATGAGGACAGAATCAATCATGAGGGACCCTGAGATCACTCCAGACTAAATCACTGTCGGCTGTCAGGTGATAAGCTGCAGGAGTCCATTCTCAGTGTTTATAACAATGGAGAACTGTTGAAACTGCAAAATATCTAAACAGGTGGTAAAACCTGCTTGCACTTTGGGATAGGTGGTGAATGCATTTTTAAAAACAACATTTCTCTCATTTTCACAACACTGCATGGTCAGCAGAAGTTCACAGTAACAAGTACATTCACTGAAGTACTGCACTTACAGAAAGTACATTTTAGCTTGATAGCACAATACATCTTAGACATTATCATTCATGCATGTAACCCTTCAACTGTCCTGAAAGCATGAAAATCCCCAAAATTGGAGTTAAAAGGTTCCAGCAGTTCCATCTCCACTTTTAAATGAAGAACTCTGTATCTCAAATTATGGGAATTTTTATTATTTAATTCCAGAGATGTATTAGTTTTGAAACGCCCCAAAATTGGAGCTGCAAGGTTGTTTTTGCTGTCAGGTAAAAAAAAAAAAAAANGGGGGGGGGGGGATCTCCAGTTTGGGGATTTTCATAAATTAGTAGAAGTAAGAAATAGTCATGCATAGAATGAATAGGATTCCATTGTTTGCTGACTCAATGCTTAATCGGCTTACGAAAAGAAGTACGCAAAATAAGAAAATGCATGTTCAGAATGCTTAAGCTTGATTTGTGCTTGATGCATCCCAATGCAGAGAAATTGACATCACGCAGAAAGACGGGCCCTGTCTCATGGCATCTTTTCGCCTGTCTGCACACATCCCAGATTTTGCAAGTATACATGGACGCTGACATTTCAAAAATAGATACTATGAGCTGTGAGTTTGTGCCTCCAACAGTTTGGGATAACATTAGGAGAAAACCAGAGTGTAAAAGTTCCACATGTCTACTCATCACGTTTCTGCGTCCATGCAAACGTCTGTACAGAAAGTTACACCAATCATACGCTGATGGATGGTTTACATGCAAAATTGACTTATATTCAAAAATCTATGACTTGGAGTACAAGTAATACTTAGAGTACAAGAAAATATTTTGAAAAAGTTTGGAAAAAAATGGACATTTTGTCCTAATTGGATTAGAATCAAAGCTTTGACGTGCATGTGAACGTACCGTGTGACCTTCCTTCATAATGAGGCTTTTGCTTTTAAAGCCATTTTACTATTACTACTTATTATTTTCCCATTTGCCATTACTACTTCTGCTTAAGTAAAAAATTTGAGTACTTCTTCCGCCACTTATGGTCAGTTATTATTCTTTGCATCCATTTGCAGGAACAACTCTTTAAGCCAGTCTATCAGTACCCGTCCATTTGCGCGGGTCTGTATTGACATTGCCTAACCAGAGTGCAACACTCCCATCGTGTCTCATAATGTAATGCACTGAGGTCATATGGAGTTAGTGTGCAAACGGGCATGTTAGCGTCGTAGGGAACCGAGCATTTTCTCTCACTAATTGATGCACTTCAGCCGCTCAGCCTTTGAACTGAATCCCTGCGTCGTCCAGCAGAGAGAAGGCAGATGCCATCAGCATTCCCTCCCCTTGTCTTTGAAACCCAAACCTCCCATCTCAGCGCTCAGGGCCCTGCTGCAGCACGAGTGAGAGGAGCCGTCTGTTAGCTTAGCTCCAGAGACAGTTACTCCCTGCTTTTGTTTGACCACCGTGTGTCCGGGCCAGAAAGATTAGCAGTGTTTTCAGTGGGAGATGCTATCGTGCGGGAGGCAGAGTCCACAATGTTGATAGTCTCAGAGCTTGGTTGCTTCAAGGAGGAGAGCCATTGTTTGTGTAAGGCTTTAGCCTGTGTGTGATAGCAGACGCGACTAGCATTGATCCAGTCCCATGCAGACTCTTAGGAACTCTACACCTATGCATGTTTGCATATAGGCCTGGTGTAACAGCCCAAGATATACCCCCTGCCAAGACTATCCCTGGGCTTAAAGTGGGCTAGCCTCTTTTATACCTCGGGTATATTCTGGACTAGTCCAGTTTATACCCCAGGGTGTTATTTAGGCTAGGCTATTTCATACCCCCCAAGGCCAGATTATACCCCCACATTCAGACACACAATAATCAAGGATACATGAGTTTTTGGTTTTATTTCACAGACTTTTACATACTAACCCTAACCCTAACTCTGATGACACAACCTTATAATTTATCAAAAAAGTCTATGTTGCAGTGACATGTTATTTCTAAAATTATGATGGAAAGAAACAAAGGACACTGACAGACTAATTTATGAAAAACACAAGGGGGTATAATCTGGACTAGTGAGGTATAGTCTAGTCTAGGTCAAAATATACCCTGGGATATAAACCAGCCTGGGCTATTTTAAACCCTGGGGTATATTTTGGCCTAGACCAGACTACCCGGGTATGGTTTGGTGGGGGCTTAATCTGGCCTGCTACACCAGACGTTTACTACTCTGCATCATCAAATATACCTAAAGTCAAAATATACTTTCTTAAAACATAATATTTAAATAGCCTGTACTTATGTACATATACACTGACACCCATAGTTGCATATGTTCCTGGGGTCCTATGTTCCCAAGTTCATATTCTGTTAACACACATTGTGTGTCAACAAATTAACCCTAATCCTAACCCATTATGTGCTCTATTGTGCCATATAGAGTTGGGGAACATAGAATGACTCTGCTACACTACACGAACCGTGTTGCTTCCATACTTGCTTCCATACTTTATGTCAATCTGGAGGATTAAATACTATATTTAAAGATATGAGGGCCAAAACACAGATCATCCTCAGGCAATACCGAAACACCTTGAAAAGTACTTACGATTTCACTCAAGAAAGCTAAACAAAGATGGTGACAATCAAGGAGATCCTTGAAACTTTCAGCCATTTTGCTATTTATCACATGTTGATAGTACTACTTCCATGATTTTTGCAAACTTCTTGTGTTAATTCTAGAGGGTTTGTACAACCAACGCCTCAAACAAATGCAGGTTACGTGTGGCAGCCATCTTCCGTACATGTATGCACAGTTATTGCCAACTGTAAACTTGGCCTTGGAGAAATCAGAGTGAATTGTGAAAGATTACATTTGGAAAATGCGACATTTTGTAAAAAGAGATGAGTAGATGGATTAAGGCTACACAATACTGAACCCCCAAATTTGACACATTAATGATTTTTAATATTTTTTGTTGGCATACTTAGACTTTGTCAGTCTAAAAAGCAGGAAAAAATGAGGTCATTAAACTGGTATTATAGGATTTATGCTTTTCCGGCATCTGCTAAAATCCATAACTTCATTGAGATACGAGCTCTCTTTTCCACTCAGCAACCAGCCACTCATTTCAGCCTGAGTCAGTGGGCCGACGACCCTGAAGATCAAAAGGTCGTGATCCCAGTGAGGCATTGTCATCGGGCCCATGACCAGGGTACTTAACCCCTGATTGGCTAAGTCATATCCCAGGTGTGGAGCTGGGTTATATACGGTGTGTCTGTCACGGTGCTCAGGGTTTCCTCTGAAACAGCCCAATGAGTATGCAGCCTGTCCAAGGCAGGAGGTCCAGTTAAGCCAGATGGGGGGGNTGTATGTGAGAGGGTCTGGGCTGTTGGAGAGCTTAAAGACAAGAGGTCCTTCGGTTCATGTTCATTATCATTTCTGGTTTTGACCCCCATGTCAGCACGAGTTCTAACTGGATGTCTTCACACTCTTATTGCCTTACACTCACCAGAAGGAGAAAAGTCAAAGCATGACAGACAATGGAAGAGTTTTGAGAGCAGAAGAGGAGGAGGAGGAAAGAGGAAGACAGCAAGAAAAATAAAGTCAAGAAAAGTGGCAACATTTAGGGGAGATGATACTGTGGTGACATTCCAGCAGCAGGAGACCAAACACTGCCATACTGGTTTATGACAAAATTACAGGTTTCGGGTCAAAACTCAAATTGTTAACTACCGTACTCGACTATAAACTGATCTCGAGTATAAGCCGATCCCCCATTTTGACCTGGAAATTTAGATTTTTAAAGAAAACCGCATATAAGCCGACCCCCGGATGTTGTTCCATTAATTTATTTGTTTAGCAAATTACCTGTTTTTCTGGGTATTGTCATAGTATTTCTGTGATTTTCTGAAAATAATCCACGGAGCGATAAACATGATATTTATTTCAGCAGCTGATTACCGTAACTGACAGATCACAGCCTAATGGCCGACGCAAAATGTGCTGTATAAGATGTTTAGTCAGGAAATACATTATTTTAAGATATGATTTAAACTATTTTCCATGGGTAGTGGTAAAGGGTAGTATTTCCACCCCTGGAAATTTCCTTCTCTGGGATCCGATTTGAATTACCTGTGTATAAGCNGGGTAGTATTTCCACCCCTGGAAATTTCCTTCTCTGGGATCCGATTTGAATTACCTGTGTATAAGCCAACCCCCCCGATTTGCGTTGTGAAATTTGGTTAAAAAAATTTTGGCTTATACGGTAATTATTCTTCTCATTTAATTAAGAACTAGATTGTTTTTGTTGAAAATAGCTGAACTTTTACTCTGTGCACCATGTAGTCTCATTCTAGGGGGTGTCTGTAACTTTGTGTTCATTCTGTAAATAGTTCGCTCACGCATGTATAAGTTTTTGTGCATTTGTTCTTGGCATTGGGGAGGTGGTAGGGTCCAACAAGTTTAGAACCGCTGGTCTGAAGTGTTATATAGATATTTAGACTTCAGCAGTGCTGTTGACTCGATTTTCCCGGCTCTTTGGATTACAGGCAGATTTACGCTTCCCGCAGTCCTGCCTGACTCCGCCTCTGTCGCCCCGCCCCCCCTCTTGCTTCTCCCTCCAGATCCTCCAGTGTGACTTTGTGGACTGGCTATCCCATGATTCTCCCTGACAGCTGAAGCATCAACCTCTTGACACTGACGGGAATTTATGGTCCACTTCAGGATGCACGGAGAGAAAACGCCATCAGGCCACCGCAGGGACAAAACGCCACACTTACCCAGACCAACTCAGGCTTAATCTGAACACATACACAATATATGCCATTCCAAAATCAGACCAAAATGCCTCTGATTTCGTCATCTGAGCATTTTTCTTTTGCATTGTCGCTATTTATTCAACCCAGGAAAAAACAATATGCAGAATTATTTTTGTTTATATTTTTATGTATGCAACACAAAAATCTCCTATTTCACAAAACAAGACAAGCAAGAAAAGTTTACACCTGCCACAGAAGTGAACATAATGTGCCTCTGTGCCACATTTAGAAGCACACACACACACACACCAACCCACACATACACTCATTCTGTCTGTGCACACAGCCTTTCAGCTGCATGGCAAGCTGACTTAAACCTGTCACCGACAACAAAACAATAAAAACTGTCCCAAAGGATGCATCATCTCTGAATAAAAAAATCTGATTGTAAATTGATTTATGCGATCCATCGGTTTACAATCGGCATAAGCATTCTGTGCATACATATCCTGACTTCACGTACGTTCTCGATTAAGACGACTAAGCAAGGAGTTATATAAATTCCACCACATGTACAGTTGGCTCCACATTTTAGCCTTAAAGGGCCATACCATCCACTTTTTATGTTTGAGCCTAATATATTCAATTTTCATACATGTTACGTTACTGACAGTCATTTCCCAAAGGATAAAACTGTATTTCAGCGTACCTGATATTTTGCAATATCTCTTAATCTTTCAAAATCAAACATTCATGCAATACACCCAAAAATGGATGTTTCACCTGCTGATAGTTTTTGCAGCCTTATGAAGTCACGGTCCTTTAAATTTTTTGATAGGCAAGGTCTTCTTTTGGGGCTATATTCCCCGGTGGAGACATACATTCACTCTGCGCTTTTTAGCGCTTAAACGCTAAAATTATGTAACTTCGAAAAAAAAAAACATGAATATACGTGTTATTTACGATGACTGATTATTTATCCCAAGAATGTTTCAAGTATCAACAAGTTGATTTTAATAGCATACCAGAATGAAATGAAACCAATGGAGATCTGGAAGGTAAGAAAAACATTTTTAATTCACCATTCCAGTAGTATGCTTTGGGAAATGATTATCAGTAATGTTACGAGTATGAAATTTGAATATATTAGACTCAAACATGCAAAATGGATGGTATGGTCCTTTAATTCCAGTACAGAAAAAATCAGATTATAGCATCATACTGACATTCATGAGACGAGTGGAGTTTGATAGATAATACCACATACTAGCTGAGTTTAGATGATTTAACTCGACTTCAAGACTGACTGGTTATTGGTATTTCAAACATGATTCTCAGCCTTCCACAACAAGGTAAAGCAGCAGGGGGTAGTGTTGGTGGGGGTGGGAGTGGGGCATTAGATGGACATCCGCAGGGTATGACTGGTTGTGCAACAGCATTCTGTAGTACACATACCGTGTCATATCCAAGCTTTGGGTGTCTCACATATACTCCTTCACTTTCATCAAGTTATTATAGAGCTTAAAGTAAAGAAACTAAATCCACGGGTTATCAGGTTATACTATGACTTATTAATATTTCATGTTATATTTGCCTTTATGTGTCTGGAGAGTTTGTATTCCTTCACTTCATAACACAAGGTCATGCAGACATATAAAAATAGGAATCCTTTACATTCCCGCCTGTGATGTTTCCAAGCGAAGACCTTTCAGATTATAGAAAAAAAATGCAAACAGTCATATATCACCTGCATACGGGCTTTTATCTGTTTTATGAATTTAAGATGAATGAGCTTCCTTTCTATTTATACCACACTATGCATGCGTTTTTCAAAGTCGTTTTGACTCTGCACATTCCAATCTATTTCTGTTGGGATATTCCACGGTTACAATTGGCCGAAGCATTTCCACAGGCTGAAACACATTCAAACGGATCATTTAACATGATATATTTAATGTGCTGCATATTTATAATGCACGACATGAGCATATGGCCAATATAAGTTAAATCTTGTTTTGATCTTGTTGCTCGTGACTGACATTTTATTCTGCATTCAGAAGTGGAAAGTAACTAAGTACATCTCACGTACAATGTTTTACTTGAATTTTCCCATATTATATTATCTAAATGATTTGTCCTGCATTTTCAGAGCGACATACTGTGTGTTTCACTCCTTTTCAGATGAAAATAGAGATAAAATTGTAAAATAGTTTTATTGTTACAGTTAAACATCACATATTTCAGACACTACATATTTTCAACATCATCTTAAAGGACCATATCCCGCATTTTGCATGTTTGAGCCTAATATATTCAATTTTCATACATGTTACATTACTGACAATCATTTCCCAAAGGATAAAACAGTTTTTCAGCTTTCCTGATATTTTGCAAAATCTCTTAATCTTTCAAAATCAAACATTCAAGCGATACACCCACCTTAACAATCCATGTTTCTCCTGCTAATAGTTATGCAAAATTATGAAGTCAGGGTCATTTTAGATTTTTTGATAAATGCAGGTCTTCTTTTGGGACAATATTCCCCGGTGGAGACATACATTCACTTTGCACTTTTTATTGCGCTTAAATCCTAAAATGAACGTAACTTTGAAAAAAACCTGAATACAGGTCTTGTTTATGATGATGAATTACCTATCCCAAAAACTTTTCAACAGAGGTGGGTAGAGTAGCCAGAAATTGTACTCAAGTAAAAGTATTGTTACTTTATGATAACAGTAACTCAAGTATACATAAGAGTAGTCACCAAAATAATTACTTGAGTGAGAGTAAGAAAGTATCTATTAAAAAAATTACTTGAGTAGTGAGCAACTTTGATCAAGCTTATTCTTTAGAATAATCAACAAGCTATAAAGTGCTCCTCTGAGGGGAAAAAAAATGCAAAGTAGCCACATGTACCTTCTAATACAATCCAAATCATATCATATAAAGAAACAGTAGACAGTAATAAAAATAAAAAATAAAAAAAAATATTTACCACATAACAAATCATGACAATTCTGGCCTGGCCCCAAGACAGTTAGCTAGGTTAGCTTCATGAATTTACTCAGAATAGAACAGGAAAACTTGAGTTAGCATTAGCAGCAGCAGCTAGTTAAGACAGTTAGCTAGGTTAGCTTCATGAATTTACTCAGAATAGAACAGGAAAACTTGAGTTAGCATTAGCAGCAGCAGCTAGTTAAGACAGTTAGCTAGGTTAGCTTCATGAATTTACTCAGAATAGAACAGGAAAACTTGAGTTAGCATTAGCAGCAGCAGCTAGTTAAGACAGTTAGCTAGGTTAGCTTCATGAATTTACTCAGAATAGAACAGGAAAACTTGAGTTAGCATTAGCAGCAGCAGCTAGTTAAGACAGTTAGCTAGGTTAGCTTCATGAATTTACTCAGAATAGAACAGGAAAACTTGAGTTAGCATTAGCAGCAGCAGCTAGTTAAGACAGTTAGCTAGGTTAGCTTCATGAATTTACTCAGAATAGAACAGGAAAACTTGAGTTAGCATTAGCAGCAGCAGCTAGTTAAGACAGTTAGCTAGGTTAGCTTCATGAATTTACTCAGAATAGAACAGGAAAACTTGAGTTAGCATTAGCAGCAGCAGCTAGTTAAGACAGTTAGCTAGGTTAGCTTCATGAATTTACTCAGAATAGAACAGGAAAACTTGAGTTAGCATTAGCAGCAGCAGCTAGTTAAGACAGTTAGCTAGGTTAGCTTCATGAATTTACTCACAATTAGAGTTAGCATTAGCAGCAGCAGCTAGCTAAGACAGTTAGCTAGGTTAGCTTCATGAATTTACTCACAATAGTAACAGGAAAACGTCAGTTAGCATTTGCAGCAGCAGCTACTTAAGTAGCTAACATTGCAGCTTACCGCTATATGTTTCCTCAAATTCCATGTTGAGTTCTTAGAAGCTGAAATGTCCACATGTTTAGGTAGACAAAGACGTCATTATGTAGCTGTACCGTATGTAGCTGTTGGTTTTTTAGTAGACTTTGGGGCTTGGGGGTGAATATGGCCAGACGAAAATGCCAATGATTCCGGGAACGAATAACTCCGTAATTGTCCGCTGTTTCTCCACGCCAGCCTTTCTCTTTTTAGAATCCATTTTTCGTCTAAGTGCCAAGAAAATTATGAAAGAAAAAAATCGTGTTTGCTTAGTTTAAGTTCATTTTAATTCATATTATATTACTATATATGCAAAGGCACCGGCCGGCCCACCTATCAAGCCGTGTCAACCCATTGTTGTCATGGAGATGACCGGACGCTAAATGTGATTGGACCAAAGCTCTCTCACACACACACACACACTGGAGCAGTCACTTCTCTGCTGCAGTGGAAAATGCGGAGAATTTTAACTCGTTGTGTCGGAGCGATGTCTCGCAATTAATAAAAAAGTAACGCAAAGAGTGTGACCAAATGTAACAGAGTAAAAGTATATGTTTTTCTTCATAAATACACTGAAATATGAGTTAAAAGTATCCTGCAATAAAACTACTCAGTAAAGTACAATTTTGCGAAAAAGTTACTTAAGTAAATGTAACGGAGTAAATGGAATGCGTTACTACCCACTTCTACATACATGGTACATGTATCAGTAATTTAACATGCTGCTGAATCACTCTTCACACCAAGTACTTTGATACCTGAGTACATTTTGCTGCTACTTTGAGAATTTTGCTCATCCTCTCAATTCATTCACACAATTTAATCAGGTAAAGTCAAAAAACAACTTTATTTCTCTCATTTTGAACTTAAAACTCCTTTTCTTTCTGTCTCTGCTGTCTTTTCACCCACATGCAGATATTTGAAGCTGTTAGTGAAACCTGATTTGACACTTCTATACTTACTGAAGGAATTAATGTATATTTGTTTCCTACAGAGTCAGTTGGTTGTAAAGACCCATTGAAAAAGAGGCCTGATGCAGTGTGGCAGCCAAAGCATTGGATAGAGTTTCACATTCTATATATAAGCCTGGTGACTTGTGTCCTGCTCTATTTAAATGCCAGAGTCTCACTGTCAAAACACAAGCGAGGGGCGCAACAATATGATGGACCTTTTTGAGACCAACGCTTATCTTTTCAGCGATTTGCGCTATTTGGAGGAAGGGGATCATGGCGCGCTGCAGCATCTGGACATGGCGGGGGTGTCTCCTCTGTACAACGGCAACGACAGCCCNATGGCGCGCTGCAGCATCTGGACATGGCGGGGGTGTCTCCTCTGTACAACGGCAACGACAGCCCGCTGTCGCCGGGTCAGGATAACGTCCCTTCGGAGACCGGTGGGGAGAGCAGCGGGGAGGAACATGTCCTGGCTCCTCCTGGTCTCCGTGCGCACTGTGAGGGCCAGTGCCTCATCTGGGCCTGCAAGATCTGCAAAAGAAAGTCCGCGCCCACGGACAGGCGCAAGGCCGCCACGCTGAGGGAGAGGAGGAGGCTGAAGAAGATCAACGAGGCCTTCGACGCGCTGAAGAGGAAGACCGTGGCCAACCCCAACCAGCGGCTCCCCAAGGNTCAACGAGGCCTTCGACGCGCTGAAGAGGAAGACCGTGGCCAACCCCAACCAGCGGCTCCCCAAGGTGGAGATTTTACGCAGCGCCATCAGCTACATCGAGAAGCTCCAGGACCTGCTGCAAACGCTGGACGAGCAGGAGAAAACGCAGCAGGACGGCTCCACATACAACCTCAGCTCCAAGGATCAAAGTGTAAGCTTCTGGGTAGAATTCCAGCAAAAATCCACCGTGATTATCCTTTTTGGGTTTCTGGTTCTCAGTAGACTTTACAATGAAACTATGGTACTTAATTATGTGTTTTAACCCCTGTTGTATCATTAATATCTCTATAATGTTCATGTGTGGACTCAGAGTTTATAATGATATCACAATGTGTTTTAATAATGTGTATGCTTATCTCTTGTCTTATTCTTACCTCAAGTGGGGCTATTATGATCGAATATTCATCTTGTTTTCATGGTATTTGATAGGCCTATTGTGGGATTATAGGATTATTGTTGCATTCTTCATGTGATAAAACAGATTTTTTTGACATTTATGAGGCCTGATGATTCCTTATGTGAAGTGAAACAACCTTCTGAGGTGTGATGTGTGTTTCTACAGGTGGCCAGTCACGTGTACCAGTGGAAAAAGTCCTCAGAAAGCTGGTCGACCTCTGCTGACCATTCCACCACACCAATGCTAGACCAGAGAGAAGGTAAACTCCTCACTCCTGAGATACAAAATAAAATACAAAAATACAGAATTAATTGAGATTAAATGATTTTCTTTTCATTTCAGGAACCAACGAGTCGTCCGCCTCCTCCAGCCTCCTGCGTCTGTCATCCATCGTGGACAGCATCACCAACAATGAGAAAATCAGCTTCAACGAAGAACCTTCCGAAAACTGAAACATGATTGAAGATGTTGAATAGACACGAAACGTTCAAATTTAACATTTCCATTGTTTGTTTCTAAATTATTTCCAGCAGGTTCAGCCGTTCTGGCTTCTGTTTGTTATGTTTGTATAATAGCCATACTTCCTGAGCTGCTCTTTCACAGAAGAAAATATGTACATATTTTATAAGGACATGATGTTAAAATTAATTTATTTTGTATTTAAAAGCAGAGAAACCCTTTACAAAAGCTGATGTATTTAAATATTTGTACATAACCGACCAACAAATAAATTGCCATTTTTGCAATACAGTAAACCACAGTTGTCCTTGTTCTTCAAGAGCAAGTTGCAACATAGGGTGGAACTTTTATCCAATTAAAGGACCATACTGGTGATTTTGCATGTTTAAAATCAATAAATACAACCCACATACATATTACATTACTATACATTTTCAAAAACAAAACCGTGTTTTAGTTTTCATGTTATTTTGCCAAATCCCCAATCTTTCAAGATCAAATACTCAGGTGATACACAAACTTAAAATTCAATGTTCCACGGTTATTTTGATTTCTCGGTTAAAGCCGTCTTCTCATGGGACGATACACCCTGGTGTACACATACATTTTCTCCCATAGCTCCATGTTTGACCAATTAAATGAAGTTACTTTGATAAAAAAAAAAAAGTTTGCTCTGATGCATGTTTAGGGAAATGGTTGCCGTTAATGTAACATGTATGCAGGTTGTATTTATTGGGCTCAAACATGCAAAACCACCAATATGGTCCTTTAAAGCAAGCATCAGATCATGTCCTTTGCACTCTGGCGTAATGGATGTATAATCTGCCATTTTCAGAGTTTTTTCCCTGCAAATAAGTTCAAGGTTTTTACATGAATATATTCTTCAGTTGCATAAACAGAGGAAAACCGCCGCCACCTCACGAGCTAACTCCCCCCCCCCCCNCCCCCCCCCCCCAGCATTCACGGCTATTAGAAGCCCATAAAAGCTGTCTGATAGCTGTCTGCTGGGCTACTCTCTTTGTTTCAACCGGCATCCGTAACTCGAGTCACTTGAAACACAACATGCCTTTCCCGTTGTGTACCGGGGACGTGGAAAGTCGTGCAGCAGCATGATGAAGCTGTCTGACCCATCCAGGCTTCATTCATCATCACTTCATCATCACATGACAAAGCGTTTCAGTGCCAGCTATTCAGATGCCAGCACGCTAACAGTATGGAGATCCAACCAGTCTTGTTTGTTATGTGCTGACATGGGGGGGG
>VXCM01000603.1:35186-83015 GCA_014773175.1 Lucifuga dentata | reverse complement strand
AAAGAGGACATGAAGTTAGTTGGTGTGAGAGAAGAGGAGGCAGAGGATAGGGTTAGATGGAGGCATATGATTCGCTGTGGTGACCCCTGAAGGGAAAGCCGAAAGGAAAAGAAGAAGAAGATATTACAGACATGGACTGTTCTTGTTGGTTTGCGGTTGTTGGGATGCATGTCAGCATCACATGAGGAGGATGTGTATCATAATGGTATGTTATATCCTTATGGCACGCCAGTGGGACGAATTGATCTTAATTAACCTAATTATTTTTCATTGTCAGTGCGTATGGGTGTGTATGTGATAACTGGGGTTTTGATGGTATGTGTATGTATTGTGTATGTAATATGTCTGTATAGAAAACTTGTTAATTAAAAATAAATTCAAAAACATTTCAAAAAAGCCAGATTTCATCCATGTTCTTGTAAAGTCTCATCATACAAATTTGATATTACAGCAAATTCAATAATTACATTTGTGTTGTACAAGGATGTGACATTATGAATATTTAAAAACATGTGATCCTTTCCTTTTTCTCTTGCACCCAGCAAATATCACAGATGTGCAAAAGCACAAAATGACCCTTAAGATAACATCGTTTTTAAATGGCTGATTTTAAAAAGTGCTTGATGTCAGCCTTTAAGCGATGAGACACCATGACAGTAAATTAGAGAAAATTCTCAAAGCAAACTGGATATTAAAGAGAAGATTTCTGTAGTTCTGAGATTATGTATCCACTATCCTGCCTCAGAGTTGTTGTTGATAAGATCTGACTGTTTAATAATCAGATATTATTATGCAAGAAACACTAAAAACACTAAGTGGACTCTTGATGCGTCTTGACATGTCCAAATTATACAAAACACTGAAACAATAACGCAAACAGAGCTCAACTCTTCATGCTGCCATAGTTACAATTTATTTGTTCAATGAAACTGACATTAACACTGACAAGCTGATAATCAGTACAAGTGGAAGTAAATCTGTTGTCGGGAAAACTGTGGAAAATTGCATTTAGTTTGTGTAATATTTCCTCAACTATACAACTGGCCTAACGTATTAAAGGACCATACCACCCATTTTGCATGTTTGAGCCAAATATATTCAATTTTTATATATGTTATATTACTGACAATCATTTCCCAAAGGATAAAACCGTATTTCAGCTTTCCTGATATTTTCCAAAATCTCTTAATCTTTCAAAATCAAATATTCAAGTGATACACCCACCTTAAAAATCAATGTTTTGGCTGCTAATAGTTACACAGCCTTATGAAATCACGGTCGTTAAAATTTTTCAATAAATGCAGGTCTTCTTTTGGGACTATATTCCCCAGTGGAGGCATACATACATTCACTCCGCACTTTTTATTGCACTTAAAAGCTAAAATTATGAAACTTCGAAAAAACCTGAATAAATGTCTTGTTCGTGATGATGGATTACCTATCCCAAGAATGTTTCAAGTACCAACAAGTTGATTTTAATAGCGTACCAGAATGAACTGAAACCAATGGCAGTCTGGAAGGTAGGAAAAACATTTTTAATTCACTGTTCCAGCAGCATATTTTGGGAAATGATTGTCAGTAACGTTACATGTATGAAAATTGAATATATTAGGCTCAAACATGCAAAATGGGTGGTATGGTCCTTTAAAGCCTGTTACTCGTGCTCACAATGTGCTTTTTGGATCTCATGGGTGCAGCATGTCACTAAATGTCACAACTTTGCATTACACACAGAGCCCTAAACATTCATCATATAAAAGTCATTCTGTTCCACCATTTAAACAATGCCGCCATCTTTGATGTTGGGGATCATTTTCGCCACTCTAAAACTTTCTGGTCCTTTCATCTAAGCAGAAACACAGAGCAGATGAGCGGCTAATGCTGTCTGGAAACAGGTGTGGTGGCTGTTTGATGTTAGCCCGCAGCAGTCCAGCAGGTTTGGAAACACGAAGCAATCGTGACCCCATTCTGAATGCCCACAACACACTCCCCCCCACCCTCGCTCTCCAATGAGGCAGCCAGGTGCCGAAAATACACGCAGCTGTCTTGAATAAAACATCTGACACACTGACTCCCTGACTGATGGTGGGACAGAAGGAGTCACCCTCGGGACTGAGAGGTCTGGGACTCACTGTGTCTATACGCTCAGCTCATTACACAAGTTAATGAGAAAGTTTCTCTCAAGTCTGCGGCTGTTCAGAGGCCCGAACATTGACTGCACGGAGGAGGGAGGAGCTGTCCTGAAGGCTGTGGAGCTGAATTCTACTGTTCTACTTCCTCAGTGCAAGAAAAAAAAAAAAAATCCCCAACAAGAAACCAGGAAAGAATTGTGTAATCTTGTGAAATTTCTGGAAGTTAGCAAACAATCTGCCAGTGAGGTAAGTAAAAATAAGATTTCCTTAAACCTTAAGCCTTGAAGGACCATACCACCCATTTTGCATGTTTGAGCCTAATATATTCAATTTTCATACACATTATATTACTGACAATCATTTCCCAAAGGATAAAACCGTATTTCAGCTTTCCTGATATTTTGCAAAATCCTCTTAATCTTTCAAAATCAAATATTCAAGTGATACACCCACCTTAAAAATCCATGTTTCGCCTCCTAATAATTATGCAGCCTTATGAAGTCACAGTCCAGTCATTTAAATTTTTCGATAAACGCAGGTCTTCTTTTGAGACTGTATTCCCTGGTGGAGGCATACATTTACTCCACGCTTTTTATTGCACTTAAACGCTAAAATTACGTAACTTTGAAAATAAACTGAATACACATCTTGTTCATGATGATGGATTACCTATCCCAAGAACGTTTCAAGTATAAACAAGTTGATTTTAATAGTGTACCAGAATGAACTGAAACCAATGGCAGCCTGGAAGGTAGGATTTTTTTTTTTTTTTTTTTTTTTTTTGAACTTTTAACTCACCGTTCCGGTAGCATGCGTTGGGAAATGGTTGTCAGTGACATTACATGTATGAAAATTGAATATATTAGGCTCACACATGCAAAACGGGTGGTATGGTCCTTTATATAAACACTAACTCTCTCTCTCTCAAACACATACGTATACACAGTTAAGAGCCTGTGCTGGTCAAAAGCCTCACAGGAATGAAGAAGGTAATCCAGATCCCACGAGGCTGTTGGTCCAAAATAACTCAATGTCAAGTTTGCTCAGTAGAACAAACTTGACATCGAGAACAAACTTGACATCGAGTTATTTTGTACCAACACAGGATGAGTCAATCTGAGGCCCATCCTGGCACGCTACCAAGACCCAGCGTATTTAGCTACATATCGATTCAACATTTAAAAGACTAGTTCACTGGCTGTATCAGATTACCGGAGCCATCGCCCCCCTAAACCTCTGTGTAACACCAAATCCCATTTTAAATAACATCACTAGAGAAACTGGGCTTAAGTGTTCAGTTAAATAATGTAGAGTAAGTCAGAGGGATTTCCTGCCTTGAAACACACGGGCAGGAGTCAGGAAAGCATTACTATATTCAGGTTCTTCGTTAATTGCAATCAAATGAAGCTAAGTAGGTTTAAATCAAACATTTATTATAAAATTTAAGGTCAGATAGTGTCTAGTTGTGGCTGGATTTTTATGTTGTTAGACGTCATTTTCACTCATCTAAATGACAGAATTTTTAACTTGAAAGTAAAAAAATTTGTAGTTACTGAATATTTTGCTTAGGGGATTTTTTTTTTATAGTGTATTCTGGGAAATATGTTGCACTTCTTTTTCTGTTCTAAGCAAATTCATTTGGCACACACCTGACAAATTCAATAAACTACAGAGACTGCCCCACGGCGGTGTGTTTTTCACCGACTCTTCTTTTATGCGAATCCAGACAAAGAAGGAAAAAAACAAGAGAACAAGATGGAGCAGCAGACAGAGAGAGAGAGAGAGAGAGAGAGAGACGGGGAAGGGGAGAAGTTGGTGATGAACAAGAGTGAGAGATAAGAGGGTAAACAGAGAAGCGGTAAGTATGTAGTGACCCTGAAGCTGGAGATGGAGTCATGAGTCAGTGACTATGTTTAATGTACACAGAAAGACAACACAGAGGGACAACATCATTTACTGGAGATCCAGGCGTCAATCAGCAGCATGGATGCCTGAGAAGAGATATTTTCTATCCTGAGATGACAAGTTTTCCTGGGAAGTGAGCAAACAGCTTCACCAGAGACGATCACATTAACAGCAAATACCCACAGCGAGCTACACATTTAGCAGACAGTCGCTTTCGCTTTTATTTTTTTTTCCCCTCCAGATAACATTCTTAATATTTTTTTAATTAATTTCTCGGTGCTTGATTGGTCAGGTGAATTACCGATCGTAGTACAGTAGCTTAATTTGGGCTTTTCTTATTAAAAGTGCAATTTATGTGCATCAATGTGGAACTGAGGCCAATTAACAGATAACAGGTCTTGGATTATGACGGGAACACAAACAGTGATGAGCTTTTTGAGGCTCACTGGGTTGTCACAATAATCTTCAAAAACTAAACTGCTAGATACTAATTAGTTCTGATCGGGGCTAGTCTGTGGCATCTGTGAACTGAGAAACCGCCTGGGGCCCCAAGCTTTTCTGATGGGCCCTCCAAATGTGCTTTTTATTGGAGTTTCTCTGGAAATTACCATGTGACATCATTTCAGAGGAAGGTAAGAAGGTTATGACCTGTCCAATGACCTGACAACTATAGTAGATAAATTCAAATATCTGGAACTGAACAAAAAATATAGATGAACAGTTGTGCTTGTTTTTTTCATTGTACAATTAATTCTGCTGAAGCAGCTAACAAAACAACTATTCTTTTCACTATTTTCCAATTAAAGTCTTACTGAATTTGCCTTAAAAGGGAGAATTGAGGGTACTGTCAGCGTGGGTTGGATTCTGCAGTTTAAGCATCTCTAAGGATGTTTTGTTATATTCTGCTGAATGTCTCTGAGCTTCCTGTTTGTCTGATTCGTGAGTATTTACAGACAAACAGATGATGGCAGCGTAGCGAGAGTCTGTCACGCAACACTGCCTCAACTCTCAGTGGCTGCCGAACGTCACGTGTGATTCTCCAGAGGGATGGTCAGCCAGATTTCAGGTTGCAGCAGTATCTAGTGGCAGTCCCGCCTCATTGCACTCATTTCTCCCAGTAACCAGTTCTCTGGTTGATTATTGGGAGCTGCTTAGTTCCAAGAAGTTGTGTTTATGGATCCATGCAGCTAAAAGCATAAGTTTTCTATTGATTTACAGCAAGAAAAACATGGAGCTGTCTGGTGTTTATGCCCCATAGGGTTCTTAACAGGGTTGGTCAGGCAGCGATGGATGATAAGCCCTGTAGTTATTGACTGAAGCTTCTCATAATCTGCAAAAAAAAAAAAAAAAAANAAAAAAAAAAAAAAAAAAAACAAAGGAAAAAAGGTGCAGAGGTGCTGCAGGGAGACATATGAGACAGTGTAATCTCAGACAATGCAGCTGCCCTTCCTGATGCCTCTGAAAAGGTTCTGAACCTTTTCTAAAGCTGCCAGAAGTTGGCTTGTTCTGCTGCTGCACAGTGGAACAAATAGAAAATGCTATCAAGGGACCTGGTTTTATTCAGTTGGAAGAATTACATGTCATGTCTTGTACTAACAATGGCAGACCAAAACAGAGCAAAGACAACCGCGAAAATTGGATTCATAAGTGGGTTGATGGAGTTGCTCTGTGTCTGCTGAATTTGATAACATGTTATCCAGATACATGAAAACCTTTGTGTCGCTCAGCTTGTTCTGAGGGTTTTTCCTCCCACCTAGAGGCCAAAAATCTGCTGTTGATTTAAAATATAGTGTAAAGACATTGCCATCTTTATCTCATCAGCTCTTGTTCAAGGTAAATAGTTTGGATTCTCATAAAGGTGAACTTTATGATGTGTTGGTTAAATGTGGTAATTTGCAACTTCCACAGTACATCATACGCCTCGCATTTTAATTGTTAACTGGAAAAGTTTCGTGAATGATGGTGGCATTAAAGATTTAGTTTTGCAATGCACAATGCACATAACCCGCATTTGTAAGTGCCCGCCACTTCATTAAGAGTCTTTCAGAATTAAATGTGAGGAAATCCATCATTATCGCAACTCACAATCATTAAACCTCACAGGCAATTTGCATATGTAATTAGTGTAAGATTCAAGGATGTGATTGACATGATGGTAATATTTTGCCTAGTTGGTCTGATTGAAGCCAATTTAGAGGGAATAATGGCCGACTCCATGGGAAGTAATTTGTACTGTACATTGTACTGCTACACCCAAAATGAGATAGTTTATAGCAAGCGTGATGAGGAGCAGAGTAGAGATTGCAGACACTCATCTCTTTGCAGAAAATATAAACAAGAGACAGCAGCAAACCAGCAGAATTTGTTCCCCAAGAACTCTGTATTCCCTTGACTCACCTCTTTCACTTTGGTACAGACGCACACTCAGACAATCAAGAAAACTTCACTTGTAAGGCATCAGGCCTATTTTTCAGGATGGCTTTGAAGATTTTGCTGCCATGCCACAAAATGAAAAATCATGCTGCCAGTTTGATAGAATTTCATTTCAGAGGACATACACACACATACTCAGACATAGGAGGCATTCTATTTTTGCTGCAGCCCTCGTCTTCTTTTTTTTCTCATTTTTTTTCACCCCCTGCTCAAGGTTATTCATCTGGTGGAGTGAAGTCAAAATCAATGGCAAGAACAGGGCTGAGAGTTAAAGGCTTGTGCTGAATCTCTTGCTGTGCATATGGGACGTGAGGGGACAGCCATGTTTCATTATAAATTCAAGGCCAATCTGTTCCCAGGGAGGGAAAGCAGGATGTCAAGGTAATGAGTTAATTTAGGAGATAAGGAACAGCAAATGTAATCTGAAAATTCACCAGCAGCAAAATGGTTTCTCAAGCCTCAAGCCCATTCTATCAAAGAAAAGGAAAAAGTCACTCATTATCGTGATAGACTTAGTTATGGGTTCTCTACGGAGCAGTAAATAAAAATATGCTAAAGTTTACCCAGAAGCGTCATTGTAAAGATCCCATTAAACCCTCTGGTGTGAATAAAGGAGCAGAATTGCTTCAAATGGTTCAGCTCAAGCAGCAAAGTGCAGGAGTGAAACGACTTAAGACAGCACAATAATTTCTGCCACTATTCCAGACCCCAGACGACCTCCTACACAAGAATTATATCAAATTTAAGCAGATGCCTAGTTATTATCCCCAAGTGGGCTGGGTTGGCCCCTGGCCGCTGTGGTAATGAGTGTTTTATTGTCTGACTGGGTGGACATGTTTTGAAAGAAAGGCTTCTGTATGCCCCACAAGAAGCTTGGCTCTTAAGACTGAACTCGACCTATAAATGCTCTCCTTTAACATCATCCTTCATGGAAGCCCCAAACATGTCAAACTGTTCCATTTTTCAAGGGTGGGTAATGGTAGAATAAACACGAGGAGTGGAAATTGAGGCCACTTGCTGTTATTTTTCTGTCTTTTAATAATTTCAGGAGCAGAGCTGTAGGGTTTCGCCAGGTGTGCCTTTATTCCTGCAAATGACTCTGTGTTGGCTGGTTCTCTCAAGTGAAAACATAGCAGTTGCTGAAGGTGGAGGGAGCAGTCAAACACCCTATAGATGCAAGGCTTTCACCAAAAACTGGTAATATAAAACTAAGAAAAGGCTGAGATACAAGAGACAACAGTATTCTGTGTTGAATTTACTGTCTTAATCAGCAGTGGGGTACATTTAGGATGGCATGGAAACTGCAAGTACCTCAAAATTCTACTGCAGTACTTCAGTAAATGTACTTATTTACTTTCAACTGGGTGTAATAAGAAATATGAAAGGGTTTTAAAGAAGATGCTAAAACCGGGATCACAGAGAGATCAAATACAGTAGAACAGTGTAATGACATGAAGATAATAGATGGAGCATGTATAACAATGTGCAGGGCGTGCATGTATCAACTACAGTGCAAATGGGTGAGGAAGCACACAGGAGAGGCGACCGGCTTGACAACCTACAGCAGGCAGGAGACTCGGTTGCCATGGCGACAAACAAGGATGTTTGCATCAGAGGCGAATCTCAGCGGTGGCTAGCGGAGGGCACACACACCACTCAGCTAACAGTAATGGAGAATTGTCAGGGCCAGAGATGAGAAAAGGCGGCATGAAGGGAGGAGTGCCTTTCCTTATCGCTCGCCGTTCCCTCACAATCTCGTTTCACGGCAGGGATGAGCTGTACTGTAGGGAAGGGGGAGGTTCCTGTTTAGGAGGGGAACAGGGATTTACCAGTTCAGCTCTTACCTGGCTGCATTAGCCAATTTGACTCACTTAAGCAAAGGCGTTCAAATACAAATTCACATTTTAAGACCACCAAGGTCATCTGTGTCACAGACGGGGTGGAGCAGGATGACACTGATTTTAATTGCTTTTTTTAATCCCATCACTCCACTGTATATTGCACACTGCTGGGTGTTGTGGTGCTTTATGACTCATGAGTCTTGTGAGGGTGCTAGAAGCAGCAATGGAATCTCAGCAGAGCCAAGAGGCAAATTTAGATGGACATACTTTGTTCTGTTTGCCCTCGTTGTGCTGTATTCATATATTCAGCAGGACACCGACTGCGGCTCTGGAGGACTGTGAGCTTGTAATGCCTTAGATACGACTGCCTGGATTGTGAAAGTGTCCATTTGATTAAACTGAGGCCTTCGTTTGCATCAATTCAACCTTATTTCAACCTAAAAATATCAGTCATGTCCTCTACAAAAAGCAAGATAAATATTTTGTAATCCAGTGGAATTTTCTAGCATCAGTTAAAATGTCTCATCTCTTGCATAAACGTCTCGTCAAACAAAACACTATCTGCCTTTACCTTCATAGAAGCAATTAAAAGTTAGAAATTTCAGTTAAATGTCTTTGAAACTGGTTTATTTGTCTTTTATTTCATTTAAGTCACGTCTACAAATGTTTGCTTGTGAAAATGTTGTTTTAGTCAGTCAAACCAAGACCAATTATGTTGAAGAGAGCCTCATAATCTAGTGAATACACTGCTTGATAAGATCATTTTCCCTGGACAAGAAAAATAAGAATGAATCATCTTGAAATGAGATCTTAAGACCTCCTTGAATTCCTGTTTTGACAACGTGTGAACTCATGAATCTTAGATGAACAACAATTTGGATTCTGCACTCATCTCCATGCCAAAACAATGCAGAAAGGCTAAGAAAAAACAACAGGGACCGTAGTGAAGCACCAGTAATCTAATTATTTCCACCAAAAAACTGTCTGAACAATATGAGCCAAAAAGTCAATTACACAAAGCGCAGCAGTTGGTTTGGTCATTACAGACATTACCCTGAGGGTAAAGGGGCACGGCATTCTCCTCTACTCTATTTTCTTGTCCACTAATTCATTGCTTTGAATCGCCTTGGCGTATTGAGCAGGTGCATCATGGGATGTCTGATATATCTCTTTAGAGCAGTTTTTGGTGGGCTTTTATTTTTTTTCAAATACAACCTTTACGCTTTATTACATTCAAGATAGAAAATGTCCTCCACGACCTGTTTTTTTACACTGCATGACATTCAGTAATAATAACACTCTTTCAGTGGGTAAAGGAGATGTTTTGCCCACCATAGGCTGGAGGTTTAGAGAATCAATACACAGCACATGGGTCAAGGGCTATGTCTCTCAAAAGTCCCCCNCCCCCACCCCAAACCCACATGGTATTAATCTCTAATAACTTCCCCACAATGCACTATTGGGCAGTGGCACAAGAAATGCGAAGGACAGATGATGTGTTTTTCCAGCGCTAAGTATGAATCAGGATATTAAAAAATTGCAGGAGGGCAAAAGCAATTTCCTCCTAAAGGGGATTTTAAAATTACAGCTCTCAGACTGAAAGTTTGTTCTGCCACAAAATCATTATCTCCTTCTCACCATCACAATGAAACACCTCCCCTCTGCCACTATCATTGTGTGCACCGAAGATATCTTCTAAAATAAAAATCTCTCTGAGAGGGACTCTCAAACGCCATGATGAAGCCTCCTTACAGACTACTGTATAGTTAAGTACATGTATTCAAGTCATTTAATTTTTTTTTAAATGGTACAAGTCTAGCTCTATTTGTTACTGTATAGCAATTCCATTAAAGGACCATACCACCCATTTTGCATGTTTGAGTCTAATATATTCAATTTTCATACACGTAACGTTACTGACAATCATTTCCCAAAGCATACTACTGAAACAGTGAATTAAAAATGTTTTTCCTACCTTCCAGACCGCCATTGGTTTCAGTTCATTCTGGTACGCTATTAAAATCAACTTGTTGATACTTGAATAGGATGATGATGTTGCAATGATGGATAGGTAATCCATCATCGCAAACAACATGTGTATTCATGTTTTTTAGAAGTTTCGTAAGTTTTGCGTTTATGTGCAGTAAAAAGTGCAGAGTGAATGTATGTCTCCACTGGGAATATAGTCCCTAAAGAAGACCTGTGTTTATTGAAATATTTAAACGACTGTGAATTCATAAGGCTGCGTAATTATTAGCAGGTAAAACATGGATTTTTAAGGTGGGTGTATCACTTGAATATTTGGTTTTGAAAGATTAAGAGATTTTGCAAAATATCAGGAAAGCTTAAATATGGTTTTATCTTTTGGGAAACGATTGTCAGTAATATAATATGTATGAAAATTTAATATATTAGGCTAAACATGCAAAACGGCTGGTATGGTCCTTCCATATACCCCCGTGTCAAAACACTCAGTGTCAAACCTGAGCCTCCCCCATTTAAGCATATATTTTAGTCCGCCAGATCTGCATCTTTATCCGAACCTGGACCAAATTGCACCTACTGATATTATATTATAGAATAAATATGTCTGATTTTTTCTTTATGCATTGTTTTTATCAATCAAAATACTGAATCTGCCTATCACAAAGTGTTTCTCACACAGTTATCTATCTTATTGCCCCTTCAACTTGCTGAACTTGCATATTTTTGAATGGTTTTAAGAAAAAAAAATTTTTCAGGACTTAGTAACAGCACAAATGTCATGATAAAATGGATATTTCTGCAATTTTTGCATTGGGGTTTCCCTTGGGAAGACCAATCTGAATATTAATGTAATATTGAACAAGTGAGTAAACAAGTAAATAACTGTCAGTAACTTGTTTGCCCTGAAGTCATTCACTTATTTATTTATGCAGGCTGTTATTGTCTGCAGACATCTCCAATACAAACTCAGTTTTTTTATAGGCTTCATTAGACAATGTGCAGAGCTCTGGCATTGATCCTTTCTGACTCACTGCGACTCGACACCAACTGTTTTGGTTTGCAGCTGAAAAATATGAATTTAAATGTCAATGTGTGCAGCGTAAAGAATGGGCTTTTGTCACAAAGCAAATAATGTTTTGGTTCCTCTGCAAACTAGTTTTGTTTTCTTACAAGATCAGGAGTCATGCACTGTTAAATTTACCAGCTTTACACCATGTATGAACACCAACAAATAAATTGCATGTTCGCTCAGAACTAATGTAATCATCTCATCTGTGAAATGTTTTTTTTTTTTTTTTTTAAATATCAGTGACATCCTCGGTGCTAAATAACTCAGCGCTGTGGTGTTTCTTCCCACAGATCCATTTATTCACTCTTGATAAGTACTTTTCCTTAGCTTTCTATTGATGTTTCCACAAGTGGCGCTCTTCTGTTTTTCAGTGCAATAAGCTGCTTTGATGGCATTATTCTTACAAAGAAGCTAAATGTGTGTGTTTAATTCTACCAGTTGGAGTGTACATTTGTGTCTACCTCAGTGTGTGTGTGCACGTGTGTAGATTTATCATGTAATCTGAGTCTTATCTCGGTGGGTCACATAGATCCGACAGTCCTGAGTTCTGTACACCGTGTCAAACACTGAGCCTCAAATCAGGACTTAGACAGAGCTAATTAGCCAATCAGTGTCAGGCCTTGAAGACGGAGCTGGTACCAGTGTAGCAGCATACCAATTAAGACTACGACGATGCCTCTCTATTATTAAACACGGTGGTCCAAACTAGTTGCTTGGGTTTGAAGCTCTCCAGTTTGGCCCCACTGTCCATTTTCCCTAAAATGTGCTGGAAAACTGGATACCAACACAGGCAAAATGTTTCATCATGAAACAGGAAAGGAGATTTTTGCCTGAAATTAATCAGTTTGAAGTAAAATTTATTAAAAAAAAAAAAGCCCCACTCGTTTTGACCTTGGAAAGTAATCTATATGAACCAATGCCACGAAATTATTCCAATAATCTTATCTCATTTCTCAAACTTTCCTCCCATCAATGAGAACAAATCAATCCAACAATCAATTAATCAATCAAAGATAGTACTGCAAAAAATAACATTTCCAAATTAAACCTATCCAATTAAAAAACACAGATTAACAGTTTGAGCAACCACATTTGCAAACAAGTTCTTATTGATTGTGATTAATAAGAAGCCTCTATAAGCCTTAAATACGTGCATTTAAGGCATAGTTAATTTGCAAAACATCTCCGAGTGACGCCATGCTGAGTCGCTCATGAACTGAACAAAACTAGAAAGAAACCGTGCCGCCATGTTTATTTGCAAGAAATAAAACAACACAAGTTTATTAAGCTGGATTTCCTACATGATGTTAAAAAGTTTTACACAGGAATGATCTATATTTACTTATTTCCCCTCTTTTATCTTTACACAGGAAACTGCTTTTCTGTTGCTGCAGCTTCAGCTCTTCATGACAAATTGATCCTGTATGAGCGACTGCAGTGTTTTTACGCTGGTGATCATTTTAAGATCATTTGGACTGCACAGTACATTTGCTTGGTATTTTAGATTAGGAACACTTTTATCTCTGTTTTACAAAGTCCAACCTACTGAGAAAACATCAGATCCTTCCAATGAATCTGACCTACTGCAGCATGGTTACTGCTCTGGATGATAATCAATAATGAATCAATAATCATCTCCAAAGAACTGCTTTGCATTTCTCTTCACTAGATGTCAGAGGGAAATACTGCACTTTTTACTCCACTGATGGCTGTAGTTATGAGTTACTCTGCAAATTAAATTCTCCCACCACTGATGACTGCACATGATGCTACTCATTTCATATTTCTACATAAATTATGAAGCTCATGATGATGATGATGATGATGATAAGGAAAAGGGGTGGAGTAAAATTAGGTACTTTTTTTGGATATGGAGAATAGCTCTAGCGAGGAGAGCAAGACAACCAGTTCTGATATGGGAGGAATCCATCACAGCCAGCCTGAGAGTCCGTCTCTGTGGTGACGCGTCACCGATCAGTGCGTGGCTCTTCTCACAAGCGCCTACTACCAAATGGCCACACAAGGTCGAATCATAAGAGACACGCTATTTATATCCTCCATTTTGTATTGCTATCATCATCAGAAACAGCCTCCTGCTGCTTCCCTTGCTTCCTTCTGCTTCTACTTCTTCCCTCATTTTTTTCCTCAGCTCTAATAAAATTGGTCGCATCAAAGAAGCTTCAGCCGAGTACAAAGTAATCCTGACAGATGACCTTTGAACCTGATAGCCTTTGGCTTTTGGAAAAGTTCAGTCAAGATAACTCAGTCCAGACTAAAGGTTATGGTTGTTGGGGCATCAGGCTCAGGACTTTTGGCTTGTACTTCTTATTAATAACTCTTTCACAAGCACGATAAAACAGAACACAACCTCCTGTGACAGTCGAGTGTCACTTTATGAGTTTGGGAGTCAACAACTGCTTACTGTAAACAACATCAGAAACTGTTGTTTTCCCTCTATGATTCTCTGAGCACTGCCAAAATGAAGAACAATCAAAATTGGATCACGTGATGCACAAGTGGGGGAGAATTTTCTCAAATAAAGTATAGTTTTCTTGATGCTAGTGTAGTGATCTGCCTTATTCTTAAATGCCAGATGTAAACAAATCATCCAGTTATCGTAACAGCTGTTAATGTGTCACCAGATCTAAATGTCAAACTTGTTTCTAGTCAGCCGCAGCTGAAAAGCTGAACTGAATAAAATAAATTAAGACCAATTATGTTTAACAAGTCTAATAATCTAATGCAGGTGATGCCTGATAAGATTATTTTCTTTGAATAAGGAAAAAAGACTGTAAAAACAGCTTGAGACTTTCTCAAATTTCCGTTTTTGCAGCATGACTGTTGTGTCTGGGAGATTTGGGAGCTAATTCATTACAAAACAGTCAAGGTTGCACCTGGCCGAGATTCCTTCAATCCCACCGATATGAAAAATGGCCTCAAGGTGTTTCAAAAAGCCATTGCCAGCATACAATCCATTCTGCATCCATCAGCATAGGAGCAGCTCAGCCTGTCTGATTCAGTTAGTGCTTATGAAATGGAGCATCTGCAGAAGCTCCCAGAGAGTATGTAAACATAAGCTCTGCCTTGGGAAATGAGCTGAGGGGTCATTTAGATTAGGGTGGAGAAAGCATGGAGTGCTGCCTCTCTCTGTCACCTGGTAACGGTTTGACACATGGGAGCTTCCAGGATAATGTATGCCGAGCGCTAGACTAAACAGCTACACCTGAGCAACCCTGACCCCCCCCTCCCATTTTCTTTCTCTCTCTCTCTCTCCTTTAGCATTGGCGGCTCCTGCCTGCTGAGATATTAGGTAATCCAGGAGCAGGCGAGAGGTGATAGGCATCCCGTGCCTTAACGATCCCTTATTTGCCAGTGAAGCTGCACAACAATCACCAAGGATATGCTTGACATGTTTGCAGAGAGTCAGGAGCCATTTATTCCATGTAGCCAACAAGCACTCTATCAGTGAACCTGGGGGAGGTGATAAGCCTCCTCCTCCTCCTCCACAGTGAGGGGGGTTCCCACCGATCACAACAACAGTGGAGCTTGGGTATCATATGGAACTCAAGTGGCTTTTCAGTTTCACCTGCTTGCTGTATAGACTGTTGAGCTTCAAAGGTTGTGGCTAAAGTGGATGGATTTATTATCATCTGTGAGTTTGTATGAGACATTATCACCGCAAGCTATGTCAGGAACAAACACATGCAAGAGCAAAGTCTCAGACAGAGAGGCATGTCTTGTTCTCTTTTCAAATGGCATTACAGCTCATTTCCGAATCAATAGCTTTCTTCTTTCCTCCTTACTCAGTCAGACCCAAGATAACCCATCACATTTGATGGATGCAGGAGAATGGAGGGGAAAAAAAAGACTAGAGCCACAGCCGGCCCATTTTATCTGATAGAGAGGTGAACAAACGGAGGGATTAGCTTCCATGGGATGAAAGCATCTGTTCATCTTCTGTCTCCATTCCCCTCCCTTTCTCTCTCTCATCTCTCCATCCGCCCACACATCCACATTGTGGTCTCCCCTCGCAACCAGAGACATCTACATGATCTGCTTTCAGCAGATGAGCTCCACCCTGCACCTGCATTTCCCAGCAAACATGCAAAATCGCCTTTCACTACACAAGAGGAAGAGCACGGCAAACAGGCGCCAAAAATAGTGTCATGGAGATGAAGTGGGAGTTGTAACAAAGTGCACTTCCCCTGTGTCCCCCACCCCTTTCTCACCATGTCACCCAGACAGCACAGAGACAGACACTCACACAACAGCACCCATCAACCCAGCCACAAAAAACACACACACCAAAAGAACACGTCTCTCTCTGTAACTTCTACGGTACAGCAAATGCATCTGCTTACCTGGCACAACAGCCCGCCTTCAGCTCCAAATCAGCTCGCCCTGACGAAGAGGCACGCTCATCTGGAGTAAGAGAAGGGAGTCAAGGAGTAAGAGAGTGTGTATCTATTTGGGTTTGTGTGTGTGTGTGTGTGTGTGTGTGAGTGTGTGTGTGTGTGTAAGGCTGAGACAGAACAAGAGGGAGCGCGAGAGAGAGAGAGGGAGGGAAAGTAAGAGGTGGAGCCTCGTTTGGAGGAGAGAGGGAGGAGAAAAAGAGGGCTGGATAATGACTTTGTCTGCCGCCTATATAGCCAGTTTTGTGGGAGCAACGCGGATGGCGCTAGATCATCTCCCATTCAAACAGACAGCGAAAGCATCGAGCGCGGGGCTGAGAGAAAGAAACTCAGGGGGCAGAGAGAGGGAGGCAGAAGAGGAGGGGGAAGGTGTGANCGGGGCTGAGAGAAAGAAACTCAGGGGGCAGAGAGAGGGAGGCAGAAGAGGAGGGGGAAGGTGTGAGAGAGATGGGAGAGACTCGGGGCTTTTAAGCCAATATCGTCATACGGCAGTTCCTAGGAATCCCTCCAGTAAGAGGAGTACTGCATCACCAAGTCCTTGCCTGTGATTGGCTGAGTAGAGGGAAGATGCAAAGGATAGTGGGCAAAGCTGCATAACCTAATATGACCCTTTCATCATATACTAACATGCCTTATGTCTGGTTCCCTCCCTCTCTGAGCGCCCGCCACCTCGGAGCGTCAAAGAGGCATTCAAGGACACGCCAAAAAATGTCCCCCAAAAATCCTCTCCCTTAGGATCCTTGAGATCCTCAGGGGCATTTTTGTGTGAATGTGTGTGTATTTAAGTGCCCGTGTGTGTGTGTGTGTGTGTGTGTGTGTGTGTGTGTGTGTATGTCAGCTCATAGTAAACCATGACCTGTCCTTGAGCATCTACAAAAACCATGCACATACAATACACATGCATGCAAACACACAACATGTTACAAGGAAAGAAATCAGTTGTTTCCTAGAGGGAGGCTGGCCTGTCAATGAAAAACCACAGTAATCCCGTAGTAAAAAAGAAAGGGACGTTAATGCATATTTCGTGGAACTGTTCTGTTGTTTACCCATTTTGGGATAAAACGCTGCAAACAATGGAAGAGAGGTTGGGTTTTCCTACTCCTCGGACACCGAAACTTTGTCTTTTAAATGATAAAAATGAAGTCAAAGGAATGAATAAGACTTAGTTTAAATTTTACGTTTGGGTATAGAATCAATACTGACTTATTCTCAGGCACTGAAGCCCCCTCTTTCAGGAAATGGATGAATGTATTGGTGAAAATAATGTCTTATGAGGTTATGTTGCTTAGAAGATTAGAAAAATATGATAAAGATAAATATGAAATCTGGGAAAACTTTCTAGGTTACCTTAAAGGTACTTAATAGTTATAAATATATGTTGTTGTTTTTTTTTTTTTTTTTTTTTTTTTTTGGGAGGCCCTTTTTATTTGTCAGTGTGTTTTGTTTTTATGTTATATTTGTTATGTTAGTTTTTTTTGTCTTGTTCTTGTTGTGATGTATGTGAATTTAAATAAATAATCTTTTTTTTTTTTTTAAAGCCACAGTAATACCCGCAAGGACAATTTCTCATTAGGGTGATTAAACATATTGTCCAATGAATAGCTTATCTAAGATAGTAACTGAATGTCATTTCAATTATTCTGAAATTCTCTATAATAAAATTATTTTTGTTTGTTGTGGGGTTGATTTGTGTATTAATATTATTCTAAGTATAACATCTTAGCATTGTTGCTTTCCTATTTACTTTAATTATGTATAAATGTTGTTGAAGCTGTGTTTTTATTTTTTTTATTTTGTTTTGTTTTGTTGTATGTATATTGATGCAGACCGAAATAAATATCATTTCATTTCATTATTATTTAAATTCAGGTTATTTCTGAACTATTAGCAATCAAGTGGCATAAAGTGTTCTTATATAACATCCTAAGACTTCAAAATCAACAGAGGGAATGAAGAAACTGAGCTTGAATGCCAGCAAAAAGATCATGTGACACTGGATTCACGCATATAGAAAGTGCCAAGTACACGCCATCTTTCCCCGTCTCCCCTCAGGTAAGAGATGATGCATTATGCTGCCTGCATGAAGTCAGTGGAGATTTGAATAAAAGTGATGCCCAGCTGCACCCAAAGGTCAGAGAGAAAGCAAGCAGGAGTATGAATAGAGATTTCTGGCTCCTTTCATGTTTTCCAATTATGTCAAAGGGAAATAAAGTGACTTATTAAGGCTTCTTACGTAAATAAAACATGATGAATTAGTGTTAATTTTAAGAGCTGCATTTTAATTTAATTTTTCCTGCGAGTGAAAATCCATTTGAGTTTTAGTCAGAATAAGTCAATTTCAGTCTTTTTTTTTCATTGACAAGAACTCTGGACATTTTTGCCTCATATCTGAGTGTTTTTGTCAGTGAGTCACATGCTGGAGCTTCCCTGTGGTGATCTCTTCTTTATCAAAGGTCATCTTCCTCTCCAGCGTGCTTTGGTTTTATTACAAGTACCCAATAATCAATCGACCATTTATAGCAGCACAGCACTCACTCACTGCAACGTGAGCATTTTTGAAGCTTATTAATTACGTAAAAACACAGCACCAACATCATTTCTAAGGTACAATACAGAACAATAGTGACTGAGGCTGATGTCCATGTTCTTCTATATGTTTATTTTTTGACTATTTTTATGCGTTTCCTTCAAAATGTTATTCATTGGCAACAACTTTTACCAATGCAGGAAGTAGTGACATTCTTCTACTGCTGAATAAAAAAAGAAAAAAAAATGTAAAGGAGGAGGTCAGGATGGATGGATGGCTGGGGGTACAAAGTGAAGAACCTTAAAGGACCATACCTTTTGCATGTTTGAGCCTAATATATTCAATTTTCATAATCATAAGGTTACTGACAATCATTTCCCAAAGCATACTACTGGAACGGTGAATTAAAAATGTTTTCCTACCTTCCAGACTGCCATTGGTTTCAGTTCATTCTGGTACGCTATTAAAATCAACTTGTTGATACTTGAAACATTCTTGGGATAGGTAATCTATCATTGCCAACAAGACATGTATTCAGGTTTGTTTTTTTTTCGAAGTTTCATAATTATAGCATTTAAGCGCAATAAAAAGCGCGGATTGAATGTATGTCTCTGCCGGGAAATACAGTCCCAAAAGAAGACCTGCATTTGTCGAAAAATTTAAACGACTATGACTTCATAAGGCAAAACATCAGTGGGTGTATCACTTGAATATTTGATTTTGAAAGATTAAGAGATTTTGCAAAATATCAGGAAAGCTGAAATACAGTTTTATCCTTTTGGAAATGATTGCCAGTAATGTAACGTATGAAAATTGAATATATTACACTCAAATATGCAAAGTAGTGGTATGGTCCTTTAACAATCAAACACTGGGCTTAATCTCCCAGAATTCATATTAACTTCATATTCATCATTCAATTCATGTTCAGACATTTTGCCAACATGTTGTTAAAAAACACATTCCGGGCAGCATTATATTCCCAGTAAATGTGTTTCGGTAAGTATTTCAGCTGTATAACCATAAATCATGGCAGACAGGAGTGACTGTCCTTACATGTCCCCGGCCTGGTTTGCACATTGATTACTGGCCGTGATGGTGGTTTGTCCTGATATGAAAGCTCATTGGTTTTGGATAAACTCCACTGGCACACTGACAATGTAAACAGCAGGAACACCAGCTGCATCCTCCCTGGTCCCGTTCAGAAATAGCTTGGCCCCAATCGTGGCCCTGGCCCCGTCCCAGCCTGCAGCCCCACCAGGCAGGCAGGCAACGGGCCCGGCTCCATCCAGCCTGTCTTCCGATCCCATGGAACAGAGGAAGTAAGAGGGCAGCTAATATCGCTGACCCTCCCGCTGTACAACCAGCGTCCTCTGACACAGAGTCTCTTATCTAACAGACTCACGAGAAAATCAAAGTGACAGTATTAATCATGTGATGGGGAAAATAATTAGACGAGCAATAAGGGACAGATTTAGTCCCCTTCTCTCAATGTACACATCAGATTACTTTGGTTCTGCTGGTAATGAAAGGGTGTTGTGATGGTTTGAAGGAAGCCATCAGATCCAAGTTACCTAAAGGTGCCAGTCAATAAAATCTATCTCACTAATCTATAATTCCTGCAAGATGAATAACTTCCTTCCATCTGTGTACACCTTTAAAAGTCTACAGCATTTCAATGACCCAGACTGAAGAAAGTAAAAGAACATCAGGAGACCAAACTCAAGTACCTTATCCAAGTACAAATGTGAGGTAATGATACATGTTTTTTCCTCATTCTGTTCGCTATCCTCCCTTCTGTCCTTCCCCTTTCCTTATTTTCTTCCTGTTTCCTTTTTTCTTTATTTATCCATTTATTTATCTTTATTTCTGTGCTTTTCTCTTTTCTTCTAGCTTTTCTATTCTTTCCATTCTTACCTCCTTCCTCCTTTTGTTGCATCCTTCTTCCCTTACCTTCTATCCTCTGTCCTCCCGTCTTTCCTTGTTTCCTCCTTCCCTGTATCCTCCTTTCCTGCCTTCCACGACTGGTTAACATTCCTAAAACTGCAGATATGAGGTTTTCACTGGACAGTGAAGGTACTTTTTTCACTGAGTAAAACGTATTTTGAGATTTGAGTATATTTACTGATAATACTTGTTTACTTCAGTAAAGAAGTAAAATTTGAATGCAGGATTTCACTTGTGGCATCGCTCCTTGAAATGAATTAAGCTTTTCTTCCACCACTGGTTTCTCAAAGTCACCATATTTACTCGTTAGAGCGACTGATTCTTTTCACGCCTTGTTTTTTTTTTTTAATCATTAGTCATCCACACCTGGCAGATGAGCTCAAAACTGCNACGCCTTGTTTTTTTTTTTTAATCATTAGTCATCCACACCTGGCAGATGAGCTCAAAACTGCACGTTGGTCAAACCAGCTGGCCGCCTGTGTCTGCTGAAGTGATTCATAGAAGGAGAGGCTCATCCTGCTCTGTCTGCATGTACAGTATGACGCCTCAGGAAGCCTGGTGTCGCTCTTGTGTTTACAGTTCAACAGCATCTCCAGGAGAAGCCGGGCGACAGCCTGTGACAGACTGATGGATGATGTGACACTCAGGCACCGTTGTGTCATCCCCATATCCACCGCCCTGTCATCCGGTCACCCACTCAGCCTCGCTGCCTGGAGGCAAGGATGGAGGGCTATGATTGTGTGTATGTGTGTGTAGTAAGAGAGGTACACTGGGGCTTCAAGTTGCACTCTTCTTCCAAACCACAAATCTGTACGTACGGAGATTCTGATGGGTTAATGGTGGGCGGCTATCAGCTAGTCTTACTGTTAACAGCCGGATGACAAGGCCCGACCTGCTGCAGATGACACTGCTCAGGAGCAGGAGACGGGTGACGAGAAGCGGTGACAGGACNACCTGCTGCAGATGACACTGCTCAGGAGCAGGAGACGGGTGACGAGAAGCGGTGACAGGACGCAAAGCAGCCACACAAATCTGCATAGAGATGAGCAAGCTTCCCAAAAAAATTACCCATCTCAAGATGTCATTGCAGAGAAAAGGCAGAGTTGCCCGTCAGGGCTCAGGGAAACTATCGCTGCCATCGGTAAAGTGGACACTGACTGTCTGAAAGATCACTGACTGTGGAAAATGTCATGCATAACTAACAGCATCTACTCGTCAATGCTGCAGGATCGGGATCATAAGTCACATTCACAGTCAGCAGAGATGATTCATGATGCATCTCTAAGTTAGAAAAACAACAAGCTTTCATTCTTATACTATATAGTCATAAATACAAAGAAATAGAAAATACAACCTGAAAATTATTTCTGCGCCATGCATTTCGTTGGCCATTGGCACTGAATGGCATTACTTAAATAATGAATGGACATTTTTATGAGGCGGTCTGGGTAAAAGGCCTATTGAAATTCAAATTAAGCGCTTAACATTCTCAGACATGGCTGCCAATTTCCCAAATCTGTAAAGCAAGTAACAGCTGTAAGTAATGTTTTCCATGCTGCTCGATGGATTAATCTTCTTATACTGATTTTACCTACCATCACTTAAACTCTCAAACCATATATTCATGGGGAAAAGATGTCAATTAAACGCCACTGGGCTCAAATTCAATATTGAATTACAAGAATTTCTTAGGTTGGGCTTTCAATCACACCTTCTGTGATTCTCAATCACAATGGCGAGGAGATCGATAATGTCGCAGCAAAACACTCCATCATGTGGAGTCTGCTACTTGTGGAGTTGAATATTTACCTGTGAAGCCTAGCATTAGCCAAAGTTAGTCTAAACAGATGATTACAAATGGCGGCTTGCTGGTTTGCAGCCATTTCACAGATTCACTGTCAAACCTTTGATTTTTTGTCCTGTTTTTTAATGTTAAATTAGCAATTTCAATCCCATTATTCATTTGTTGAATTTTATTTATGTCATTTTCCATAATTTATGCTATTGCTTTTGTCATATTACACAAGATCAATATAAAACCATATTGGCATGTCTGCCAATTGTTATTTTTTTTAAAATAATGTTTTGGCACTTAACTAATCGAATAAACCTGTCATGTTTTCCCACCACTGAGCTTGCTAACGGTTTCTTTTGTTATAGTAAAATTGAGTCCGGGAGATTAGCTTAGAGCTCAGACATGGCGAGGTAATTCTCTGTATTCGCTGAGCGCATCGCTGACTAAATGAGAAGCCATGATAACATCCAGTCTGTAAACACACAGCAGAGTTTTATTACAGGCTGTCGTGCACATTTAGGCCATCAAAGGATTTTATTTTAAAACTTATTTTAAAGTTATTTATTGGAATAATCTGCAAGTCTGTAAAATTTCAATTCATCAAAGCCAAAAAAAAAAAAAGNAAAAAAAAAAAAAGAGGAAATAACCTTCACTTCACCTTTCAGCACAGCAACTACAGTAACCCTGATCCACTCAAAGGCCATCCATGTAGACCAGGACCTGAAGTGACAGGCTGCATTTGAGAAGCAGAGCCACTTCTTCTTATCGGTGCATCCAGACCCCCAACCAGGCTTATCGCACAACTTGCCCCAGAGATGTTTGTGCTCCTATGCACCGATGCTTCCACGGCAACACACGATAACGCCTGTGATCATATGAATCATACATCGACCTGTCTGTCAGCTCAGTCATTTTCAGGTGTTTGATAAATGGGACCAGCATTGTCTGCCTGAGAGCACACGGGTCTTCTTATAGGAACCAAGATGGCGGCCTCTTTGCTTTCCAGTGACAGAGCAGCAAACTCCTCATAAAATGTCTTCAAGGTAATATACAACTTGGCAGCCAGAAGTACTGATATGCTGCTTCATGGTCTTATCTCATGTGAAATGACCTCAGATACACAGGATCTTTTCTCTATACGCCCAAGGGCATCAAGTTATGACCATACATGAAATAAATCAATGGACATATCATGTGAACATGTACTAGAAGAACAGAGGTGATGTTCAAGGACCACACCAGTGATTGTACACGTTTAAGCCCAATAAATATTATCCACATACATGTTACTAAAAATCATTTTCCAAAACATAAAACCATATTTTTTATTTTTCCTGTTATTCTGCCAAACCCCCTAATCTTTAAAAAAAAAAATCACGTTCAGGTGATAAACCTACCTTAAAATTCATTGTTTTGCCTAATAACACGGACATCCGAATGTTTTTAATGTCACTGCTCCTGGGACTATTTTCCCTGGCGGAGGAATACATTTCTTCCATATAGCTTCTTGTTGGCTCAGTTAAACAAAGTAGCTTCAACAACAAAAAGGTATCTCTGAATGCATATCTCTACACCTTCAGTTTAGTCCAGATAGATAGATGACGATAAGTCCAGAGCTTTCCGATTTTTTAGGCTCCTCAGAAAAAGCCAAAAAGGAATCTCATTATACATGTTTTATAAAAAGCTCGTTAAAAATGTAGCACCTAAGCGAGGACAACTAACGAAGTACGAAGGGCTGTGAGATTTCATCATCACAGAAGACAAAGGGGAGAAAGACAAGATATAGAACCGTTCAAACAATGACCAGGACTTTTCAACAAAATTTTCAGATTACAGTCTCTTTACCCTTTTCTCTTACTTCCAGGCGAGTTTCCTCCCACACGCTAACAACAAATTCAAAACCATGTTGCTGGTATCAAAGACTGCAAAGAGACCCACAGTTCCTTCTCTTAAGATGATTCTACTCGCGGCATTTCATGTCAAAAATTCCTGATTTCTCTCAGCTTATCTTTTATTACTTTTACTTGCACCACACTTTCATATGATCCTTCTCTGGTCTCAAAAATATAGTGAAGGCATCAGGATACCGAACAATGATCTCTGTGGAATTGGCTGTTTTTGGTTTTGCTGATGGAGGGGCTTATTCTAAAGCTGCATTCACTGTAAGTTGCTATAAATATAAGCAGCAGCAGCAAAATACCAAAGAAAATGACAAAAAAAAACCCTTCCTGTGAGCTGCTTTTGTTTACACTTCCACCCAAGGTTACAGCTAGATTCATTTTGTAGGAATCCTTTCTCGAGTCAATTAGCGGAGATGCTGTTCCGTGTTTACCTGACAGATACCTAGCGATGGTTGTACCAGGCAAATTATTCTGTCACAGGCTTCACTGATATCATATTGTTTCCTGGCTCTCTGTTGCACTGCAGCCATTGCTTCACTGATGATTTACTATCATGTCGCTCCCCTCCAGTGGGCCTATTCTTAGTCCCGGTATCATCCTCATCGCGTGTTGGAGAGAAGGTTATTTATAGTCGGGCTGTCATGTGACATCGGTGCAAATGGAGTCTCACAGCTGTAGGCGACTCATACAACATGTTACAGAACCGTTGCTTCCATTCTGGAACAAATGACTACCTATCAAATCATGCCATATTCATCATCAAACTGGTCCTAAGATGCTCATATCATACTAGCATTATTAACATGTATAACAGATTATCCTGGCTTGACTAGATTATAATTTAGTTTGTTAGTTTTCCTGTGGAAACTCTATTTGTGGGCACTCCTAAATTGTTACATGATGAATAAGAATACTCAAATCAAGTACATTCTATCAGACTCGTCATAGCAGTAAAAACAATTTATTGCTTCCTCGGTCTAAAACTACATTTTTTAGAACATAAAAATTTTTTATAGGCCCTGTATGGCATGGAATGGACTATCAGAATACCTTAAACAACATGCAAGTATTTATATTTTTAGGAAATAAGTAAGAAGGCACTTAAAATGCAAATATGATTGATTGATGCTATGCTAGGTCATGCTAGCTGATGTGGTTTATACTGCTTGTTTTTGTAACAGGAGATCTTACATCCAGTGATGATTTCATGGATTTTCATTTTTATTCTTATTTGTATTATCATTATGCTCCTGTCAGATTGCTTCTTTTGAATGTTTTAATTCTATTTTTGCTTATCAAGTTTTGTATTTTAAAATTGTGGTCCCCAGGAAGATGGAAACCCATAAACAATGAAGGCAATAAAAACCACATTAGTTACATCATTTAATAATTTAAACACATTTCTATACACCCGTTTTTGCTACATGTTTATGCCTAACACAAAAAATGTGGTCAGACAGATTTTTTAGTCTGCAGATGCTAATGAGAATGAAACGCATGCAATACAGTGGACAAACAGCAAAGAATTTATTTATTATCATTATATTTTTCTTATCTCTTTTTTGTTGTATTACTTAATCTGTTCAACTGTTAAACCACCTACTCCTGATATATTAACACCTTTTAAAGTTATATGTTAATATTATAATATATAATAATATGTATGCTAACAATTTCCCAATTACACATTCAACATGATGACTGAAGCAAAATGAAGCAAAATTATCACTCCAGTGGAAATGTGTTTCCATCCAAATGATGTAAATAAGTCCAATATTCACGCTGCTTTTAGTTCCGTTTGGGCCCCACTAACTTTTGAGACAAATATCTTGGTTCTTAGCCTGATATTTGCTCAACTTTTTTACAGCTAGTCATTAACTTGCTTGCCAGGCAGGATAGTACAGTCGAGTTATCAGAGCTTTCAGCTTATCAGAGTGTCTGTAAACCCAAACCAATAAGCTGGACACAGCTAAAATCCCCATAAATCTGCAGCATTAATGCAATGATATGCTGTTTGTCACCATGAGCGACTCTATCATATTAAATCATTTGACTCAATGTTAATATAGAAAGTATTATTTATACAGGTTTAACATTCACTTCCCAAAGTTTCAGACAAGCAAAGAGTTTGTCCTGCTTTGTGATTTTTTTTAATGCAGCAACAATTCACATGATTGAGATTAGAAAACTGACAAATAAAACAGGTTATTGTATTATTCACCAACCATAAAGGACATTTGTAGTGTTTTCATTTGATAAATGATCTAATACTACTGTTTGCATGCTGCTTAAATGCAGCTCACTGGAAGTAGTTTGAATAATTCATTTATACATTATGTCAGTTGAGTACAAAATATATTCAAAAGCCACAGAGATGCAATTGAAGGTCACTGAAGAGTCAACGTTTCTCATTCTGTAGGCACTGTTCGGGAATCGAGTCTTTCTCTTTAATTTGACTGAGGTAGTTAACTACTCATCAGCATAACAAAGAGTGCGTCTTGTTATAGAAAACAAAGCCCATTTTCAGTAGAAGTACAATTCCAAACGAAGTACTGCAATTATGATGAAGCGACACTCTGTATTTAAAGTTTTGATTACTGCCTGTGTTCTAAATAAACAGCAGCCAAAGAATAAAATTCTCATTAAAATAGTGCTCTCACACCTGTAAGTATCAGAGGTAATCTGAGGGACAGGAGGATTAATCACAGAGTGGTTAAACAGAACTGACAGCAGAGACTGACACCCTATAATTTTCCTGGGAGGAATTATCTATAATTGAGCGCATTGCCTAACACAAACAGGCTCCTATCATTACTGAAATATACTCATTTAGATACTTTTTAAGCTCTTTATGAAGAACAGATGGTTCTGTCGTGCTGTCGTGGCTTGATATAGCTGTTGTTCTGCACTGTAATTTCTATTTCAGGTCATCCGCAGTTATCAGACGGTCAACAGACTTAGTCATCATATACAAACTTTTCCAAGGAGCAGAGAAACTAGTTTGACCTGATAGTTTCAGATTATGGAGAAAGGTAAGAGGTGGACCGGTTATCACGACTTAGACTTGGAAGAGGATCCATCATTCTGCCAAAAGACTATAATCAAAAACTTTCTTTTATGAAGTGTTTGGCAGAGTGTCACAACAGCAGCAGCAGCAGGGAAAATGGAAGGTCAGATGTCATGTCAGCATCGTGCTTCAGCAGACTGCCGCCAGGATTGGCTTTTACACTGAACAAAATTGCAGACGCTCCCTAAAGGCAGAACTCTCCTGGTCATGAAGTGTAGGTCTTACCTGACAAATTCAAAAGGACCGTCAAAGCCAACCTTTACTGCAAATTCAACGCCCTCTCCCAACTTCAAGGGATGTCTTGAGTATTCAAACTTGGTCATTTTTCCTGACTTTGCATAGCACCTTACATGCTGAACTGTGACAAATAAACTGAATTTAATGTGTAAAAACCAATGGAAGTTCCCTTTAAGTATACTTACCTGTAATGCTTTAATAAATCTACAGCATGTCTTGTTTCTGGTGCTGTTTGAAGCACTTTTGAATTGTAATTAGCACAGGTCTACATTAATGATGGCCCTGTTCCATTTAGGTGTGCCAGTAAACCAGCAGGCACAATACCAGAACAGCTGAATGGAATGCAGCCACTAATAATATTGATTACACTTGTGCTTTTCTTAAAACCACCAATTCATCACAAGAGAAATGCAACTCACGAGAAAAAAAAAAAAAAAAAANAAAAAAAAAAAAAAAAAAAAGTCAATTACAATGCAGAAATACACAAAATCAGTTATAGAACAGACAGCAGCTCACAAACACAAAATAACAACACACATCCTCAACAACGCAAAAGTAAGCCAGGAAACAAACAAACAAATGCTGCAAATACATCCTGATACACAATAATAACAATATTAAGCCAAATTACAGGTCTGTATGTCAAAACACAAGGTTTACTGTTTCAAAACTTTCCACAACCATTGAGTTTTTGACCATTAAAACGCTACAAGAAGTGATATTTCAACAGGGAACAAGCTAAAACTAGCGTTTAAAAAGAAAAGACACAAATATTTAGGAAAAAAAAGACTTGTCTTACCTGATGGTGCGGGCAGCCAGGTAGACCAAGAACACCAAACGCATCCTGAAGAACTTCTTCGGCCTTGATGATATGAATGTCCTCAAAGAATAAAATCTCACCGTGAGAGCAAAGTGTTAACATCTTTTGTGTTCCTCTGAAGTCCCTCTGAAGGGGCGGGAAGAGAAGATTCTCACTGATGACGCAGGTAAAATACCCCTTTTACGACTGGAATTTTAACAAAAACACGTGTAACTAACTCTTAAATTGTGTTGAAATAAAATTGTGTTATTGTTTTTTTTTCTTCTTCTTCTTCTTCTTCTTCTTCTTCTTCTTCTTCTTCTTCTTCTTCTTCGTGGCATATCGGTCGTAAACCTGGACTCTGACGTCACCTGATTGAGCCTTTTGGTGAACAGGTCGTAGTTGTTGATGCACTTTCAAAAACTTTTTACTGCCGCAAACTGTGTTGTTGTGTTTTCCCAAAATGTTCAAAAAAATTGTTCTTGAGCTATTTGAAGACGACAAACTTCTGATATGAACCGCAACGACGCAAACTATTACGTTGGTTAGCGCCAAAATAATTATCAAGTCACATGATCATCGCCTATGATTTTTTTTTCTAATATGTAAAAAAACACAAGTAGGCCTAAATGCATTAAAATCTACTATCTCTATTACAGACCCTAAATTATGTTTCAAGTCGAAGCATAATATTTTTATTCAGAGTTTTAGTTTTATTCAAGGGTTGTATTTTTTTTTCATTTATTTGTTTATTCAAGTCCTCAACACTAGAGGGCGATGCAGATCCCACAGGGTGTCTTTAAAGGATCATACTGGCGATCATGCACGTTTGAGGCGAATATATTTAATTTTCATCCATGTTACGTTACTGACAATCATTTCCCAAAGGTTAAAACCGCATTTCAGCTTTCCTGATATTTTGCAAAATCTCTTAATCTTTCAAAATCAAATATTTGATACACCCACCTTAAAAACTGATGTTTCACCTGATAATAGTTACACAGCCTCATGAAGTCACGGTCGTTTAAATTTTTCAAAAATCACAGGTCTTCTTTTGGGATTATATTCCCTGGTGGAGACATACATTCACTCCGTGCTTTTTATTGCACTTAAACACTAAAATTATGTAACTTCTAAAACAAAAAAAACCTGATACCTGTCTTGTTCGCGATAATGGATTACCTATTCCAAGAACATTTGAAGTATCAAGAAGTTGATTTTAATAGCGTACCAGAATGAACTGAAACAATGGCGGTCTGGAAGGTAGGAAAAACATTTTTAATTCACCGTTCCAGTAGTACGCTTTGGGAAATGATTGTCAGTAACATTACCTGTATGAAAACTGAATATATTAGGCTCAAACATGCACTTTCGCCTGTATGGTCCTTTAATGTCAGCATAGTTTGGAAGTTTGATTTTATGGAATTTCTGCTACCTTTTAATTTGATTATGTTTACTTACAGTAAGGAAATATAAAGAAGTCAAAACTCAGAGATATGCTGGAGGCAATATTAGTAATCAATATAATCAATCAACAAATCAGTAAGCCAATAGCAAAATTATAGGTGGGTGCTAAATGTGTTCCTTCCTTCTCTGGAGACTTGGGCACATTTGGGACAGGATGCTGCTTTCCGAAATAATGCAATCCAGTACACCAACATTTACATAAGTATTTTGCAAAATAAGCTACAGCATGACCCAAAATGATTTTCCCTTTAACTTTAAGCAGTGCAGTCTGACTATTCCTGCAGCATAACGCACCAATCATTCCCACAGCACGGACCAGTCAGGGCAGAGGGCTGATTGCAGCTCATCAGCCCTTCAGCTGGAAGTGAACCCGAAATGGAGGCCACGGTCGAGTGGCTTTCCTCATCATGGCATTTTCTCTGCTGCAAATCAAACAGGAGGTTGTTTCTGTGTCAAGATCAGTTAAGTTGTGGAAAGACATGAGATGTTGGATTCTTTGACACATCTTGGCTTCCTTTCAAATGCAGGAAGGGGGAGTCCTTTCAGAGAGGCTTATCACTGGAAAATCAGATGAGAACCCAGCGAGGCGAATGTGATGTGTGTGTGTGGACCCACTGAGCCACGTCACATGAACTGCACTAGAAATGCTCTGGCTATCCTCAGCCTGCAGCTAGTGCCACTGTATAAAGGCATTATCGCCAATTCTTCTTCCCTACACACTCCAAGCTGAGCTCATCCTATGGTTTTCAACTTTGTGAAGTCTTTGGATCCTATACAGACACACGTTCCATAACTCCCAGGCTGCCATGCAAGCCTCTGGCTGCTTAACATGCTTAAAGGTAAATGGAAGTTCCCAAGTGTCATTGCATCTGCAGCCTCCTCTGAAAAGTTTGAAAGCAAAGTCCTCCATCTGTTTGTCCAGCTCAACACATGGCAGTGTGAGCAGAATAAGCCTCCTGCCAAAGCTCTTTTCTCACAATAAAGTGACTAATGCTGACTGCAATGGGAGGAATTCTTAGAATGGACATTACGGTGAAACGAAAACATCCATTAACATGAAGCAACTCATGAATAAAATGTTTCCATCGGTGGAAGAAGTTGTCAAATCCTTCACAAATGGATTAAAATTCCAGCATAAAGGCCCTGCATTGCAAATTTTAAGTAAAAGTAAACAAGTTTTAGCAAAGTATCACATGCAAAATACTCATTGTGAAGAATTGTTCATTACTATAACACAATTACGAAAATCCTCAAAACTGGACATACAAGGTTATTCATTTATAGAATTAGTTGAAGAAGGAATAAAAGGAAATGAGGAAAGAGCCAAGGGAGGGGAAAAGAGAGAGAGAAACAATTAAAAAGGGAAAAATGGAAGACAACAAGCATAGAAAATGAGAGGGACAGAGAAGAGAAAGAACATAGAAAGAAATGGAAGAGGAAGGGAAAGAAAAAGAAATCAAGAAAGGAAGATTATATTAGTGATATGTTATACAGGTATCTCACATTGACTGTAAACCCTAAATCTACAAAGTAATGTGTTACTGCAGGCATTGGAGTCAAAAAGAACAAAATACCACAAAAACTGTACTTAAGTCAAGTACTAGTGAATGTACTTCATTATACTACACCTCAGCAAGTTCCTCTGTGCACCAGGCACATTTGAAAGGTGATAAGAACACTTGTGATTTAAGGATGGTGATGATTTTTCTAATTTCACTCTTGTTATTTACTCCTCTATATCTCCAACAACCAGCAAGCACACACACATTATTCCCCATTTTCTGGGCTCCAAAAGCATTTCATTTAGAGCTGGAATATCATTTCCACACACACCAACTGCTCCAATTGCAAATAAAGGACCATTTTAGTGGCAAATATCACATTAAGCCTCTCAATTATACACTTTTTAATTAGCGACAATAAATGTGTTTTGATAACACACAGATGCACATTCATTCTGAATGTTTGTCTTTTCATATGAATTGCAAGCATACTCAGAGGACTAAAAAACCAATTTGGTATTGCTGAAAATGCGCAGCGGATCATTATGGGTCATTATTACTGATGCTGACTGTTTCCATTAGGCTTGAAAACACAGCTCAGATGCTGTCTGCTGGGTCATACAGTGTGATTTCTGAGATGACGGGCTAAAGAAATTCCAGCTCAAGTGCACAAACTCCTCGAGATTTACTTTGGAGAGAACAATTCTGAGATCTGAAATGAAAAAGAAAATTGAAAGAAAAGTGAGAACAAATAGCTGCGATTCTTTGTGTCTGTGCGCGTAACTCGAAGAAGGATGAAGCTCTGTAAGTAGAAAGAAAAATCACTGCGTCAAATCAATAGATTGTTGCTATTTGTCTCGCTGCGGCGAAGGCGATCATTACAGCGCATCTATCGCTCAAAGTTTTACAGATAAAATCCAAACTTCAGCCTCACGCCACTAACAATATTCCAGACTTCATAGTTCTTAAGAATAAAGAGTGATCAAAGCAGAAAGTGCAACTGCAGGTGGTGGAGCGGCTCGGCACATTTCCTGTTGGGGTAAAATAATGTCCCCAACAAAGGCCTCACGGGGCTCTGGCTGCTTTCATCTGGTTGAGGGGAGAGAGTGATGGAGAGACAGTGTCATTACAAATCCATCTACACTCTTTATCTAATCACTAATGGCTTTGGAGAGGAGTTTCAGAGCCTCACGCTGCTGTTTCACAGGGTTTCCTGCAATATCACCCTCAAAGCCTGCCATTATGTAAAACCAGAGAACAAAATGCATTATTCCTGTCTATTCCAGCTAACTCCACTTTTCTTTTTCACTCCACATGCCACAGTCAAGATGACCTCTTTTCTGATGACAGGTACCAAAGTTACAGCGATCTCACATGTGATTTTAATATCTGATACGACCGCCTGCATCTCAGCTTATTCAGAACATATCAAGCTTGTCAAGGTGACCATAAATCTGCAAAAATCAATCATAATGTGCTGCTTCTAACGCCGGACGACACATGAATGCATCTCTGACTGTAAAATGTCAGGCTTTCACATGCGTAACCTGTTTTCCTGAGGCCATAGCAGCCTTGCCTGGATCTATACAATTCATCACGTGTCCAGGTGAAAATGGATGATGCTCGGCAGTGTGGAATCATGGGTAGCACCACGTGGAGAATGACCTTTTCAGCCATGTGTCACCTGCCCACGCCACTCTGCGTGGCCCTGTCAGCATAGTATGTCTGAATGTCGCCATGGTCATGCTCCAGTGGAGCAGCCAGGATCCCAAAAACAGTGAACTGGCAAGAGGATCACAGCAAAGCAGTGGAGTGAAACACACACAGACACACACCTGCATGCGCGCGCACACACACACACACACACGCCAAGTTGATTTTTGTGGCATCAGAAGAAATTATATAACAGGAATTCACTCTTGCTGTCGTTGCAACTCTGGAATGGAACGTCAGAAATGAAACCGCCTAGAATCCCTGTGGGGCTATTATTTGGCTTTTTACATGAAATAAATTTTGTCTTCTAGATGTCTGTTTCTGTTTGCAGGGAGACTTGAGGGAAGGTTTCCAGGCATTCCAGGTCCAACCCTTCCAGGAGACTGCACCTTGCATTGGAGTCTCAGGAAACCCCACAGGGATAATTACCTTGTTAGGGCTTCCTGTAAAGTCAGCTTCCTGCTGAGCTGCCATGAGAATGATCATGCATATTGCATATATGGATGAACCCTGGAGACCTCCTACTCAGCTAGAACCACCTGTGACAATGCAAATATTCTACAGATATGGTGGGTAGATGTGGGTGAGGAGAGGTATAAATAAAGAGTGGATGAAAAGAGGAAGGAGATGGTTATATTTAGTGGTTGTTGACAGCCACTTTTCAGAATAAATGCATGTGACAGATGGCTGGTAAGAATGTGTGTCTGTCTAATCCATCTGCACAGAGTCAAATCACACTCTGTTTACATGTTGCAGAGTGGCAGAGAGAGAGCGGAATTCTGCACGGCCAGGATTCACCGAGGGGATTCTTCCTGATCCTGCAGCAGCAGCTGATGATGCTCATGTCTCGGGGGAAAACTTCAGAATGAGTCTCTGCTTGGGGCTGAACATGCACCTCTGCCTCTCCCCTGCTGACTGGACGGTGCTGATGAGGAGGGCGAATGACTGCCACGGCGTGTTCACCAGAAAGAGCTGTTGTTTTTCTGTTCATGCCAAGGCAGGTTCCTCCTCAAATCACGCTACCTAACAACACAAACACAACGCACGGCAACAACTTCTCCGAGGGAGGCCAGCGCTGTCATGGAAACTGTGCAGAGTGACCTTCAGAGGCTGTTGATGCTCCCGGAGCCGCCTCTTATTCTGCTTGGCATGGACTTTGTGAGTCATCAACAACATTCAAATTCACATGCTCCCTCTGTGGAGGTTTGGCTTATTAAAATGGATGAGCAAATGGGGAAAATGAGAATAGAATCATCTGAAGTAGGAGAATTTTCAGTTTGTGCAAGCTGATTAGCATAGCGATTACGCCATAGTCAATAACAAATCTGAAACATCAATCATAAACAAGATTAGGATAATCGACATTCAAGATCAAAGAATGTTTTCTTTCTGTTAATCTATCATTATGTATAGTAGGAGAATGCAGGCTGTTGTGTAACACTGAATTAATGTGAGAACAAGTAGGCAGCAGTGGAAATACTCGAATACTTTAGTGAAGTAAAAGTACTGTAGTAATACTGCAATGGATAATCCTCCATTATAAGACCTCTTCAAAATTCTACTTAAATGAATATCAACAAGCGGGAAGATTTACTGTATAAAAGAAGTACTAACTGTGAAGAATGAGAATGTTAAATTATGAAAATCCTGAAAATGGGAGATAATGTTTTTCATCCTGTGGAATTTTGAATTTAATACAGGACATTTTGGAATGAAATAATAGAATTCCCTAAAACTGGAAACTGTTTTTCAGCCAAAAATAGAGATACAAGATTTTTCACTTGAGAAAAAAAATCCCCAATGCATGAAAATATACAAATTGAAAAAAAAAAAANAAAAAAAAAAAAAAGGCCATTTTCATGTGCTTTTACAAACTGGGAACAGTCTCCATCCTCTTCCTATTTGTAAAATTCTTTATATTATGTCAAAAATTAATTTTATCCATCTGTAACAAGGCTGTAATACAAGGTTTTACCTGACAGCAGCAACATTTAATGACCTTTAGTCATGTTGATTAATCTTACTCTGCAAAGTAATAACAGCATCAGCTTCATGGAGTGGAGGGAAAAAAAGCCCCTCTGAAATATAGAAGTACAAAGGAGCACAAAATAGAAATACTCAAGTTCATTCTAATGGGAAAAGAAGACACTGAAGTCATCATTCTCTGAAAAAAAAAAAAAAAAANAAAAAAAAAAAAAAAAAAATCACATAGAGTCAGGATGGGCTGCTGCCTCGCCGGTGCTGCTGGGAACACTGCCACCCACTGGAGGAGAACAGGAAATGAAGCGTGAGAGGGACCTCTGCCATCTTCAGGCTTTAGGCTCTGCAGAATTAGTACGCTCACTCTTCTGCTGCACAAATGCTTGTTTCTGTTACGCAGTTCAAGCAAATGAAGTCAATAGATTTAAAATGTAAACATCAATAATGTTTGCAGCACCCACAAAGAGTGTGTGGGTGCTGCAAATGTAGAGTAATGACTTCTCATTAAATTTATAGTGAGACTTCTTTTATCTGGCAGCCATTCGTGTACTGTAGCCTTGGTTTTGTGTATAGAGAACTGTGTGTATGTATGTGTGTGTGTGCGCAGTTTTATTTTATGCTTTATGTGTTTGTGTGTTACTGTGTGTGGGGGCTTTGAGGAGCTTCAGGGGGGTCCTTCCAAAGCACATCTCGCAGATGGATGTGATTGGACAAGCAGACATAGTTCTGAAAAATTGATTGGGGGATACACGTCGCATCCCGTTGCCATGGCAACCCGGCCACAAAGAGATCTTTGGAACAGATGACTTAATTCCCAATGGAGGAAGAAGCCACTCGAGTCTGTCATCCTCTGCCTCTGCTACGAGGGGCTTGCTACTTTGTGTGTGTGTGTGTGTGTGTGTGCGTGCGTGTGTGTGTGTGTGTGTGTGAAAAACAAATTGAACATGTTTGCTGTGCTGCTACGGTTGGTTTACCGTGCTTAAAGTGAATAGAATGTCCGCGTGAACCACATGCTACTCATATTTGTGCAGATTTATGTAGATTTTTGTTTGCTTCCCAGGACATCCTGTCAAGGTGACGATGGCATTTACATTTATGCAGCATTTAATTTCCCTCCAAGCAAAGATGAGGACGAGGGACAAAGTACCTGATGTAAATTGTACACCGTTTGCTTTTGGGCAGGGAGTTCATGATCTGTGTACTGATTACCTTGAAAACAAAATCATCCATCCACCCAGGATTCAGCCAGGATGATAATAATAATACATTTTATGAAATTATTTAATACTAACATGTACAGGCTATTAGGTTTGTTCTGGGAAAATACAACATATTGACCAAGAGTGAAGCTGACCAGCGAAAATCAAATATTATTTGTATACTGACAAATAAATATCTTGGAATCTTTATTTTCAAGTCAAAGTGTTTTGTGTTTATTCTCAAATCTGGTATTTCTTCTGCACGTTGAATTCCAAATCATAGAGTTCTAATCACTAATTATATTCAGAATGTGTTACTGCAGGTTTTGTGGATCTGGGAAAACAGATTCTGCTTTACTCCATGCAAAACTAAGCTCAGGTAGCCTATCCACAAGGTAATCAGATAATCTAACAAGCTTTTAATGACCATTTTGATGTAAACTCCTATTTTATTTAATACAGGTATAAACTGAGCTCCATTAGATATCCCTTTAGAAAAATGAACACAGCTGAGTCCAGTTCTTAAGGATATAAGAGACAAAATGAAGAGCTGGAAGGTAAACTGGTGCAGACACAAGCCAACAGGCCAAAGGGCAAAGCAGAATGTGGGTTTGTAGTGCCATCTCAAATAGATGTCTTTTTTTAGGATAATGGGTTATGAGGGGTGGAAGGGTAGATGGAAGTCATTTTGGTGAGTGATTTAGATGATGCTGCAGTGAAAATGGGCCAGATGGATCAGATAGAAACAGCCAAATGTGATTTATATCATCTGATAATGTAGACATCTTGTCCAAACAGAATAAAACGCCATCCAAATTGCTTAAAAATGGAATACAGACTGGTGATCTAATGGCTAATGTAGCAACATGATGTTATTACTTATAGCTGTGTTATCAGACAGAATGCGCACGAATGATGCCTCTCTTTTGATGCTGATTTTGATGATAAATGATGATTCTCTTTTTCTACCTAATGTGTTGGTATACAGCGTCTTAGCATCATAGGCTACTACAGATAATGACTGCTGATTCTGAAGCTTTCAAACTGGGGCTGTTATTGTGTTCTTTGATCTTTTACCTTTCTCCCACTTATATCTGATAATGAAGAGGATGTACTCATTTTTTAAAATAACAAAAGTGGATCTAAGGTGACGGTGAAGATGATCTTCTGGATATCAAACTTTGCCTCCTGTAGGCTGTAAAAAGTCAGCAGCTTCCTTTCTGTGGGACAGAATTCAATCAGTTAAAAAGGATTCTGATGGTGACCCATTTTCACAGCATTAAAGGACCATATCGTCCATTTTACATGTTTGAGCCTAATATATTCAATTTTCATACACATAATGTTACTGACAATTTCCCAATGCATACTACTGGACAGCGAATTAAAAATGTTTTTCCTACCTTCCAAGCTGCCATTGTGTTAAACTATTAAAATCAACTTGTTGATACTTGAAACATTCTTGGGATAGGTAATCCATCATCGCCAACAAGATGTGTATTCAGGTTGTTTTTTTGTTTTTTTTTGTTTTTGGTTTTTTTTTGAAGTTACATAATTTTAGTGTTTAAGCGCAATAAAAAACGTGGAGTGATCTGAAAATGCTTCCCAGTGGTGCATTCAAGTGCTGTGGTGAAGAACTGGCAACAGGAAGCATTTTCAGATCACTCCGCGCTTTTTATTGCGCTTAAACGTTAAATTATGTAACTTTGAAAAATAACCTGAATTCATGTCTTGTGCCCAATGATGGATTACCTATCCCAAGAAGAGATGTTCTTGGGATAGATATCAATAAGTTGATTTTAGTAGCGAACCAGAGTGAACTGAAACCAATGGTGGTCTGGAAGGTAGGAAAAACATTTTTAGTTCACCGTTCCGGTAGTATGCTTTGGGAAATGATTGTCAGTAATGTGACGTATGAAAATTGAATATATTACGCTCAAACTTGCAAAATGGCCGGTATCGTCCTTTTAAAAGCATCACAATGTCCATAAAACATTGCAAAACACTCCTACAACATAAACACAGGTCTTGACTATCCTAAATATATTGATTCTGGCTGAGCTTTGGAGCCTCCAGGAGGGTGACCATAATACGAAAAGTGTGATAGTGACATATTGGTGTGACATTTCTATGGACATCATATCTTCTTTCTGCCTTCAAACAGATCAGCATTGGAATCCTTTTTAACAACATGAACACCAATGAGGAGACCACAAACCCTCCAAACACACAAGGGGCAGCTTTTCATACTCCAAGTCTCAGACAGGATAATCAGAATTTGTAAAACTGAATAAATTTGTTCTTCTGTTAGACATCAAAATATCAAGACTCCTATTGGATGTCATGCCAATCAAGAGCTGGGATGTTTTCCAGCTGCAAAAAAAAAGTTGGACCTCTTTCTCAGAGCCTGTGCTGATCTAAAATGTTGGCAGTCTCCTGTAGTTGAGATTGTAAGGGTGTTAAGCTGCGTACTTTCAACACAGATACAACCACGTGACGTTGCCTACCATCATGTATTTTGTTCACAATACAAGATGGCAGTGTTTGATTCAAAAGGTCATACATGTGCAACAACAAAGACATTTAATGACAAACTAGATATGCAGCGACATTATTAGTTTGCTGACAGACAAGATAGAAGGATTCTAATATGGCCTGGATCATAGCAGGAGTTTGGTCGTGACGAGCTAAAGGAGAATACACCAGGGCTATAAATTGTCTTTGCCCTCTGTGTGACTATTCCAAATAACAAACCCCAACTTCCCATAAAAATGCTAATAGGGATTATAGACAGAGCCTCCAGCACTTTCTGTGGGTTGTAAGAGGTTATCATCTCGAAATTTAGTTGGTATTAGCCCCGATGTGTTCCTATATAGCTGCTTCCACTCCCCGCTCTGTCAGTATGTGAGGGAATTAGTGGTTTGACTAGAGTAATAGAGGGCTGCGGGTGGATTGAGACTTCATGTCCCAGGATGGTGGCCTTTATACAGTCAGGTTGGTGATTGGCATGTTCAATCATCATGGCTGTGTGTGTGTGCGTGTTGAGAGGAAGGCAGAGGAAGTGATACCCTGCCGCCGTCACATCGTATTATCGACTCGGTGGCATGGTATCATCACATCAAATTAGTCTTAATGAACATAAGCGAGTCGGCTGAGAAGATAATCAAACTTTTATTAAATGTTTTAATCTTCTGTACATGCATAATGTAATGGAAAGAAAGAGATGGGCTTGTGTGTACGAACGTATGTGTTTGTGCAAGTGTGTGATTGTGTCTGATAGCAGAATCTTTTCTGATGGTTTCTAAACATTATTGCCACTCAATTGGAAAGTAAAATATCCCTACCAATTAAACCATTTCTCTCAATGGAACAGATGCATTTTGAAACTTCATTTGATTATTGTATATATATATTAAAAAAACAAACAAAAAAAAAAAACAGCCAGACAATAGCTAAGCATCTATCATTATTGCAAAAACATAAATTGTAAACACATTAATTACGGAATGCAAAAAGAATCCACATATACTACACAAAGGTTTTTACCCAAAAACGAGTAAAATACTCAGTTGTTAGCAATGAAATGGGCAAAGCATAAAAATTAATATAAAGTCTTGCTTGCATCAACTTTACTAATTATATTTAGAGCACTGAACATAATTTATTTCACCCAGGTTTGCAGATGTCTTATTGGGATTTGGATGTACCAGGTATTTAATGGAATCTAATACTTTAATCAACTTATAAAGCACCAAGCTTTAGCAATTTGTTTTCAAGCAAAGGAGAATAATGCAAAACAGAACTGGCGAAAAAAAAAATCTCATGAACTGTGACACATTATGGCCATAATGCCAAAATTCTGACTTTTCCAGAGTATGCATACAGACATCACAGGAGACTTTTTAGCCTCTGCACAAGTTTGAAAAGACCATGTGTGTGCTTGTTTGTGCACCACATACATTCATTACATTTTGCTTTTCTAAGACTTATGAAAAAAATGAACAATCTAAATGGCCTATATACATCACATTTACATTAAATATACCACGACAGACTCTCCCAGTGAGACTGTCAGGAGAACGTTAGCCGCTAGCTCGCTCAGTTTTCAGAGCAAGTGCAAGAAATCCTCCTCAGGGGACACCTTAAAGGCTGTGTGGCTCAGCAGACCAAAACTTCAAATTTCTCCTCTAACAAACAAAAAACAGAATCAAACAGACTAAAGGCAAAGCTGGTGGACTGAGCTAAGGCCTGGAGGCTGGGAGACGGGGGCAGTTTGCTCAGAACGGGAATGAGAGAGGTTCTACCGCGTTAACTGACCCACCACTTTCAGCAGAGTTTTGTTCTCCTGTTTGAGTTGCTCGTTCTCGTCTTCAATGTCGTCAAGGTCCTGCGAAAGGCAAAATAGACAGGCTGCAGATCAGCGGGTTTAGACGCATGAATATTCAACACGCTGCCTCCTACAGATGAATCTGCCAGCTGATTAGTGTGATGAGCTCTCTGGTGACGGAGCCATGACAGCGGTGACACATTCTGACTGAATGCAGTTTAACATAATGTGAAAGTACAGATGGTTGGATTGATCACCTTCAGGAATTGCTTTCTTCTGACAGATGAAGGAATCCCCATGTGAATTCTTCAAACAGTTACAAGTTTGTCATGGCAGCAGCTCGAGGAGAAACAAAATGTTAAAGGACCATACTGGCCATTTTGCATGTTTGAGCCCAATATATTCAATTTTCATACGTTACGTTTCTGACAATCATTTCCCAAAGGATAAAACTATATTTCAGCTTTTCTGATATTTTGCAAAACCTCTTTATCTTTCAAAATTAAATATTCATGCGATACACCCACCTTAAAAATCAATGTTTCGCCTGCTAATAGTTATGCAAAATTATGAAGTCACGGTTGTTTAAATTTTTCCATAAACACAGGTCTTCTTTTGGGACTATATTCCCCAGTGGAGGCATACATTCACTCTGCACTATTTAATGTGCTTAAACACTAAAATTCTGTAACTTCTAAAAAAAACCTGAATACACATCTTGTTGGTGATGATGGATTACCTATCTCAAGAACATTTCAAATATCAACAACTTGATTTTAATAGCATACCAGAATGAACTGAAACCAATGGCGGTCTGGAAGGTAGGAAAAACATTTTGAATTCACCACTCCAGTAGTATGCTTTGGGAAATGATTGTCAGTAACCTTACATGTATGAAAATTGAATATATTAGGCTCAAACATGCAAAATGGGTAGTATGGTCCTTTAATGTTACTGCTTTTGTCTGACGTCCAGACAATGCACATGTACATCAGCAGCCAGATTTTAGATTTCATTTTTAATATATAATTATGAACTAACAAACAACTACAGTCCATAATTTCTGTCATTGTCAGAAGAATTTCAGCATTCAATATAATAACAATAATAATACATTTTATTTGTAGAGCACTTTTCTAAGTACTCTGATGCTTTGCAAAACAACAAGGAAAAGGATAAAACACAATAAAAGCACAACATAACATTTCCAAATTCAAAGAAAATCAAATATTATATATATATATATATAAAAATAAATAACATCTGAAAATGTAAAGCTGGAATTGAGAGTCATTCACACCTTGGACAGGTGTTGGGTCACATGGGAGTCCAGTTAAGATATTCTTTGCCTCGGAACATGGAAGTTGTAACTGGAAATTACGTGATTTATGATTGCATGCATTCAAGCTAAACAAAGCGAAAGACAAGAAGGACGTCTCCATGAAAACTGTTTTGTTTGCTCTGTCGGACATTGTTTATTGCTCACCGTCGACTCAAAATTGTAGAAGCTGCTTAGACGAGTGACGAAACAGATTCAAGGCTACTGCTTAACATCCAGTGATCTGATGACAAAGAATCTTCATAGACATGTCATTAAAAACGGTCTTTTTTTACATACTATATCATTATTACATGCTAAGATGCCAGAGCAGCAACACTGATCTGTTTACTTCCGCCTAATGAATTTGTCTGTACTTCAGGTCAGCTTGGAGTGTTTGTCTGAGAGTTAAAGCAAGTGCTACTTCCTGCCAGGTCTCCTCTCCAGCCAGGCTGCCTTGATAGCAACAAATTAGACATTAACAGCTTCAATTAGTTGCAAATGAGAGAGACTCTCAGTTGCCACGGCACCACCTCGTCAAAGTGACACTCCTCATTTTCAGTTTCCTCCATCAGTGGCCGTNGTTGCCACGGCACCACCTCGTCAAAGTGACACTCCTCATTTTCAGTTTCCTCCATCAGTGGCCGTGATTGCGTGGCTGTTGGGAACGAGCCTAAGCTGCACTTAGGGGAATTCTCGGAGTCAAACCGAAGAGTTCCCAAAGTTCTGTACAGTTTGATGTCGGTGCTCTCAGAAAAGGAAACATGAAGTTGCAAGTTTCAGATCAAATGCAGCAGCTTTGCGAATATTGAACACGTAAAGTGGACTCTGGTGTATTACTATAAGCTTTGAAAAGTCAAAATCCCCGTACTGCTTCATCATCAGATGGAGGGAAGGTTTCATCGGAATCCACAGCACAGCTTGTATGCGCTTTCTGGTATCTGTGCTCTCCGCAAAACAGGCTTTGTTTTTCGAGAGGGTGATACAGGGCCAGCAGCTCAGCTTTATCTTTTATTTTTCTCCAAAATGAACTTCTGCGGCGACTGAGGGTTCAACCTTCCTCTGCAGAGACGCCAGCCTGGATCAGCCGTTATCTCCGGCTTTCCCATCAGGCCATGCGGGAGCCTCTCTCAGGGACATTTCTGATAGCGATCACCACATCCACCGTCCGTACATAAAGCCCTTCTCTTATGACCAGCTTCCTGTCCATGTGATGCTATCATCGCCCCCTGACCTTGCCGTGATATTGCCCTGTTTGTGTTTGCAGATGGGTTGTACATGACGAATGTGTCAGCGGACTAGCCGCTAAAGCTGTGCACAACACTGACCAACGTGTTTGTTGGCGGAATCTGATATTTTGTTCAGATTTGATTGCCTCCTCGGCGGGAGAGCTACGATCTGTCTTCTTCAAATATTTCAGACATGAAAGGCTTTCAGATCTACCCCCCACCCCCCCTGCTAAGTTTCCCTTCAGAAACGCCAAAAACAGAGCTGACCCAGAAAACACGGGCAAAGGTTGTGAGTTGAGCAGGGATTGTTGACAGTCCAGGGTGAAAAGGAGATGAGGGTTCAGCCTTCAGAGGGTTTGGGGGGAGTCTGTGAATCGCTCCATCTGCTGAATGTAAGCAGAGGAATCAGCAATCTGAGTATCTGTGACCTCTCAACCCTGACAGACCCTGAAGACAAAACGTGACCCTGGACCATGAGGCCAAAGCAAGCTTAAAAACACAGATGATCCCTGATAGCGGCTTCACCTCAGCATGAAACGGTGTGAGAGTGAGAACAATACAAGAGCGCAAATCCTGCTGGAATTCAAGGACATCACTGTAAAAACACACTTTTATTCAAATCTGCTGAAGTGCCAGATGACGATTTACAATTCCAACAGCCACCCACGCGTGAAGACACCATGGAACCCTCAAAAACATCAGAAAGCATCAAAGAAATTGTTACAGGCTGGACTCACTCTGTTCAGTAACTCGTTTTCCTCCATCAGCTTTTCAATACGGTCCTCTTTGTCCTGATTGGCCTTCAGCAACCGGGCGTTCTCCTGACGCTCTCTGGCAAGTTCCTGAAACAGCACACACACACACAGATACAATTATCAACAGGAAGGTATTGTATGCACTGTAAATCTGATAATTACAGGCATACAGAGGGCATGAACTTTGCACTCAGCCTCACTGGCAAAGCTACGAGACTTCAAACCGTCTGCTTGTGTTGCTGCAGTTATATAACAGACAGTCGTTTTCAGATCCAAACCACTTGCACTGAAGCGGCGATGCCAGAAAGGCGATAAAAGCTCTGCAAAAATAAACAGTTTAAAGCATGTCTCCAAAAAAAGATGGCAAGATCGCTCACCAGGTTAAATCTGCACGGATGCAACTTACTTCTTGGGAAATTTCTGAATTTTTCTGTTATGAAAAGCCGTGGCAAAGATACTCGAGGTTTTCATTCTGTGCTTCAGTTTTCAAGTCAAAAACCAGAAACGCTTTATTCTGCCAGCAGCGGTGGAAAGTGTCAATGTTGTTTGACATACAAAGAAACTAAAACTACATTTACACTACAGAGCCAATTGCATTTTTTTTTTTTTTTTNTTTTTTTTTTTTTTTTGCCTACATCTGAGTTTTGTACATACATCTTCTTTTTAAAAGGGCCATATCTGATACTGTCTTTACACGATTTTTAACCTGAAACATCCAGATGCAGAAAGAACGAGACAGATGTAGACAAAATGCTGCAATGCTTCAAATTCCAATCTGTGTATTTAGATCCCAGTTGCGCTGTCAGACATCCAAAACATATGCAAAATGGATCTTAGAATATCTTATTCCATATGCTTTTTTCTTTTTAATCATTTATATTTTCACAACACATATCCAATACCTGCCACATGGAAGCAAAAGATCCAAATCAGATCGCTTATACTGGTGTATAATGTATCCAAAAACTTAAGACTAGAAAACGCTATGAATTCCAAAAACAAAAATTGAGATGTTAATGCTTCTGCTGGAGATGTTTCTACTGCAGATTGCATGAGAAAGTTTCCATAGAAACCAATCAAGCAGGGCGAAGGCTAAAACAACATACTGCAGCCGCCATAAATCTGCACATCAATGACGCTATATTAATCTCATTTGCAGATTAACTGCCACTTTGAAGTCCATGTGGAGCAAACATCCCTGTTGGATAATATGAACACTGGCAAAATAACAGGTGACTTAAAGGCATTTCTAGTCTTTCGGCTCAGAGAAACATCTCAAGCTCAAGTCGTTGAGGTCGCGAAGTACTTATTTCAAAAGGTGTCCAAGTGACATTTAAGTCTGAGTTATGTTGGAGTTTTTTTATGGTGGCAGTAGCATGATAGCGGTGGTGTAAGAGGGAAAAATATATCTACACTGTAAAAGGTCATCTCTTCAACAACCGAAGAGAGTTTGAGCCACAGTCCACTGACAGGACTCAATGTGCAAATTCATCTTTTCAGAGTGTTGATAGTTTCAGCCAGTCAGGAGAAGGCTGAAATCTCCATACAATCTGATAGTGACAGCAGGTGTGAGATACATCGATGTTTCCTGTTTTTTTCATCCACTCGTAGACTCAGAGTCACGTTTATTTGTAGCCCAACATCACATACAATTGGTGCGTTCCAAGTTCTTATTTGATCACTCCTCGGTCCTCGATCCTCGCATGACCAGGAAACCAATCCGGTCCGCCATCTTTAAGGACCCAAAGCGCTTATTTATGTTCTGAGGATGGAGGAGCGAGGATGGAGGAGGCTTCATCTGGGAGACATGAGCGAGGAAACGCGAGAGGCTCCTACGCGGAAGTCTGTTACCTGACAGACACGCCCCTTTACTGGAAGTCTGTTTCTGATTGGACAGATCTATTGCAGCTGATCCGATACAGCGACATGCATCTTAATATAACCGCAGTTTCATCAAACATGTAAACAGAAAAATAACAGCAACATCTCAGGTGTAAGATGATTCTGATTANGCAGTTTCATCAAACATGTAAACAGAAAAATAACAGCAACATCTCAGGTGTAAGATGATTCTGATTAATGATATTTAATTTTGTATGACTGATCATGTGGTTAAAACGACTGGGTGTTTGTTCCGAAATTGTTATAATTATAATAATAATTGTCATGGACAGTTTGACGTTTGCCAAACTGTCCATGTTAATTGTTATAGTAATAATCAGAGGAGAATATTTCATTATTTTATCATCTTGTGGAAACTAAAACACAGCAGCTCCAAGCTGATCAGCTGTGTGAACAGTCATGTCGCTTCAGATGATGCTTTAGGAGTGAGGATGTTTCATTTCTCTTAAATCGTTGTTCCTCAGCTCCTCTGTCCTCGCCTCTTTTCCTTGCGTCTTCAGTGGGCGGGACTAAGACGCGAGGAAAAGACACAAGTGAGGGTAAACGAAATAAGAACTTGGAACACAGCAAATGTTTCACAGGCCATTTTTCTTGAAAATTAAACCACAGATAATAAATAAAAGTGAAGATGAGCAGTCGGCGTAACTACCTTTTCCAGTTCCTCCAACCGTTTCTCCAAAGCTCCAGGTGCTGCTGCTCCACCATCTCTGCCGTGACGGGTGTGTCTTTGTCTGCTGCTCCCACCCACCTCCTCTTCAGATCCTGGCCCTGAAGAGCTGTTCAAAACACACACACGCACACACACATTAGGACGCTTTGTACTCCTGAACGTACACAGTCATTTGAAAATCCATGAAGGTTTGAAGTTCTGAATCGCCCACGCAATGAAACTTCAATGGTGTGACGCATCCATCACCAAAAGAACAGGTGGGAAGATCTTCTGCATTTTAGTGCATTATTACCAACCCTTTGCTTTAAATTCATTAATGTGTAAAGCCTGTAAAGGGTTTGCAACGCTGGTGCAAAAAGGATTTTGATTAAGAAACTATTTACAAAATCAAACTTCAAGAGGAAAGGGGAGAATGACAGCAGCAGCAGCTTGTGTCAGTTCCTCAGCTGCTGAATAAACGGCTTTAACGGTTTTAGTATGCAGCTAGCACAGAATATTAACCTTATCTTCTATTTATTGTTGAAAGATGGATTCTGGGGCAGCTGGGAAACAATATTCATATGCAGCTTATTTTCTTACTGGCATTTTTTTCAATAATCGTCGATGTGGAAAGTTGGAATGAGTTGCTGGCTTGATACCCACAACCTCCCGTCCCCAGCAGCCGCGGATTGTGCCAGGTTTATAAAATCGCCAGAGAAATCAAATGATTGGGGGTCTCTGGGACTCTGTGGATAATTTGGCGAGGCCGTTTGAATATTTCCACAGTTGAAATAGACCGGAGAGCTGCTGGCATGACAATAAATAAATAAAACTGCTGTTGTATTTGCTCATAATCTGCATTCAACTCTGATCAGGACCTGCTATGAAATATAAATATAATATCACTGTTCACAAACATTTTCAACTCTGACTTTAGAGTCTTGATGCTTGAATTTATGTTATAAAGCTCAAATGAATCATGGTAAACTACAGACATGAGCCTGATGAGGTATGTTTTGGCTACTTAAAGGACAAACCGGTGATTTCACATGTTTAAGCCCAATAAATTACATGTTACGTTCCTTGATTTTATAGCATATTGGAATGAACTGAAATCAATGGAAGTCTGGAAGGTAGGAAAAACAATTATAAAATGTTCCGCTCCAGTGGTATTCTTTGTCTAGCTACTGAGCTCTGCTGGTGCTTGGACTATTTACAGTTACTAAAGATGGTTTTATAAATAATTTCTTCTGATCATTTTCATGCAGGAGCAAAAGGTAAATTGATAAATGTTTGCTGCTATAAATCACCAATAACAGGCAGGAGTTACATTGGTAGAAAATAATTGCAATTTCAATCAAAACTGCAGTAAACTTACTTATTATTTTTACAAGTTTTCCTCAAAATGTTCATCCCTGTAATACACCACAAATGTACATATGCTGAAGGTCTTAAAGGACATACCACCCATTTTGCATGTTTGAGCCTAATAAAATTCAATTTTCATACATGTTATGTTACTGACAATCATTTCCCAAAGCATACTTCTGGAATGGTGAATTAAAAATGTTTTTCCACCTTCTTACCTTAATTTTGGTACGCTATTAAAATCAACTTCTTGATACTTGAAATGTTCTTGGGATAGGTAATTCACCGTCACGCACAACATGTGTATTCAGTTTTTTTTTTTTTTTTTTTTTTTTTTTTTTTTTTTTTTTTTTTTTTTTTTTTTTTTTT
>VXCM01000603.1:0-35017 GCA_014773175.1 Lucifuga dentata | reverse complement strand
GGTGTATCACTTGAATATTTGATTTTGAAAGATTAAGAGGTTTTGCAAAATATCAGGAAAACTGAAATACGGTTTTATCCTTTGGGAAATGATTGTCAGTAATGTAACATGTATGAAAATTGAATATATTAGGCTCAAACATGCAAAATGGGTGGTATGGTCCTTTAAAATGAATGAAAGATACCAATTCTTCTTCTATAGAATCTGTGTTATGTCTCGTTTAGCCATTCTTCTTACTTTGCCGTTTCTCACACACAGAGGTCGTATATTTCTGCAGCCTGACATTTACAGAACCAACATCTTATTCTCACTCATTCTTACAAAACGCTGCAGCAGCGCCACATTCGATCAAGAGGAGGTCCTTGAAACGCTCTACTTGGCACTCGACTACGCCAAGATGAAGTGCGTTTCATTTGTCTCTCTCTCTCTCTCTCTCTCTCTCTCTGTGGCTCTTCAAGGGTACTTTCCCTTTATCGGCGTGAACACAAACCGCACACATGCCAAATACACGCGCACAATTACAAAGTGTAAGAACACACACATCCCCTCATCAAAACATCAACGCTTTGTGTGTGTATTGTGTCTACATCTATGCTTGTTGTCTTGTTTAGAAAGACATCTGCTTCATTCACACACTCACAGACACACACACACACACACACACACACATCCTCTGGGGTGCTCAGCGTGTATTGAAGTCCAGCCTACACATTCATGGCCTCACTACTAAATATCACACTGTGGCCCATTAGCACCCCACGGTGTGAGGTCTGAGGGAGAGAGAGACTCAGCCAATCATCTTCTCCTGGGTGTCTCAGCAGGGGGGAAGGAGAACCAATAACAGCCTGGAACCACGCAGCCGCAGGCACAACAATGCTCGTCCAAAAACTCACCTGTTAGTACGTTTTACTGGCTGGAATTTTTGGGTTTGATAGTATTTTATATGAATCCAGTATTGGAGTTTGGACGCACAAACAGTCCATGCTGTATTTATCCTTATTGAACACACAAATATAAGTGCAGAGCTCGTTCAAAACGTGTCTGTTCAAAGTTGGGTCAGGCCGGACTTTATGGTGTGCGCCACAGCCTGCCATAAGTTAGTTCTGCATGTCCTCGTGAGCTAGTATGGGGTCAGGTTGAGACCATGGCACTGGACCAGAGCGTATCCTGCCGCGCAGACTACTTTTTACCAGCACAGTTCAACTCGAGAACCGCTCATCCAAACAACTTCACACACGACACTGCACGTCCTTAGGTCCTGAGCTTTATACCTGCCGAATTTCAACTTCATACAGCGGGTTCTCGAGACATGTGTGCCACAAACAGACAGAGAAACTGTGGTACAAATGTTATGTTCCTCGATTTTATAGCATATTGGAATGAATTGAAATCAATGGCAGTCTGGAAGGTAGAAAAAACAATTCTAAAATGACAGAGAAACAGACAGGGAAACTGTAATTATATTAAGGCTGGATTCACATGCTAAGCGTTGAGCGTTGCGCTGACCTGGGTGTTTCATTATTGTGTATTGGGAGCTGAGTGGTGACTCCTAACATCGCGTCACGCCACCTTGAGCGCCACACGACACTCAGATTCTCCATTTTGACACGGCGCTCAAAGTTCTTTGTGACGCTGACCTTTCCAAGGCGCAACCAATCAGAGCGCTGCTGCACGTCACGTAACCAGAAGCGCCACAATGGAGGAGAAGCTTATAATCTGTAGAGTATACAACACAGCTTTAAAATCGTATCATGATCTGGTTAAAAAAAAAAAAAAGGCAAAATGTCAGCAGTCAGACAGGGACATCAGGTTTGGAAATTGTTAATATCGCGTCCGAAATGTGAGGTTTTGTGCACCCACATTCACCGTTTTTTTCGCTTTTCTTTTCTTAATAAGAGCATTTTTGTTTTTTGCAATGTCCATGTCGCTATCTGAGTCAAAACTGAAATACGATTTTAACCACAAATGCGCAAAGATTGCGTCTAGGCTACATCCTGTCTTTACAGTCCATGGTAACAGTTAAATTGTCATTAACAACGAGCACTTCCTGTCAGTGAGAGGCTGAGCAGCGCTGCTCAGATTGTGCTCATGTGCGAGCAGAACGCTGAACGCCCAGGTCAGCGGCAACGCTAATGCTTAGCATGTAAATCCGGCCTAAGATATTAACTATCTACCATTATAGCCCACCTGGAGGACCATCAGTTCCAGAACTGTGGAGCGTCTAAGTGCAGCCAAGCCAGCCGATCAATTAAATGCCAGATTGAATTGCTGGTGAACTTCACTGTTGGTCTTGTCGACAACTTCACATCATAAATACACCGTTGGACAGTTAGCTTTTCCACCAAAAAAGTCCTGTTTCTTGAACTGGATCCATTTTGGTATCTATTAAACCAGCTACCATTTCTACCTATTTCTACCTATTTGTAGTGGAATCATTGGAAGTCTTTTTTTTTTTTTTTTTTTTTTTAAATATTAACAGCAGATGAAGATCAGTGAAAACAAGAAAGCTACAGCAGTGAGGTGATGGTGACGTCAAACTCGCCCGTCAATTTTCTTTAGCCAAAAAGCATCAAGAGAGCAGCTCTAAAAACCCACAGTGACACAGTGGGAAATTTCAGAGGAAATCTGCTCTCATAATTAACGACTGGAGCTGCTGTTTCTCCTCTCGGCCTCCGTTCCTTCACTTATCACGTTATTCGTGATGCTACGGCAGAAAAATTCCAGGATCGTAAATTGAGTCTCACCTTTTGTGGCGGCTGCTCCCAGATTTCGGGGTTTCCTGCAAAAACAAAAGAAGACTGCATGTGAAAAATGAAAACTATAGTCCAAAAACAATAAGACAAGGGTCAAATCTTCATCATGAGTGGATCAAACTGGACATTCAGTGTTTCTCACATCAGAGTAAAGTGTCTTGTATCTCTAATTTGGGCATTTTGGATTGAAATAATGAAACTTCTGGAGTGAAACAATAAAAACTCCAGCTAATCTGACATGAATGTTTTCACCCAAAGTGACAAACTGGGTAAAAAAGCTTGTATGTCAAAGTTTGTGTATTTTGCAGGAAGGTGCAGGCATTGGGTGAGCCATGCAGAGATCGTTCTCCACGGCGCAAATACCGCTCATCACGAGAAAGCCTTTTAGATATCATCTGTTGTGTTCTACAAACTGAAAAATGTCGAGTTCATCCGCCCTGGGTTGAGTTGATTTGGCAAAGAGGAGAAATACTGATATATCGATGAGCTTTTCTGGCTTTAATGGTTTAGCAGAAGCCGTTTAGCCTCAAGTTGTGGAAGGCAATCTTGTTTAGTAACACAAAGTGCATGTTTATCATCTTTTCCCATTATTGTGTGATGTAAAGCTTGTTTAGATCTGCACTGGAGATGCTCCAACAGAATCACCTTTGGTAAAGTCGCATTTTGCTGGAAAAATGAAGCATGTGTCATGGACGCTGTGAGATGAATACACATCTGCTCTTTCCTCAGGTCTTGTGCGGTTAAGGGTCACCGTTTTGATTGAAGAGCCTTGGCTAATCTAGCAGACAGAGCTCGGCTTTTCGTGGGTGCTGTGCTCTTAGCATGCAGCGCCTCTCTGTCTCAGCGACATATCATCCATTACCTGCATCCAGATCTGTGGATGGAATCTCCTCCATCTCTTTCCTGGCTCAAGCACAGATAGATTTACTAAGATGGAGGATAGCAAGAGGGCAGCGTAAGGCCATACACAAAATAATACATCAGACCTGCTTCGACGGAAACCTGGATTTAAGCGCATTTGATGAATTTTGCTTTAGAAACTGGCAATTTCAAGGATTTGAAATAATCTGACTGCTGCTCAGTGTTTCCCTGCAGCATGTCTCATCGGAAATTTAACCTAAAACAGACAGATGTTTTACTCTGAAAGGTGCCTTTAGCACAGAATAGATGCATTTGGTTGTGTCAGAGCCTTTTAGAAAATTAGAGCCATATGTACGGAGCCAAGATGCGGGAGTTATAGTAGAAAAAGCTCATAAAGGATGAAGGCTTAACTCACATCGCCGTTCCTGAGAAAAGTTTGGATAATTGGGTTGCAAATTGAGAGATAAATGAGAGAAAAGAGAAAAACTGTAGGTTACATGCTATACTCCAAATATTTGCCTGTATTCTGATTATGGCAGCAATATAATTAGAATTAATAGGATTCCGTGGCTCTCCAAATATAATCGATTGATTTATGTACAACTGCATAATCCAGGTCTGTAACTCGGAGTAAGATTACTCCAATTTATGATGATTTCAATCAAATTATGATGTTTGCATCATGGTTGAAAAATGAATTTATTCCCTTAATCTGAGTACAATCAAACTTTAATGTGCATGAAAATGTATTGAGTGAAGTCTCATTGATTTTCTGTTTTCTTTCCTTTTGAACTATTTAGTTTATTACTGCACTGTAACTGCATTGAAACTTCTGTTTTAATGCATGTTAATGCATTTTATTGTATTTTCTGACTCACATAAAGCATTTATGTCTCAAAGTTGCTGTACAAAAAAACAAAAAAACTTGCCTTATCCTGGCTCATAGAAAATATATTTAGTTGAGATTTGATGCAGAGAACCCAGCAGCCTCTCCATCGATACAGATCACCCTGTAAAGCTTATAAAAATGCTGTCTATATGTAAATGTGTGTTTACTCTGTCTATCATGGTATAGCATTATTTGAGAAAACAAACCAGATTTGTTTTTAAAATAAAACTGACCTGGAAACCCATCCAAAAACAGCAAAGTGATTTTGTAAGAATTAATTATTTGCCTTTACGTTTCCCCTAAAAATTTCAATTTCTGTATGCTCATTGACATTTTGTGACATACCACAGGAACGCGAGTCTCGTATTCCAGGATTAATGGCCTGCTGACACAGCTCGGTGCACTGGATTGAATATTTTCTGAGGTGAAAGGTCTGAATATGAGCAAAAACAACAACAGGAGGGAAGGGTAACAATAGTGAGCAGGGTCACAGGAAGTTGGGAGACCATGCCAACCCTCATTTGCACACCGATTTGTGCAGTCCAACAAAAGAGTAAGACTGATTGGTGTAGACTAAAAATTTCCTCTAAACCCACTGGCTAGTTGCTCATATTTATTAGAATTACGATTTATTAGCTGATTGGGCTGATAAGAAATTGATGAGGGTCGGCTTTGTGAGCTCATCACCTACAGGAAGTGAGGAATCAAACGTCAAAACTGAATTTCAAATCAAACCATATTTACAAAAAGCATCCAAAGCTTCATTTGCTATATTACTAGAGCACGTTCGGCAGTGTTTCAGAGTGTGTGTCTTCTGTCTGGGATGTGACTCTTGAGACAAAGTCAATGTAATTCAGGTTTGACTACTTCACTGCACACAATACAAGCCTGTGCAACTTTATTTATCATGCTTGAGCTACACTGTCAGCGTCCGTAAGCCCTGTTACACACATAAGCGCTGCTAAGAATACACACAGATGCATATCAACAATAAAACAAGAAGCTAAACTTAGCCATTAACTACTGGAGGTGCACCTGTGTGTGTGTGATAAGTTATATTACATGTTATTCTTTAAAAAGCACATTCCAATTTCTGCAGTGCAATGACATTTATGACCTTTTATGGTCTCTTTATGATTTTGACAACCCATTAAAGCCAGAAGGTTCAGCATTCCGCCAGCCGCCGAGCAGCTCGTGCTGCATACATCTCTGTGCAAAGCTGATAAAGATCACTATTTTACTGGAGGCATTCCACCAATCCCAGAGAGATACGCTTTTCAAATAAGCGTGCAAGATTAGCATTTAAAAGCAGAGGGACCCCAGATTTGAACCAGCAAATCTAGGCTACGACAAAGTCCCTGGACCCCTGGAGAACATCAAGCTTTACTCACAAAACCTTCATCTTAGTCCTTGATCATCCTGACAAAACCCTGTGCCCGTCTGAACTTTTGCTTTATTGTAGAAATTGTTTAGTTAGCCATATTGCTTAATCAAAACTCAAAGATGACAAGCCTTCTCACACTTTCTTAATCAAGATTCTTACCTCAGCTAGCTAAGTGAGTCTTATTCTTTGATGCTGCTGCAGACAGAAATATCAAAATGTCAACTTCAGTCAGAAATCTGGCCAAAATGAAAAGAGAGAAATGAAGAATATCCTGCAGACATTAAAAAAAAAAAAAAANTTAAAAAAAAAAAAAAACACAGAATGCTTTTTCACCAGTTAGCTAATCTGTTTTTGCTGGTAGAAATATTAATCTGGATCAACTGTCTTATATAACTGTAATCTTTAAAAGCAACAGAGGTGAGAATGTGCTGAAATGTGTGTTTTCGGCACCGAGATGAAAACCAGTTTGCTGCAGTTAGTGATCATCTCCCTGCTGTTCAGATGAGTTGCTCTGCATAATCACCACTCCTGCGATGAAAGGTGCTAATTGAAAATGCAAATGAGGCTTGTTAAAAAGTGCTGGATGGAGTTTGTCATCGCTCTGTGTTTTTCCAGATAGAGACCTGAAACTCCGCTCTGGACTTGGCACCACATTAAAAGCAGATGATCCTGAGGAATTTTCCATATGGCTCTGCCTGCTGGATCACTGAAGCAGGTCTCCGTGTAGGACCTGCATACCAGGGGGGAGGTACGGCCTGATAAGCAGGACCACATGCCCACACACAGCCTCTGTGTGACCCAGCAGCACCCAGAATACACACGCATGCATCCTAACATACAAAAGACGTGTGTTTGTGTCTGCGGTACATGACTGCTCATACAAAGATAGAGACAAACAAACACAAAAACACACACGTACGCACTCAATGATCATCCCAAACTGGAAAGCCAGGTTTATACTTGAAATTAAAGGATCATACCGGCTATTTTGCATGTTTGAGCCTAATCTCTTCGATTTACATACATATTACGTTACTGACAATCATTTCCCAAAACTGTATTACAGTTTTGCTGATATTTTGCAAAATCTCTTAATCTTTTAAAATCAAATATTTAAGCAATATACCCACCTTAAAAAACGATGTTTTGCCTGCTAATAGTTACGCAGCCTTATGAAGCTACGGTCCTTTAAATTTTTTGATAAACACAGGTCTTCTTTTGGGACTATATTCCCCGGTGGAGACATACATTCACTCCACACTTTTTATTGCGCTAAAATTACATCACTTCAAAAAAATAAATAAATAAATAAATAAACTGAATACATATCTTGTTTGCAAATCGCAAACAAGATATGTAATCCATACCTATCCCAAGAACGTTTCAAGTATCAACAAGTTGATTTTAATAGCATACCAGAATGAACTGAAACCAATGGCTGTCTGGAAGGTAGGAAAAACATTTTTAATTCACCATTCCAGTTTTATTCTTTGGGAAATGATTGTCAGTAACATAACATGTATGAAAATTGAATATATTAGGCTCAAACATGCAAACTGGCCAGTATGATCCTTTAACTCCACGTAGGCATGTGCAAGATGGCTGCCATGTGGATCCTGCAGTCGTTGAAGTGTTGGTTGGCAAATATGATGAAAGACCGTTTGCACTATATGATGTCATCACGCCATTGTTATGTTTAAACCCAATAAATATTATAAGTTATTGACAATCATTTCCCAAGATATAAAACTATACTTTTAGTTCTCCTGTTATTTTGCCAAATCCTCATATCTTTAAAAATTCAATTTTCAGGTAATACACCCAGCTTAAAATTCAATGTTTTGCCTTTTTGAATTTCTCAGTAAAAGCCGTTTAATTTCTATATTCTATACTGAGATATACATTTTCTTCTCATCCACATGCATCACATAAGCAGAAACAGACACAGAAGCTTTAAGTTTGGTCCAGTAATAAATAATTTTAAAAAAGAGACACAGTTGCAGCTTTTAAAATATCTGAGAAAATATTTTTATTCCATTATGTTTTCAGTAGCTGTCTTAGAATAAATTAGTTACCGTTTGTTTTAGTTGGGAAATGGTCTGAGGCCTGCGGAGACTTTTAAGATCATTTCTGCTCGGTACAGAGGTTGACCTGCGTTTTATTTCCAGCGTTTTCCTTCTCGTGCAGGTACGCTGATAACGGCTGAGATCCTGTCTGCTTGCTCTCAGTGCGGCTGTATATCAGAACGGGCCTGACACTGCAATTGTTTGTGTGCGAGATAAATGGGGCCCGAGAGAAGCGGCACATTTTTGGGATGCTCCCTCTTTACAGATGTCTACCTGACAGCTCTGTAATAAATCCACCAAACTGTATCTTTCCTGCTCCTTTTGCGCCCTGCCTGCCTCCTTAAGAGCAGTGGTGGGCCATCAGGGCCAGCAAGGCCTCCTCTGCTGGCCTAGAGGCTGTCAGAATCATCAAATTATGTTTTCATAATTTAATATATATTTTAATTAATGCTATATGTATTTTACAAAGTTCGTTCCCATCAGTTTTGTTATTAACGTCATTTCATCGCTACTCTCTCCCTCAGTTTCGCTGCTTCCAGTGCAGCTCATATAAATTAGAGCTTTTATCCAATCAGATTTTATCCCTGTGCTGTCTCCGGGTAAAACAAATCTGGCCTGAGGCCTTCAGAATCTTGAATGAATCCCCTCTGCTATTCAAGCAAATGGGACGATGTTGTTGATTGTCATATTCTTTAACCAATCAGATTTTGAGTTTGCCATGTTGGGGCGTATTCTTTTACACGTCAGGGCCTTCTAGCTGGCCTTGGCTTACATCATCGGAGCATGATGCTACACAGCTAAACAGCCTGCCAGAAATTCATCACAAGAAGAAGAAGAAGGCCGGTTAGCTTAGCTAACTCAAGTAAACCTAGCTAGCATGTAACGGAGCATTAATGTTTATTTAAACTTTCTTGACGATTTTACTTAGTCCTGTTGTTTTTTAACGCACAATGGCTGAAGGAGGAGAAGAAATGGATTAACTGACGCTTTTTTTCACATTTTGGAACTGAAATGCACCGGTAAGTACAACCATGTCGTTAAACTCTTTCTAAATAAAGAAAGGAGGATGGACTTTGTCTTCAGATGATGAGCAGCTTTGGTAAGTTTGATGGATTTTTATGTGGCTGGAATCTGTGGGGAAGCCTGTTGAATACTGCCTGTGTTATTTGTGTTTTACAGCATTTTTGCTTGCTTGCTGGTCATATAAGTAAATGTGATGGTTGTTGTGAGTTTATTCTTGTTTCTTTGGTAATGACACTGATTTGGGCTATGCCATGTTTGTATGTGATGCAGCATCTTGTCAGAATGCGTAATAATGCTACATCCTTGATGGTTTCAGTCAACATGTATTCATGTCTCTGCTGTTAGTGTGTTGTAACTGTCATAGGTGTTGATCCTCATGTTAAATCACTTTATTCCACTCGAAGGTTACTGTCGCTGTGAATATGGGCTGGTTACGTCTAATAACAACAGCCTATAGTCCTAGAGTCATGAGCTTATTAGAAGGTGGTTTAATTGCAGGAGGATCACATTGAAGGGCTAGGTGTAAAATACACGGCCCGCCACTGCTTATGAGTGATGGTTCAGAAGTGGCTGGAGCACAATTCCGAGCAGAATCTGAATTCCGCCAGTTTTCAGTGAGTGACAATGAGCCATCCGGCGGTTTGTGTCTGCAGAGCCACATCTGCTCCGTGTTAGAACTCATGCTGTGATGATAAGAATACATACGGTGGCAAGAACAGACGTATTCCATTTAAAATGATGGACTCAGACGGATTTTCTGTTTGTTTATCCATAAAATATTTCATGTAAATGGTGAATGTTGTGACTTTTTACTTTTCCAGGCCATATCCCAGCAGGTGCTGTCACAATTTTCCTGTTAGTTTGGTGTTTGTGTATATATTTCATACACAAGATCTCACTCTGTGTAAACAAATTCAGACATTTTTAGCCCAAAACAAAATAAGCCCACTGATGTATAACAGCCGATCCATCTCCAAAGCAGCTTTTAGCTGCTTCCACAAAAGTCGTCACTCAGCAAAGCCGTTTGATTTGTATTTTTCTTCTTTCAGATAGCAATTTTCATGTCAGTCAAATCGATTTTTTGCAGGAATACAAAAAGAATGGAGGTTTCAGTGGTTGTTACACAGCTGGATGCTTTTCATGTCATCTTTGTGCTCAGTTTCTTATTGAAAGTACACACTACTCCTGTCAAACGTGAAAGACTCAAATTACGAGTGTGCCATTTCTGATTTGGTTTATTATTTTTCTACAGACACCTCCTCAACTTTGCGGAGCAAGGACAGGCCGTCTCCGCATGGATTCAGTTTTATTGAATAAACACAAGATTAAAAGACTCATTCGATATAAATCAATAGTCTCTAATTCACATTGCAGAGAAGCAGACGCCATATACTGAAAGCAGATCATCACGCAAGCTTCAAAACTAAGTCTGATTAATGCGACTCCTCGCTTTGAGAGCATTAGCTGCACAGATACAAGCACGGTGCTGGGATGATATTACTTTGTTTCTGCTCATGTTAATGGAAAATAAACTCAATCGCAGCTGCTAGAAATATCCCAACATGAATTTTCAGCCAAGCAACAATATTGGACCAGAACTGAGAGTAAAAGTAGTTCACAAGTGTGATTTAAGCCTCTACAAGTTGATTTTTATAGCCTACTGGAATGAATGGAAACCAATGGCAGTCTGGAAGGTAGGAAAAACTCATCTGAAATTCAGTGCTAGAGCAGTATATTTTGGGAAATGGCTGTTGGTAACGTAACGTGTATGTGTATTGTATATTGGGCTCAAACATGTACGGAATGGATAACCGGAATGATCCTTTAAGAACTAGCCTGTGTTTTCACTAGCTTTGGAGTTGAACGAATGATGTGATGACGAGGAACGGAGAAAGCGGAAGTCGAGGACAAATGCAGACAAGCTATCATGGAGGAGATTGTGTTGTCGTATTAATGCTCGACTTCCAAACACCACAGCATTTTCTTTTTTCACAATAGCAGTTCAGCTAAACAAAACAACCCCACTCAGTTCTTATTAGCTAGCTGCAAAGGGTAGATGACGACAAAACGCTTAGCTTGCTAGCTTCCTAACAGGTGTGGATGGGTAAATTTAAAAGTTACAGAGGTAAAAGACGAATCAAAAAGAAAGCTTTCAGGGAAATTTCAAACCCTTATTAGATGCATTTCTACAGGTGTCAACCTCAACTTTTCAGACTTTAACACACATTCCCTCCTATATTACACTTTAAAATATAACATAGCCCCAGTCATCCTCAAAGTCCGGACTCTGGTCCAGATCCGGACCGAACCACAACTGCCTCCGGACTCTGAGCACATGATACTTTTCATATGTATTATCTGTATTATCTGCGAGTCATCGCTGCAACACAACGAGTCAGAATTCTCCTCCTCCTCCGCTTTCTCCACTGTAAGGCCGGGTTCACATGCTAAGCATTAGCGTTGCCGCTGACCTGGGCGTTCAGCGTTCTGCTCGCACNAGGCCGGGTTCACATGCTAAGCATTAGCGTTGCCGCTGACCTGGGCGTTCAGCGTTCTGCTCGCACATGAGCGCAGTCTGAGCAGTGCCGCTCAACCTCTCGCTGACAGGAAGCGCTCATTGCTAATGACAATTTAACTGTTACCATGGACTGTAAAGACAGGATGTAGTCTAGATGCAATCTTTGCACATTTGTGGTTAAAATCAGATTTCGGTTTCGACTCGGGTAGTGACATGGACATCGCAAAAAACAAAAATGCTCTTCCTATTCGGAGAAGAGAAGCGAAAAACGGTGAATGTGGGTGCACGAAACCTCACATTTTAGACAATTTCCAAACCTGATGTCCCTGTCTGACTGCTGACATTTTGCCAAACAAGCGCCTTTTTTTTTNGACAATTTCCAAACCTGATGTCCCTGTCTGACTGCTGACATTTTGCCAAACAAGCGCCTTTTTTTTTCTTTTTTTTTTACCAGATCATGAAATGATTTTAAAGTTGTGTTGTATACTCTACAGATTATAAGCTTCTCCTCCATTGTTGTGGTGCTTCTGGTTACGTGACATACAACAGCACTCTGATTGGTTGCATGTTGGAAAGATCAGCATCAGAAAGGTCAAAGTTCATTTAAATGAACTTTGAGCGCCGCGTCAAAACGGAGAATCTGAGCATCGCACGGCGCTCAAGGTGGCATGACGTGAAGTTAGGAGTCACCACTCAGCTCCCAATACACAATAATGGAATGCCCAGGTCAGCATGACACTCAATGTTTAGCATGTGAATCTGGCCTAAGCAGCGCTCTGAATCTCTGACTGCTCCACTGTGTGTGTGAGAATGTCTACTCTGCTTTGGTTTGGCCCAATCACATTCAGCATCCTCTCATCTCCATGACAGCGATGGGTTGACATGGCGTTGGGCTGATTGAGAGTTGACAGCGCAGCTAGTTCTGTCGGCAGTCAGCTTGACTTGCAGTCAGATTGGCCATCGGGAGACACGGGAGATGCACAATCCGACCCTGGCTTGACTGACCTTAATAAATGAACCTTTGTCTTACTGAAAATTTTCTTTGTGTGGACCTTTAAGATTTGTATTTGAGAACCCCTGACAACCCCTTTATTTGATCAGACAGGGAAGATGAAATGCCAAAAATACCGTGTACATAAAGTATTTCTTGTGCTCTTTGGATCTGTCGCTATGTTTTGCAGAACTGAAGCATCTGCTGGTATCGAGGTCAAAGAAAAGCAAAGGGCAGAGCAGCACGAATCCACGGATGTCATGTTACTTCTTACCATTAAGTGGCCGGTGGCGGGGGCAGTCATGGCCTCATTCTGGAACGTGTTGGCTTGAACAAGCTCCTCCTCCTCCCTCCTCTCCTTCTCTCCTCCATCATCATCATCCAGTTCATCCAAGCTCTGAGAGCAAGAGGAGGAGCAAGAGAGAAAGAGATAAAGGAGAAAAAGATCATTAGATCAGCAGGTGAGGTTATTCCCCGGAACCAAAGCCGTGACCTCTGGTTCAACACGGCCATGCTCGCCTCCTAATCCTCTTAAGACATGACTGCATTCACTTCCAGGAATCCCCAACTTCCATGGAATCTAGTGAGGCAACAGGAAGACAGCCTGCAAGGGCCTTTCACCTCCTGGGGACGGTCAGAGGGGATTTTTGACCAGAGGAATGTCCCCTTAAAACACACACATGCACACACACACACACACACAAAACCACTCTGAGCAAACAGCCCTCTGATGGAGGGCTTTTCAGTCCGACTTTGCACATTTCCTGGGAAAGCGTCCAACTTTACTCCTCATAATCCGGATTCTTAATTTAATGATGAAATATGCACAGGGGTCCGGGTTTCCTATGTTTGCGTTACTTTGCTGTTAACGGTGCAGCGGCGCTTCTGGGTTCATCTGTCAGAGAGGCGAAGCTGTGTTACTTAAAATGAGCCCGACGTTAGAACACTTGATTGGATCGTGACGAGAGACAGAGACTCCCTGAGGGGCACAACGCAAACCAGTCCTTCCTGTTTGACGCTGCAGGGTGAACAAAAGGTGCTCGCTCAACAGACCCTTCAGCAGTAAAAATAGCCTCGCAGCGCTAACAAGGAATGCAGCCATTTGCGCGGCCTTTCCTGCCAAACGCTTTATCAGCTGCCCTTGGGGAAAATGCCAGCTTGTTTCTTTTTTGAAAGGAGCTGGCATCTCCTCTGCTTCCAGAATGTAACCAGGCTTCTGTACATCACATGTGGACACAGTAACTAACATTACGTGGAAAATAAATGGCAGACATGATGAGTATATAATGCAAAAATTAAACAGAAGTCCGCCTGTGTCAACATGTAGGGAAATGTGCAATGAGTAAGCATTCTGCTATGCACAAACTGCCTCAAATCTGGAATTGGGAATCTCAAAGTTTATTTTGGATGGAGATGCAGCACATTTTGCTGTCGAGTAGTTAAAACCGCTTTTCATTTCTTCTCTTCCAAATAAAGGGATGGGAGATCTATGTGCGACCATATAAGGGATGCTTTTGGTCCTTGCATCATCAAAATGTGTCTGTGGATTTTTCACGCCAATTTCATGCCTTGGACTCTGGAACCAAACAGGGGGAAGGGGCTGATGAATGAGCGATGTTTTGACTGTGTGTTCGTAGTTAATCATTTTAAAAGTTCCAAACGAGAGACTTTTGTTCAAAATGGGATCTGTTAGGACACAAAGATGCAATGCACTATTAGCGCTTGATAGTAGTTATGTAACTCTGCTGCAGACACTTTTACTGAAAATGAATTTAGGACATTTTCAATTTGGTGTTTTTTAAATATTTTTTAGAAAACGGTACTATAGTTACACATACACAAACAAATGGAATTAAGAGGAGTCTGGAAAATGTAAATGCTCATTTTCTTTAAAAACTATAAATGAAAACAATTGTACTTGCCTGTTTATCAAAAAGACATTTTGACTGATTATGCACAACAGGAACACTTTTTTATACCTCATTAGGACTTTGAGATAAATCTTAATTATACCAAACAAATATTTTTAAAAATTACATGATTTTTAATCCAGGATTTACTCCCAATAAGCCATAATGGAGGCAATGACTGTAAAACGCATCAACAGCAGGGAGCCTCTGTATATAATATTGTTGCATATTAACTGCTTGTTTCCAGTGATTATAACCAAAGAGATTAAAACATGAGTGTGAGCTGAGAAGAAGCGGCCAGATTTCCAGAATCCTCTCCGTTTCCTGTTTACAATATGAGCGTCAGGGCCCCACAAGAGAGTTTACTTTTTAATAAAATGAGAATCCGGGTCTGCTGAAGCCTCGGTAACACGTCTGTTGTGCTGCAGAGAGAGAATTAAAGAAGCTACATCTGCAGCAGACGTCGTGGTCTGTTGGAATGTCTGTTGCGGTTGGAAATAAGGGAGGAGAATAATCAGCCATCATTCATTTAAAAAGCACAAAGCCTGACTGCAGGAATCTGAATGATTCTGATTGCAGCCTGCACAATCTTTATTTTGTCCACATCAGTCACCCTACGACAGAATAAAGCAGAAAATAGCCTAATTACACGTGTCCCATTTTAAAGGGAATAAAAGATAATGCTGCTTAATGCATTCATGATGTTGCCATGGAGATCGAAGAAAAGGGAGCACGGAACTCATCATTCTAAAATAAGGACTGACAAGGATAATTTGGGCATTTCAAAGAATTGGGGGGATCAGTCATGCAATGCCGCACTTAGCTTTTTTGCCTTTTGTTATATGGCTCCTTAGCAAAAATAATCATCTGACAAAATGTTTTACAAAGTTCACGAAAAAATGGTTCAGCAGTACTAACACAATAGAAACATTCATGATGTTGTGTAGAAGCAATGCAAATCAATCCAGCGAAAATGCTAATTAACCTTTGGCATATTCTCAGTGATTTATGAATAACACCGAAAAAATTTGATGTTTTTACCCTGAGTTCTTTACTAATTAAATAGCAACATCTTTTTTTGTACAAGTTATTCCTTATTAACATGATTAGAAATTAGCGAAATGCACTATTTTTTCAATGTAGTATGATGTGATCGGGAAATAATAAATCACATTATGTATTCCCATTCATCACAAGGCAATATACTAGTGGTTACATGCTTTAATGAGCTGTTATCATCATAGAAGTTATCAGAATAAAAAGACAATGTCTTCTCAAAGAATCCGGTGAAGACACGTCATGAGCACAAACGCCGTCCACTTAGCCCTTAGATTTATCTCTAAACAAGCAAAGGGCACTTCCACAGTGGGTTTAACGACTCATGTTTATTAATCACCCGTCGCTCGTCGCACCACGACAACTTCATTAAGATGATCTATTGGAGAGGAGGGGCTCTGGCACAAATGGTGATCCCACCGATGCCCTCTGGGTTTTATTCAGGATGACAGCACTGGCAGACGCAGCACAAAGTTCAGGCAGGACAGAGTTCAAAGAGTGGAGATCCACCCAGGAACTGCTGGACTTTAAAGGACCACATCGTCCATTTTCCATGTTTAAGTCTAGTATATTCAATTTTCATAGACTTCATAGAAATTTCACAAACTGCCAAGGTCAGAGTTCAGACCAGCAGAGGTAAAGAACACCAAGCACCAGCAGGAGGGAAGCATCATTTTAGCGTCAAGACATGTGACTAGACCGTCCTGATCTGTGGCCGTTCGACTCTCAGAAAACAACGGCTCAAATTATCATCCAAACCTGCAGCTCTATGGAGCTTTTAGCCTCTTTTGTCTTCTTGGTTTGGCTTTATGGCTCACATCGTCTTTAATCGGATCTCATCAAAGACTAGGCTCCCGTCTCCTGCAAAGAAGCTCTGCTAAACCCGCTTTACATTGTCGAGCACCTAAAGACAGAGACCAAGTCAAGCTCAAGACCCTGATATTTTGTCTCAGGTGGTGGTGCAGACAAAAACAGGACTAAAAGGAGAGCGAATATTTAATTTACTTTAGTTGGGTGGATAGAAACATGATTGCTGTGGGTTAATAATGTTGCTCTGAGTCTACAGAAAGCGAGTTACTATTTAATGACGTTGTTTGCTGATAAGCTGTGTGTGGGAAGTGACTACTGTGGCTTTAAATCAAAATTCGAAGAGTTTGAAGAGTACTACTGGGTTTAAGCAAAGGATGCAGCACTTTCCATTTAATTATGCATGCACATGCATAATAATATAATCATCAATGACATTTTGGAGAAAATCTCTCAACACGGCTCTTCCCAAACCCAAAATCCAAGATTTATCAGCATTGCCAATCTCAGTCTGGTTTCAGTTACATTTTTCCAAAATCTGTTGCCTTCTCATTTGAACTAAGTATCTAAAATTGCACAACAGGCTTTTTTTTTTCTTTTTTTTTTTTTTTTTANTTTTTTTTTTTTTTTTTTTAATGTGAGGTTTGTTTGGGGACAGAGTCAAACTGTGTACAAGACATTCTCATGAATCAAAGCTTATATTGGCCACAAAATCCTGAGCTTTGTTATTTAAATCAACATTTATCAAGAGAAGCCCATGAACTTTTTTGGCTTTGAACTTGAAGTATGCTTGACTTTAATTTTCACTGTAATAGTTTAATAAACATGCAGCACAATAAGCTCAACTCAGCCAGGATTCAATGTGAGTTTCATTTTAAAGGAGCAGAACAGTGATTTTGCATGTTTGAGTCCAATACATACATTACTCACAACCATTTTCCAAAACATAATACTGGAGTGGTATATTTTAAAATTATTTTATCTACCTACCAGACTGACATTGACTTTAGTTCATTCCAGTAAGCTATAAAAATCAACTTGTACAGACTTGAAAGGAGTATACTGAACCAAATGTCATTCTTATGTTTTGGCAGAGTTACTTAATTTAACCACCACAACAAGAAGCTGCACGGAAGAAAATGTACGTCTCCACCAGGGAATACAGTCCCAGGAGAAAATGGTTTTTACCGTGGAATTAAAAATGGCCATGTCCTCTACATTTGGACGTGTCAGCAGGCAAAAGTTTAAATTTTAAGGTGGGTGTATCAGTTGAACATTTGATTTTGAAAGACTGGGCAAAATAACAGTAAACTAAAATATATCTACGTTTTACAGATCTGATGAATGATCAGGATGAGGAGGTGCGAAATATTTCTGATGTAAGCCGGCAGAATAATGAGACACCACCTGCGTCATTCACATGAAGAGTATCTGATATTTTAATTTATTTGTCTGTTTATTTTATGAAAGAGCATACTTTTGGGGATTGTAAAAAGTGTCTATGTCAAAGAAGCAAATCTGTTCTTGATGTTTTACTTATTTTTCTTGATGTTTTCTATGATGTTTTACCCTTTTTTTTCCCCAATTTTCTTCTCTCTTTTTAGTACAGCTTAAAAATGCAAGAGTGTATGCAGTCTGATGATACTTTCTACTATCTTAATATGCTCAATAGTATGTAGAAGGGTATATGTGTACTCAGGTATGTGTACCTATTGTGTGCAAAAATGGACATACAGGCAGTCCCTGACTTATGAACGTCCGACTTACGAACAACCTGTACTTATGAACGGACCGCCATAAAGCCTATTCAATTAAAAATTCGAGTTACATACAATGATTCGTAATAATGAACGGTGCACTACTTTACGACGCCTCTTCCGACGTGCAAGACATCAATAGGAGCGAGAGTAAGTTTTAACCTACATGTTTTTTATACCACCTCTCTCTCTCTCTCTCTCTCTCTCTTATGTTTACGATGTTTTAGGNACATGTTTTTTATACCACCTCTCTCTCTCTCTCTCTCTCTCTCTTATGTTTACGATGTTTTAGGATCTGGAAGTGTTTCTTTAATGTTTCTTATGCATAGAAAAGTAAAATGCATACGCTAGATACACACCTAAGTAAAATATATATGCTAGATATGCACCTTACTTAACTGTTCCGACTTACGAACAAATCCGACTTACGAATAGCCGTGGGCAAGGAACTCGTTCGTAACCCGGGGACTGCCTGTATAAGTGTAACAAAGCAAAAATTACAATAAAAATACTGTAAAAATTAAAAACTGAAAGGATTATCTCAAAGCCAATTGTATTGGACCCTTAGCTTTTTCTTTTGGGTATATATCCAGAAAAGCATAATTATAGTAAAAATGACCTAATATTGATAGACCTTAGTTTGCTAAATGCTAAAAAGTTAATTGCACTGATGTGGAAAAAAACTGACCAAAAAGTACACAATGGGTAAGGCAAATGTTGTCAAGTCTGCCACTGGAAAGGATCACTTCTACATTGAAAGGTAAACAAACAATGTTTGAAGATATATGGAGACCCTTCACGTATTATGTAAATCAAATTGATTTGGTCGATGATGAAGCAGAAGTTTGAATGGTGGTTGCTGTGGGCCATGCAGATTCTGAGATTGAGACTCCTGAAATGACCAAAGAAATGTGAAAGAGCTTATAATTGTAATTTTGTATTATTTTCTCACTAATTATNCTGAAATGACCAAAGAAATGTGAAAGAGCTTATAATTGTAATTTTGTATTATTTTCTCACTAATTATATTTCACAATGTAAGGATTACCATCTGGCAACAACGAGAAGAAGCATTTTTTCATTTCATTTTATTTTATTGTTATTTTTTGTTTATAATCATTTATCTGTATGTTAGCAGCCACTTCAGTTTTGTTATTCTTTATATGTGAAAAATGGTGAGACTGTATATTCAGTGCTGTTTAAAATCAATAAATATATTGTTCAAAAAACTAAATATTTTAAATATATATATACATATATTGGAAATTGTGCAGATAGTACTCATTGCACTCAAATATGCAAAATCATGTTTGCACAGTCCCTTAAATGGGGGTCATTACTGTAAATCCCAGTAAAATCCCAGTAAATGGGATTTCAGGTGTGCTTGCTGACCTAAAGTTAGAAGTATCAGCGCTGCTCTGTGTGTCAGACAGAGCGGAGACCTGAGGAGAGGTCAGTCAGCAAAGCTCTTCTCTGACTGGGAGAGCTTTAATGTCTCTGTGGGAAACAGCCGCCAGCAGACTTGTACTTTGCCAAACTTGTTCTCTAGTCTATAACCTCCACAGTAGGTTGGAATAAAACTGTAGTTCTGACTAAACTTTCAAAGCATCTGGCTGTTGGTGAGTGTGTGTGTGTTGTGTGTGTTTGTGTGTGCAGGGCTGAGAGGGCAGAGGGGGTATTTGTAGCTTTAGGGGGGTTCGCTCTGTATAAATGGGACGTTACATTCCAACACCGCAGACCTCAACAGAAAACCACATGGCCCTGCTCAGCCCGCTTCTCAGCGATGTGGGATTCGGCAAAAAGTAGGAAAAACACGGGATGAAACGGGAATATGTACCAAAACAAAAACATAGAATTATCAGTAACTGTCAGTCTTTCTTATGTTGCCTTCAAAGACCTTGGTGTTTTACGTTAGAGAACTCCGCTCCTCAGCGTGGATTACAGAGTTTTCTAAGAGTTTAGCAGCAGACCTTACATAACCTCCTCTCTGCATTTCAACAGGCTTAGTGCCGTCTCAAGCTGCATCTCTTGACCTTCCGCAGACCTTAATTGACACTCGGCCGTGACCCCTCTGCGTGTTTTCCTGATGTATCTCACGCATACTGTCTGACAGAGAATGACAGCAGATTACAAGCTCATTATGTCCAGGAGCTTCATGCAGCTGAATATTAACGCGGTGAATCACCTTATCAATCTGAACCACAGCAAAACACAGGAAAATAAATAATCATTATCAATTCAAACCAGGATCTAGTGTGGATGAGTTCTAATGAAAGCATTAAAATCAAGTAGCAGGTGAGATTAGAGTTGCAGATGAGCAACACTTCATGATTCCAGTCGGAAAAAGGTGGATAATATGCAAGGCAACACATGACATTAACACTGATTATGCTTAATGCCATGCCATTTCTCAAGATCATGGAAAATTGTGTAATTATGCAATTTTGCCTCGCATTCCTGATAAATATTTAGCTATTTGTTATTCGCAACAAATTTGTTCTGCATAGCTGCTCAAATTTACAGAGCGTTTGAAGTGACTAAAAGTCAATTAAAAAAACCTTTTCATTCATGTAGTCAAGTGCTTTATGTACATTAAAGGACCACACCACCCATTTTGCATGTTTGAGCCTAATATATTCAATTTTCATACATGTAATGCTACTGACAATCATTTCCCAAAGGATAAAACTGTACTTAAGCTTTCCTGATATTTTGCAAAATCTCTCAAAATCAAATATTCAAGAGATACATCCACCTTAAAAATTAATGTTTCACCTGCTAATAGTTATGCAGCCTTATGAAGTCATAGTCGTTTAAATTTTTTGATAAACGCAGGTCTTCTTTTGGGACTATATTCCCTGGTGGAGACATACATTCACTCCGCGCTTTTTATTACGCTTAAACGCTAAACACTGCATAAAACATGTCTGGAAATGACTAATCCGTGTTGCTGTATTTCTCTTTCCTGCAGGTATAAACATTGTCATCCTAGTAAATTAAGAGCAACACAACCATCCTGTCGGGCCGGAGGGTCTTCATCTCCTTGTGTATTTGCTGAAGCCTGCTGCTCATAAACACAGCTGAGCGGCTCCTGAATGAAGGCTGTGCAGCTTGTAGTTACACACCCATTAGCGAGTCATCTATTTGTTTTCCCCAGCATTACAAAAACGCCATACAGCCAAAACTATGTGCAAGCAGACGTGTCTAGAGGCCAAAACAGAGTTTGATAGAGGTCAGGACGTCTGAGCCACAAGAGGAAAGGTTTGAAAGGGAAATCAGGGAAATCTTACTTTTCTTAAAGGACCATACCACTCATTTAGCATGTTTTGCACACTTTTTATTGCGCTTAAAGACTAAAATTACATAACTTCTAAAAAAAAACCTGAGTACACGTCTTGTAGGTGATGGATTATCTATCCCAAGAATGCTTCAAGTATCAACAAGTTGATTTTAATAGCGTAACAGAATGAACTGAAACCAATGGTGGTCTGGAAGGTAGGAAAAACAGTTTTAATTCACCGTTCCAGTGGTATGCTTTGGGAAATGATTGTCAGTACCGTTACCTGTATGAAAGTTGAATATATTAGGCTTAAACATGCAAAAAGGGGTGGCATGGTCCTTTAAAACCAGCATCTTTAGTTTACTGATGAAAAATCAGAATTCAGATTGCTCAGATTTAGGTTTTTTTTTTGTATGTGCATAAAAGATCTCTATTACAGAGTAGATTCTAGTCTTGTGGTTAATGGTGGTGACCCTAAAGGAGCATATCAGTGATTTTGCATGTTTGAGTCCAATAAATACAAACCACATACACATGTTTAGAATTAAAACAATTTAATTTTTAAACATTTTATTTTTTTTCCTACCTTCCAGGCAGCCATTGGTGTGAAATCATTCCATTAAACTACAGAAATCCAGAGACTTCAAAAAACGCTTGAGACAAGTAATCCATCACAGAAAACATGTCTATTTAAATTATTTTGTCAAAGTTACTTAATTTAACTGATCCAATGCTGAACTACAAGAAAATGTACATCTCTGCCAGCGAATATAGTCCCATGAGAAAACAAACTTTTATCAAGAAATTAAAATGACCATCCATTCTGCAATTGTACAGAACTGTTAGCAGGTGAAAAAGTGAATTTTAAGGTTAGGGTGAATTAGAGGATTTGGCAAAATAACACGAAACATAAAAATACAGTTTTATGTTTTGGAAAAATGGTTGTCAGTAAAGTAACATGCTAACATGTATGTAGATCGTATTTATTGTGCTAAAACATGCAAAACCACTAGCATAGCCCTTTGAATCATAGACTCTACATTTAAACTAAATGTAAAAGTGACAGAATTGAAATCAACACTTTTAAGAAGCTTGATAAACTTAATTTTCTGCTTAAGGCTGATCAAACTGTCTTCTGGGTATCAAAAAACACCAATATTCATCCTTTATCATCCAAACTGACACTCATCCTCTTCATACATGACGTCGAGCATTAACAGCTTATTACAAGTACTTTCGGCTGTCTTTGGCTTAGCCGTACGGCGGAGGTAAGATAGGTTTAACATCTGTGTCCCACCGCAGATGAAGATGGTTGTAACTCAAGCCAGAGTGAGACGGCCGGGACACGCTGGCGGTGAAGGCTGCTGGAGAGCTCAGACTGACAGCGTCTCCTGGATCCTGCCTCCTGGTAATGAATCCTATTCCTGCAAACCAGCAGTAATAACGGGGTGCCTGCTGTGTGCCGCATGGAGGCAGAGGAGGGGAAGTGGCCCTGTGTTTTGTCTAACCCTTAATCTTGTTTTCACCCCAGCGCTGGCATGCACACTTCCTCTTCCTTCCCATGTTAATGTTCTTTACAAAAGCACAGCACGANATAAACCACTCCTAAAAACCAACCGGCCCCAGCAAACTGCAGCATAATGGTGGTGTTTCAGCAGTTACACATGCAGTACATGTCTCTAGTGGGATCTGTGGCAGAACAAAACCACCGAGGTACCCTGTTGTTTTCCATCTTTTAGCTCAAAATCCAACACAGGCCCTCAAAAAAAAAAAAAAAAANAAAAAAAAAAAAAAAAACAAAAAAAACACAAACGGCTAAAATTCATACAGGGTGAAGAGAGGATAAACAGGAGACAAAAGGACAAACATCCTTTTTACCCTGTTTGTGCTTCTCAGCCAACAGTTGAAAAGCTTTATGAGCAGCCATGGAGTCACCTGAGTGCACACTTCTCACGAGGGATTGGTGCCAACAACCGGTCTTAAAGGACCATACCAGCCATTTTGCATGTTTGAGCCTAATATATTCACTTTTCATACACATATTACTGACAATCATTTTCCAAAGGATAAAACCGTATTTTAGCTTTCCTGATATTCTGCAAAATCTCTTCATCTTTCAAAATCAAGTATTCAAGCCGATGTTTTGCCTGCTAATAGTTACGCAAAATTATGAAGTCACGGTTGTTTAAATTTTCCGATAAATGTAGGTCTTTATTTGGGACTACATTCCTTGGTGGAGGCATACATTCACTTTTTATAGCGCTAAAATTGCAAAACTTCAAAAAACAAAAACAAAAACAAAAAAAACCCTGAAAACCTGAATATACATCTTGTTCTATCCCAAGAATGTTTCAAGTATCAACAAGTTGATTTTAATAGCAGAATGAACTGAAACCAATGGTGGTCTGGAAGGTAGGAAAAACATTTTTAATTCACTGTTCCAGTAGTATGCTTTGGGAAATGATTGTCAGTAATGTTACATGTATGAAAACTGAATATATTAAGCTCAAACATGCAAAATGGGTGGTATGGTCCTTTAAATAGGCAGTGGTTTCTAAATGGCCACAATCAAAAAACCGATAAGGCCGTCAGTGTTGCCATCAGAATCTGAACGTGACACTTTGAGTTGACACCCGTGACACCCTGAGTTTTTAACTGACCATAATGACGACAAGCTGCACACTTCCTGTTTGTGTTCAAACTCCAGTTAAAGAATGAAGAAGAATGTCACCAGGCTGTCACCCAGTTTGTTGTGAAAGCCTTACAGGCCATTACGCCGGAGTCCAGTTGGAGTCGGACACAGGATGGCACGATGAGGAAGCATGACAGATGTAATGAAGATGGATCAGAAGGAGCTCCTCCACCTTACTCAGAGTTAATAACCGCTTATCTCGTCAGCAGCACAACACAACGTGACCCCTGACCCCGAGCTGTGTCCAAGAGCCTCTTCTTCTCCACAGACATCTTCCGTGGAATGTCTGGTATCCGTTTTAATCTCCTCCTCTGTCCAGCTCGTAGCACTGCACCAAATGGTTTATTTAACATCTGGCATCTTGGACCATTCTTCTATTTTACCCCCAAAGCTTCTCGAGTGTGTCGGCCCCGGTCAACCTCATTTGGCGGAGTAACAAACCCGACACCATTTTATTGTGTCACCGCCTTTCTTTTGTCGCAAACTTGAAGGGAAGAGACGACTTGGGACATTGTGGAGCTCCAACACTTAAGAGTGAGAAATCCGTGCTGGCTCTCTTATCTAATGAGAACAAGCTTCTGGCAGTCAGAGCCAAGCGCCACTCGGTCCTCGCTGCCTTTCTGCTCGGCCCTCGTGTGTTTTGGCTGCCGGCGCTGGGTTTCCTTGGTGGAAGGCTCTAGCAACTCGGGGACTATTCAGGTTTCATAGACCTATCAAACAAACCACAGACATGCTGGGCAGGAGTGAAGCCAGGCCCACGGCATCCAGGAAGCTACAAAAGAAGCAGCAGCTACCACGGTGAAAACGGCATTCTCACATTGACAGAATGCTCCGTCATTCTGCCTCCATAACGTAGAATGTGACTTTGCAGTTGAAGCTGTGGCTTATTGAAAAGCATAATACGCAATCCAAGTTTTCATCTTTTAAACCTGAGGTGATAATGGTGATAATCCGTCCATCCATCTTTCTTTGTAATCATGTATCCTGTCCAGGGTCACATTACATCAACTTTCATTATTATTATTTCAAAAGAATGGTTCAGCAAGCTATTTTATGTAAAGCTCACTAGTTATTTTTTTTTTTTTTTAGCTTCTCTCTGTGTCTTACATTCACATCAGTTCATATAAGATAGGCTTCAATTAAACAAGTACTTCAACTTCAAAATAATGCAAAATAAAAAATAAAAAAAGAGCAATGTTCGACTAACACCAGCCTTAGGCCTAACTTTAGCAGGATTGTGAGTTTATATGGTAATATTTGGTAATATCTACTTCCTGTAAGCTAGATTAGACTTTTTAACTTTTCATTTCTCAGTAACGAAACATCAGAACTCTTTTGATTTGTAGACAGAGCAAAAAAATAAAAAAAATAAAAAAAATACTAGGTAGGGCTGGAAATGCTTCCTTGTACTTCATCTGTACTGGTTTTTTATATGATCTTTGTGGGTTTTCATTTTACTTTTGTTCCGCACTCAGGATTCTATACCAGAAATGACTGATATCAATCAAAAAGGGAAACCAGACTGAACAAAACAGCTGAAAGAGGCTTTTTGGGAAAACTGGGCATCTGCCATTGTCAAGCCCAGTTGTTAAAACTTCTACATGGGTGAAATGTTGAGTCAGCCAAGCCTTCAGTGTGTATGTGTGTGTGTTTTGTGTTGTTGAGTGGCAGCTGGAGAGCAGTAGCAGCCTGAGGGGAGCTGATGGCAGTGGTTAACCGTTCCTCTGTCCCAACCCGCACCTGAACACCACACCTAGAAATAACGGGTTTGTGGTTCTGTCAAATCTCCTGTCAAACACGGCCGGTGCTTTCATGGAGGCAAAGCCAGTTCAAATCTGAATGTGAGTCAGCCGCTTTTATTCTTTTGTCCATCATTTTACTGAATTGAATGTTTGTTTCTGTTATTTTTGTCATTTCCAGCCTCGGTAATAAGGAAGAATCGTAAATAAAGGAAAAGTCTGGAATCAATTTTACAGCAAATTTGGCAGCAAAACATTGCAATAAAGGCTACAGCAGCTACTGAAGCCAGAGGGTAAAATTTTTTTTTTTCCTGTATGCATCATAATTTGTGTTTCAAAACACACAAATTCAGCCAATGCCTCACAAAAATCCTGTGGTCAGCTCAGGATGCCAGAGTACTTGGGTACTGTAGTTGCTCACAGCCTTTGTCCGGTCATTAGAGAAGAATGGCTTGGAAAGCAATGATTTCCTCCTGAGATTATTTCCTCTCTGTCGTTTTAAAGGGCCCGGGCCTAAATCACAGCCTAATTAAGGAGATAATGTCTTGTAGAAACAAAACAAATACCTCTGAAAACCAGCGTACCCTGCAGCTTCGGAGCAGGCAATTCAATTATTTTAGATGGAGCTTCTTACCAGGCGAGGGCTGTCTGCTAAAAATCAAATTTTAGTAATGGGATCATGCTGTCTTGGGAAGTACTTTTTTTTTTTTNTTTCAGAAGACAGTGGACAGGATTCATAAAAAAAAAACAAAAAAAAACATGGTAACTCACAGCATCACGCTAAATACACACCATGATAACTGAAGCTCATTTATAAAGCTTCTCTTTTGTTAATTGGCCCATTTTTGTCCCTTACTGACACGTATAAGACATGAAATAAATGAGGTTTGATACACACCAGCACACACACAGGAAGAGGCACTGTGCCACGAGAATGTGTGCACGATCGGATCAAAACTCACCGTTTAATACACCGACTGATTTACTGAGTGGGCTTAAATCAAATTTATTGAGACAAATACGGTTTAAAACATCACTCAGATTTCATATAGCTGAAATTTACACCAGAATAAAACTGCTTTTAATTTTCTGTGATGGTATGTTTTATGACTCGCTTCTCCAACATGTAAATGAAGAAATACCATAGTAACATTTCTATCAAGGTAAATGCTAAAAGATGCCGGCAGCAGACAAAGAAACATGTTTACGTGACAATATTTGTGCTTATTAAAGGACCATACCACTCATTTTGTATGTTTGAGCCTAATATATTCAGTTTTCATACATGTTACGTTACTGACAATCATTTCCCAAAGGATAAAACTGTATTTCAGCTTTCCTGATATTTTGCAAAATCTCTTAATCTTTCAAAAGCAAATACTCAAGTGACACACCCACCTTAAAAATTGACATTTCATCTGCTAACTGCTGCGCAGCCTTATGAAGTCACGGTCGTTTAAATTTTTCCATAAACGCAGGTCTTCTTTTGGGACTATATTCCCTGGTGGAGACATACATTCACTCCGTGATTTTTATTAAATTTAAACGCTAAAATTACAAAAACCTGAATATACTGTATGTCTTGTTCTATCCCAAGAACGTTTCAAATATCAATAAGTTGATTTTAATAGCGTACCAGAATGAACTGAAACCAATGGTGGTCTGGAAGGTAGGAAAAACATTTTTAATTTACCATTCCAGTAGTATGCTTTGGGAAATGACTGTTAGTAACGTTTCGTGTATGAAAATTGAATATATTAGGCTCAAACATGCAAAATGAGTGGTATGGTTCTTTAAGGCATTAAATCTGCCACATAAATCCTGCTCTATTTCTATTCTCGTGTCTTTACTGCGTCGACAGAGAAACGCATACATATTGTGGCTTCTTGAGTTTGCACATTTTAGGAGACACGAGGAAACCCACTGTAGAACCGGCTGGTAGATTTGCAAACTTGACGTAATTGATACCATCTGTGCATGATGCTCGAACCCACAACTGAACCCATTTGTCCTAATTCACGTTGCAACTCCGTTATTTATTTATCGATCATTCACTGTAAGATGAAAACCTCCAATCAGTCACATAATCCTCGGGTGAGTGGAGGTTTTTGAAAACACGGTGAGTCCTCAAGCATCTAACAGTTTCCATTCGTCTACATTTTCCTACATGCCAAACCCAGAACTTTCATGAGAATAAAATTGTACGAACGTGGAATGAACAATGATTGCAAACTTCAAGTGCAGCTTAATGTTGAGTCTTCAGTTTCTGCTTTTCCCTATGGTATTGTGTAACAACCTACATGGTGGATCCAATATGTGGAATTTACAGTTAAGCCCAGTTACAGCCAATAAGACGGGCTCTTCCAAACACCAGACGACCTACCGCACGGCACAGCAGGAGCATGGCCTCTGGGATGACTACAGCTATGAACGACGCGCCTGAGAAAGACCAACAAAGAGTGGAAAACACAGCGAACATTTCTATTTAAAGTCCAAGTCTGACAGTCTATGCAACGCTGTTATCCCCCTGATTTCTATTCATGACTCCTGTTGAGAGGGGCAATTCCAGATGGAGGAGAGGAAAGCACTCCGGCAGATACACTAAAATAAAAACGTCCTTGTTTTTTTATTCAGGAAATGTGGAATAAGATGTTAAAGAGAGATTGTTCTTTCGGTGTCAATGTTTGGTGGACACGTGTTCCTGGCTCCCGTTAAAAAAAAAAAAAAAAAANTAAAAAAAAAAAAAAAAAAGACAGTAAATCACTTCATAAACACATTCCCTGAGCATTTGGTTCCATTTAAGAAAGTCTCAACCGCAAGTATGCAGCTTGGATACTTCATGAAATCACGGAAATCGCAGAATCTTTGAAAACATCTGACTAAATCATAAAGCAGCGCTGGTGTTAAAAGTGATGCATCAACAAGATCTAGATGCGGGTATCACAATTAGAGTGGATGAAGTCTGTCTTCAGCCAAGCAGGAAAGAGGTACAATATCTGGATCTCTTTGAGCAGATGTGGTTAATGCATTATGATTAATAATTAATGCATGTGATTAAATCAAATAAGGGGTGATGTTAATGATTACTACAAAGAACCGGTTGCTATGGCAGAAAAGAAAATAGATGAAGTGCTGATAAGAGAGCAAGAATCCGAGCAGGGTGTCCATATCAGAGAAATAAGCGAAGGTAAAGCCGGTGTGTGTACTCCACTTTCAGTTATACGCTATAGTAGTGTAATTATAGAGTACAAACTGTTCTGAACCTGCATTTGACCTTTCCTACTAGACAGTTAAATACCAGATCAGTATCATTCATATGAGTCCTGAGTCTGCAGCTGCTGTTGCAAAACTGTGAAAATATACCAGATATTTATTATCCCGTGTTTAAGCCATGTTCTCTACTTCATGCCAAAACCAATCAGTGTCACGCAAAGAGGAGGTTGTGAAGTAGGTCAGATTATACAAATTGACCAATTCACATGCATGTTAAAACTTCCATTCTACTCCGATTCATGCAACAAATCGACTTCTTTCAAACATCAAATAAACACAGAATCAGAATGAAATCGGCATAAATTGAATTGGTAATTGGCACCAGGACTCTATATTTCCTCACCTGTTGTACTTCCTGTTATGGAATCCTCTTAATTCCTCACACCTATACAACCTTCTCTGCATTTTTTGCCTTAACTGCTGCACAGACAGAAATCAGAGTATTGTGCATGTTAAAGCATGAGTCCCATGTTAAATCTATAGGTCAAGAACAGGGTCATGAAGCCAGATCAGATAACACGTCACTCACTGGTTCATTCATTGAATGCTAACATGAGGCAATCTCAGGTCCTTCCGAAGAAATCAGGACAAGTCGATGCCAGTTATCATAATATAATATAAAACATACCTGTAATATGTGCAGCTGGTGCATAAACTTTACCGTCTGATGAAACATGCAGAGATCTTTGACTTTTTGCATTTGCTAACACTATTCAGCAATTCCAGAGGCACAATTCTGGAAGAATATTTCTAAATCGAGAGTGATCATGTTGAAGAGAAGTGCAACAAAAAGAAATAAGAACTTGGGGGGGGGNGAGAGACAGATTTTCCCTTTAAATCAATATGTGAATTAATCAGTAGCAATGGTGCATGTTAGTGTGAAACTCTCGCTGTGGAGGAAAGGATAATGAGTCTGAAAAAGGCCCAGCAGTCAGTCAGGTTCCAGTATCAGAGGAATTTCAATGAACTGCGAGTTGATCCCCAGAGCTCCGGCAGAGGGACACTCATCAGGTTTCTGTGGGTTTCTGTGGGTTTGCTTTGGCAGTGACACCACATTCTCTCCTGAGTCGGCTCTTTGCACCGGGAGAGATGAGCTGCAGACACTTAAGAAAATATCCATCAGGACAGCTGATGAACATGAAAATTACATCTGGTGGAGTGATTAAATCTGTGTGGCCACTGACTGGTCCAGCAAAACCAGCTAAAACATGAGATACTGGCAGGTCTGAGCCACTAAAAAAGAGTTCTGAGCTCAGATTTAGAGACGTATGGTGTGACACAGCAGGCCCCCAGACAGAAAAGTGTTCAATAAACGAAGACAGATATGATCTGTGGCCCCGTGAAAATCCCTGAGACACAGTCTAATTTCACAGGCAGGTACAGCCTTATCTTTCTTCAGCAGACATATCAAAACAAGCAAAGCGACGGGACAGGAGAGAAGATGAAAGTGGGTTACTTTTTCATGCACCGGTGAGTTCGCTCTACATGTCATATCCTCAGGCTGAAAATAAACAAAGGATATTTTCCTCCAGACTGGCATTCAACTACACGTTTCCAGATATACACGCAAAATAAACATTCAATCACCTCTTTTTCTGCTGTTGAGCTGTTTTTAACGCTCTCTTGTTGGGTCACTGGTGATAAAATGCCCCTGAGGAGGTGCAAATGGAGCTCCTGTCTAAATATATTCTCCATACACAAAGTTTCGGCTCCAAAATAAACCAGCGGTTGAGCGGCGTAGCTTTCCTGGAATCTCGTTCTTTAACAGTGAGAGAGGGAATATGATAAAGGTAGAGGAAGTGGACGGGGAAGCCACGAGGATGGCAAAGTGTGTGTGGTTGCGGCCTGTGATGAAGTTATGTAATTTCCACTGAAGCTAACAACAGTTTACCTTTTACTGCATGCCAGCGGCCTCCTCTCCATACCGATTAAATCCCTCCCGCCATTAAAGGGTCAAAACTAGCTCTTATCCTCTTAGGGCTGGGCTCCATTTTTCCAAGCAGGGTGACTTTGCAAACCCTTCTTCTATAACCCTCCAGCGCAGGGACTCGCTGGGGAAACTATAAGCTACTCTGCTGTTCTCAAGGCAAAGTATCTGGAGCAGTCAACTTAGCAACTTCAGCCATTAAACAGTGGTTAAATGGTTTTCCCTGTGGACAAAATGGAATTTTGATTGGGGTAGATGGAAATGCCGTGAGCGTTGGTTGAAGTTGACTACATATCCAAACCAACCAAAGGAAAACCGACAAAAATCGCACAATATCAAATCATTTCAACAGGACGTCGTCTAATGAAGACGCTAGCTCAACAGGTTGCACAAATTCCAAATTATTATATAATCTGTAATCATAAATGCTAAGAGGACTTTCCTAGAATCGTGTTGATGCCTCTTTAAGTCTACACAGCTTTTAGCAATTAATTTCCTCTTAAAGTTTAGGCTCTAAAACAATTTAATGCCATAGCCCATTTGCAAGTCAAACGTTCACCCTTTGGCTCTCATGTGATCAAACCTGTCACATGGAAGGCCTGGAAGGTTTGTCTTTGAATAGTTTGATTAAAATGTGCTCTGAGATGATAACAGAGTGACAGCCAAAGCTATTATTAGGCTAACAATGCGAGCTAGCGTGCTAGTCTTACAACATATTCCTCTTTGTCTCGTATGTGAAATTGTTCTTGTTATAGTCTTTCTCCTGCACATACCGTCCACTCAGCTAAAACCCAGGAGAGGGAAACCCCGCACGGACCTGACCTGAGCAAGANACATACCGTCCACTCAGCTAAAACCCAGGAGAGGGAAACCCCGCACGGACCTGACCTGAGCAAGATTTCTCCTTTTCTGCGTAATAAAAGCTGATTTGAGACATGGAATCTGTTAACTTGCTGGCATCACAGTTTGTTAAAATGACACTTTTGGCCGTTCAGATACAGGCCTCCTTTACAGCAAAGTGTCATGAAGGCTCTTCAGATAGAGGCTCAATTCTGGGTAACGCAGGAAATTAAGTATAATACACAAGGTGCAATGTGGCGAGCGAGAGTCAGTTACAAAATGCCATTTAACCGTCTGGTTGACTCAACTTCGGCACATTTGGAGAGCAGCTCTCAAATTTCTGCCATCAGACCAATTTCCAGCAATTTTAATCATTTGTGAAAGATATGTGATCTCGGTGTGGAATTTAAAGGACCATACCACCCATTTTGCATGTTTGAGCCTAATATATTCAATTTTCATACGTTACATTACTGACAATCATTTTCCAAAAGGATAAAACCGTATTTCAGCTTTCCTGATATTTTGCAAAACCTCTTAATCTTTCAAAANGTCGTTTAAATTTTTCTATAAACACAGGTCTTCTTTTGGGACTATATTCCCCGGTGGAGGCATACATTCTCTCTGTGCTTTTTATTGCGCTTAAATGCTAAAATTATGTAACTTTGAAAAAAACCTGAATACATGTCATGTTCATGATGATGGATTACCTATCCCAAGAATGTTTCAACAAGTTGATTTTAATAGCATACCAGAATGAACTGAAACCAGTGGCGGTCTGGAAGGTAGGAAAAACATTTTTAATTCACCATTCTAGTAGTATGCTTTGGGAAATGATTATCAGTAACATTAAGTGTATGAAAATTGAATATATTAGGCTCAAACATGCAAAATGGGTGGTATGGTCCTTTAAAGCTTCACTTCCTTGGCTCGTGTGACTGGCCCGCACGCCATACACAAAAAACATTTAACGTCAGAGCGCCGTAATCTTGTGTGGGCCTTTGCTGTCTTTGTAACTGCATTTTCGCTTTGCAGGATGCTGTTGGACATCTACCTCAGGAGGTAATTTATCTTAATTTGATGCTATGATTACCATCTTTTTTGCTGTTATTCCAGCAGCTCCAACCACTTAACTGGAAATTAAAATAAGTGCTTTGATTTGGAGCTTGAAAACGAAGATGTTGGCTCAACACGACGATAAGCTGTTTGAAAGTAAGTGAGTCACAGGCGGCTTAAATCCTCTGTGCACGAAGAGTAATTACATTTAATGCCGTATTATAAGTTATGTGATATTTTCATGGCATTTACCTCAAATAACACGAGGCCTTTGTTTTGGACACAAAAGAAAGCATAAGATGGCAACACACACACACGCACGCGTACAGACACACTTTAAACAGACACAATCTAAGTTTCCTGTCAGGACATGCTGCTCTACAAAGCCAACGCCCATGAACACAACACTGGAAAGCTATTATCACACCTGGTTCATGCAAAAACAAACAAAAAAATACAATGACTATATGGAAATACAGTTTCAGTGTTACATCAGTGTTTATATTAGCTTAATCAGATGTTGCAGTAACATCCACCTACAACATATTTATTATTAACTTTAGCAATATCACTCTGGTTTTTTTTTAAAGTTATAAAACCAAATTCATTACAGGACCTCATTTTGATCAGATTAAAAGCAAGAATGCATGAATTTTTTCTTCTTCTTAGTATTATTCTTGCAGCATTAGCAATAGTAGAGGTGGAAGTCGTGGTAGTAAAACTGCAGTATGCTTCCATCTGCATGTCTGTCAGAGAGTCGGAAGGTGGTGGAAATTCCACCACCAGTCAATTTGGAGCGTCTGCATCTGACAAATTTTCCAAATCCACTACTTTGCCAGATATGCCAGTGACTAGCCGGGTGTGGTGAGGTGTGAAAGTGGGGAGGGTGTTTTAATTTCTCTCTCAAGCTCTCTTTTTCCTCCATGTCCGCGCTCTGTTATTCCCATTTAATCCCATTTATAAACCGGTGGAGTTCACAAAGATAAACAGAAGACAATTCCTGTTTAGAACCCTTCCCTGCTCCTAAAACATTTCCTCATTTTAGTGAGGAAACTATAGTAGTAGCGTTATTAGCATTAGTAATAGCATAATTTCAGTAGTTTGTGTGTTTGACTGTACTGTAAATGCATCATGAGAAAATTTTACTCCTCCAAAAACACATTTCTCAAAAACACTACATAATATAACTTTTCAGATCATACAAGAAGTTTCTCTCCGTTAAAATCTGATCTGGCATCAGCATTAAAAATCTAATCTCTACTGAAGAGCTTTTAATCACCGCGACGTTTCAAATCAAGGCGACACAAAAGTGAATTCTCGGTTACCTGACGCTGTCCTGGCTGTAATGTAATACATCTTGGTAAGAATCTGCTGAAAGGAGGACAGGAAAGAGGAGCCGCTGCAGCATGTGACTCGCTGGGCTTTGATCATCAGGCGATCGGCTCAGAGGTCTGTCAGTTTGCTCTGACAATTAGAAAAATCCAGGGACTTTGTGTTTTGTCTGGCATTTTCTCCAACCTGACATCTCCTTCTCACCTGAACACACTGCATGAGTTATTTCAGTAGTGGGGGTTGATAGGCACTACGACCCACGATAGGAGCTGAAACATGAGACATAAACACTTGACAATATTATACTTTGTTAAATTACTGATGCAATCAACTCCTTAACAGATCCCCAAAGAAATTAATAATTTGTTGATTTCCTTTTAAAAGTGGAATTCCTGCCAGAGGATTTCAGACTGGCTAAGTGAATGTCTTCTTTTAAAACATGACCGAAAACCTTCTTTTATCATAAGGCCTTCTCTTAAAGGACATTACCACCCATTTTGCGTGTTTGAGCCTAATATATATTCAATTTCATACAGGTTATATTTGCATACTACTGGAACGGTGAATTAAAAATGTTTTTCCTACCTTCCAGACCTCCATTGGTTTCAGTTCATTCTATTAAAATCAACTTGTTTATACTTGAAATGTTCTTGGGATGGGTAATCCATCGTTGCAAACAAGACGTGTGTTCTGGTTTTTTTTTTTCAGAGTTGTGTAATTTTAGCGTTTAAGTGCAATAAAAAGTGTGGATGAATGTATGTCTCCACCGAGGAATATAGTCCCAAAAGAAGACCTGTCTTTATTGCAAAATTTAAAGGACTGTGACTTCATAAGGCTGTGTAACTATTAGCAGGAGAAATATC
>VXCM01000602.1:482971-625939 GCA_014773175.1 Lucifuga dentata | reverse complement strand
CTTTGCCATTTCCATCGGCTTTTATGTTGCTTCCCTTTCCCCTAGACCATAGGGTTGTAACAATATGATAAAGTCAATCATGAAAAAAACAGAATGATACTCTCACACACACCTCTGTGATTATTCACCTTTAACCAAACTACACTACCACAGAGAAGGGGTGATTCAAAGGTCTGGCTTGGGGCCAAAGCTACCTTGGTTTTTTTTTAATTGAGGAGCAATAGCCACATGGCTCAGCACGGAATTAAAAGGATAACAGGCCTAATCTAGGGCTGGGCGATATGGCCTAAAAATAAAATCTCGATTTTTTTCACAGTTATGGATGATTCTCGATTTTAATCTTGATTTTTCTCATTTTTCTCTAAACTAACTTTAAAAAAAAAGATAAAGTCATAATTCAAATAAGTATTTTCTTTATTAAAATAATAAAAACAAATAATACTTTGAAATAAAATTGTAGGGCTTTCTAAAAAAAACCTTGCAAAATAAAAGATTTTTATAGCAATTTACAGGTTCCTTGTGAGGAACACCAGCCTGTCTGCTACCTCTGGCTTCAGGCTCTGACATGTTACAATATTCCCACCATACTGAAGACCCTCTTATCATATGCCACGACACTGGAAAATTATGCAGCTAACGTCACTTGCTTTTTTGCTGGTGCTTTGTGACTACAGATCTGCATCTCCCAGTGCCACACATTGCTGCCACTCCGCTGTTTGTGTCACAGGTGCTGAAATAAATTTGTAGCGCTGCTACTTTTAGTAGCTGCAGCTCCTACAAACTTTACAACGTTGGTTTGCTCGATGCCATGAAGCGCAAAACCAAATTATTGAAGTGACACAACATTTTGTGGAAGGAGCTCATCTTCAGTCTAAGTGTTTGTTGGCATCTTGACAGCACGTCTGATCTGCTGGAAGCATCATGGGCGTGGTATCAACGAACGCAATGGACGATTGATTGGTCGGTTTAACGCACAAAACAGAAAATGGGCTTGTTTGATGGAGAGCTACCTGCTGCCGCATTTCCCCCATTAAAAATAGTTAAATGTTAGTTTGTTTGTTTTTTTTAAATGTCAATTTGGCAATTCAGCCATTTTACACATCGTGCCAAAACATAAACTCAAATTAATCAATTAAATTGATTTATCACCCAGCCCTAGCCTAATCTACTCATTATACTGCCATGGAAAAGCACTGTCATTTTGTAAACACTGGTCTGCCCTCAGCAACCACTTGTCCTCACTCCTTTCTACAATGACTAACACATCAATCCAGACATACATCTACATGCTGGCTCAGCAGTTACAACATGAAAAACAGGCCAAATGATATGAGGCAAACCCGCACTAAGTGTCAAGGCATGTTTTAGAGACCATCGCTGCTCAGAATTTACAGTTACACCCGCAGGCTCTGCATGCTGACTAAACCAGAGCATCTGTCCCCCAAACAACGTTGTAATCAGACAAGACATTGTACATCTGCACCAAATAAATATCACCATATCTATTCCACACACAACTAAAACGAGGCTAGGTTTAGGCTTACATATAGCCTCAATTAATTTAACTTAGCATATTGCTGTAGCACGGATTTGTAGATGAGTTTACATGTATCATGGCCTTTTAAGATACCACAAGCTACTTTCTCCACTCTCAGCTTTTCCCTTTGTGTTAAAAATATTAGGAATCTTTCCTCAACAATCACAAACTCCGAGTCCTCACACCACAAAGCAACACTCTCTTCTGAAACCAGCAGCCAGCAGCACATGTAAGTGCACGTAACACCAATCATCTCATCAGAGTTACACTTATTACCTTCTGCTACCACTGTTGATTAAGCTTAATCGTTTTTATTACTGACTCGCCACAGCAATCAAGTCTTAATGAACATCTGGAGTAAGAAATAAAGCTGGACTACTTTACTGCTAGGCCCTTGCCACCCAAGTAGCCAGGTATTTGATTAAGGGTAAAACATTAACAAGAACTGTGTAAAGTCTACAGGAAGTTCCTACAAAGACTCAGATTTGTTGTTCACAGTCAACCAGCTTATCAAGACAAAACTGGTAAAGATAAACTTTTAGAACTGCAAAATTTCAGCAACATGGACTTTTTACAAAGCAAGGTGTCTAGAAAAATCACTTCAGGGTTTAAGTCAATCACACTCAGCAGGTATTCCCTCAAGCAGTTTATAGACTATGTTCTCAACACTACTTAATGTGTTTTTGCTATTTTAGCTACAAGAGTTTAATCAACCTACCATCAACATGTATACTGACATTACAGCTCCAGTTTGGCAGCATTCTACAGAGCTAATCACAAGAAAAGCAAGGAGAAGTTGACACATTTGAGTGATGCTGACATAGTGATGTTATCTTCTCCATCTTATCAGACTTCTGTGTAACAATGAGTGTGACTTCAGTACTGTGGTGGCAGGAAAAACAGACTGTGGGGTGTACTCCTGAATGCATCAACGATGTGTGATAGATGCTAATAGAGTTTGAAGCTGTGCATTAACTAGGTTTCTAATAATTAATGTAATATAATATAGGAAGATGTGGTGTTTACTATATAACATCGTTTATTTGCTGTCTGCAGTCTGGCGAAAGTTCCTCTTTTACATTTGCTACAAATGTGCCATTCTTTTGCCCAAACTCAGCATCCCTCTCTTAAACATGACTAAACTGTAAATCAGTCATCCTCAATATCCGGACTCCAGTCCGGATCCAGACCGAACCACAACTGTCTCCGGACTCCGAGCAAATTCTAATTTTCATATGTATTATTTGTATTATCTCCGAGATATTGCTGCGATGCAACAAGTAAAAATTCTCCGCTTTCTCCGCAGCAGAGAAAGTGAAACTGCATGTCCGACTGCTCCACTGCCTGTGTGAGAATGTCTACTCTGCTTTGGTTTGGTCCAATCACATTCAGCATCCCATCATCTTCATGACAAGATGCAACGATGGTTTGACACAGCGTTGAGCTCATTGAGAGTGACAGCACAGATTGAGTGTTGATAGCACAGGAAGTTTCCCCCCCCCCCCCNCCCCCCCCAACAACTTAAATTCCCCTCAATACCTTTGTGTTTTTGAAAACTTTAAGATTTGTGTGCTGTAAATCAACGACGGCTATTATTAAAATGTAGTATTTATGAAGTACACACATGCATGCACACAATTGCAAGTGCATACATAAACACACAGGCACACTTGGCTTAGCATTGGCATGATAGCAAATACTTCAGTCTTATACTCAATGAATTATTAGTTTGTCAATTCAGAGGACTTTCCCAATCTGTTGAGAATATCTTGTGTCTACAGCATTTAAAAAATATATTAGGCAGGCCTTAAAAACAGTAGATTTTAACTGCTTTTTTTTTTTTTCCAAAGGAACTTACCTCATACTAAGAATTTAACCCACACCACTAAAACCCAAAGGCAAAGGCTGTCATTCTATAACATGTTAATAGTTGGCCCAAGGAGAAACAGGGCAATTAAATGTTGAGGCAAGCATTTTGATATGGAAACCGCCTTGAACCCTTGAGGAAAACTGAGCTAATGCAATTACACAATGTCATACTGTCAGTAGGCTAGACACCAGCTAATGAGTATGATTCTGAACACAGCACACAGCTGATGACGTCTTTGTATAACGGCGAACATCTCATCGTTTCTACACATGATGTGTCTTATCATCGACATGAGTCCTCTCTTAGAAGAATGTCCTCTGCAGCATGGCTCGAAACACAAAACAGCATGTAACAAGCCTCTGCTTTGTTCACGTTTCAGGAGCTCAGCGGCCAATTGCTTCTGCTGCTGTTATTACACTATTATTTTACAACAAGCTCCTAGAACCACCTTAATAATTCTGACACATAAAAATGATTTAATTCCCTGATGATCCCTACTGGCCCCTCTTCCTTCAATACTGGAAAGTAGCCCTTTTTCAAATGAAGAATTGTCATCATCATCATCATCATCATCATCATCATCATCAATAACTCATAAGTTTGTACTGTCTGTCAGGTCGCTGGCTCCAGTAACTTTCCCTCATCGGGCATAACAATGCAGCTCTGATGCCAGAATCTCTCTGACTGGCCAACTGGCTGAGGACCATGGGAACCAGGCTCCATGGAGACTGGGAGACAGACTGTAATGGCACTTCAACAGATAAGTGCTGTGTAGTACCGCCTAAATGTCTCATAACACTGCAGTTGGTAGACAACTGGCATAGCTCTTTCCTTGTCACAGAAGCATGCGAATCCAGTATAACAGCACATAATCAGGGTAAAATTGCCCGAGATTCTGTTGGAAAGTTCAGACCTACTATTTTCTGATTAGCTGGCAGTCAGTACGGCTGTCTGCAGGTGAATACAGGATCAAAAGTGAATATACTGGTAAAATACAAACTCAGAAAAGTAATTGAATACAGGGTAGATTTTGAGACAGGATCTTCAAAAGAAAGCCCAGAGGTTACAGGATTGTGCATTTTCTCAGCATTTATTTCAAACCCCCTGGTGGGGTTATATGGGGATCCTTTCTATAAAAACTATGCTGGAAACAGCCAGTGTCCTGTATAAACAGTGGTCAGACTTCAATGGCTCTGTCCATGTGGGCGAACAAGATTACAGCCTTTTAGCCTGGCTCCTAATTTCAAAACCACCGCATCCAATCACAAAATACAGACTACCATTAGCATCAAACAAAACCACATGATTTTTGATTTTTAATGATTTTTTTTTCAGCATCTGCATCTTCCTGAGTAAGATGTTACTACACAGACAGTAAGACTTTTGTCTGTCCTCAAAAGTTCTTTCAAGGAAGTTTAGTCATCCCTTGAAAGTGTAATACGACAGTAACAAACGTTTTAAACCAGTTAAAACACCCTCAAAATTACATATATGTACAAATATATATATGAAGAGTTCGTTTGTAAAAACAGATAACTCTGTTTATATCTGTTTTGAGGATGTTTTATAGTGCATTACAGGTGATGAGGATTAAAATTTAAACGAATAAATTAACACACAAGTAGTGCAGTTTGATTGATAGCACATAGTAGCGCCATTATTTGACTGTAGATTGTATGTATTTACAGTTAGCTGCATATATACAGGTTAATGACATAATTTAGAAGTCCGGGTGTAGATTAAAAAAAAAAACAAAAAAACAAAACAAAACAACAACAACAATGTAAACGGAAACGTTAGCTGAAGAAGGAAAAAAGTCTGGTCAACAAATTTAGCAAGTTAGCATAAACGTTCAGCTAGCTTAAGTTAACGCTACAGCAGTTTGGCTAACATTTATTAAGCAGAACGTGGCTAAAGCGCAGCTGTCAGCGCCGTTCTGTGACGGCTGGTCGTGGGCATGTCCCGACATTCCTCCCTACAAAACCACCACACTACAGCTTCAACTACTTTCTGAACCATCCACTCATCGCAAATTCATCGACACAGCCAACTTCTGAGTACTTTTACAGTCTTACCTGATAAATGTCATGGATATCCAAGTGCAAAAAAAGTTTTCCCAGTGCCCTATCTCCACACGGATCCCCAGTTTGAACCACCAAGGTAGACTACGGGACTACGGGACTACTGGACTCCTCCTCCTCCTCCTACTGCATGAGGTCGTCTGTGAGGGAGGCATCAACAGAGGCCAGAAAACCAAGAAATAAAACAAGAAAAAAATACCTCCTTCCTCTTCCCTTCCTCCCTCCCCCTCCTCTTCCTCCTCCTCCTCTTCCTCCCTTTGCATGCCTCGTGGCCTTGACAGGATGCTAAAGATGCAAGATACACGGATTAGGACAACTGTAAACCATAGGCTCGAAATTTAGGGGGTTTGTGGTGGGAGGGAAACCCACCTACACTCCGGTGGATCAACCTTTATTTCGGTTAGGATATCCCAACTCTTCTATAAAACTTCAGCTAATGGATATTTTCATTACAAATTAAAATTATAGCTTTTGGGGGGGATTTAATGTATACATTTTTTAAAAATAAATTCTCTGAGTAACCACACTTAAAATGCCTGAAACAAACTTGTAATCGTTTCAGCATTATTCTTCAATTCATAATTTTGTTAATTAGATCCAGCTGTGATCCTCACTTTTGATTGGCTAATCTTTGAAGTTGCTTAAACAAAAAAAAAAAAAAAAAAAAAAACACTGATTGATTTAGTCTAAATGCATAAATTCGCCATTCATGCCACTGAGCAACGTTAACAACTTATTTAACTATTTCCAAATTGATGTAAGTTAGAAGAAGATTCAAGATTTTATGTAAATTAGCCTGTTTATTTAGATTTGTAGTGATGGCCGTTTTCCTTACGATAAAAACAAAATGCTATGCCATACTTCTGATTATTGCTGTATTGGGATTACTGTAGGCTTCTTAACGATAACATTTACTAAGACAGAGTTTACAGCTTCTGTTTTAATATTATTTCTGTTCTGCCTTATAGCTTATTAAATGTGTTCTCCTGCGTGTTAAACTGGTATGTATTATAAGAATATATAATTAGCCAAAGGTTTAAGGTGTACACATTCATTCTTAAATGAAGTTTTAGACCAGTGGTTCTCAAACTATCCTGTTTGAAGCGCCCAACGGAGTTATGCCAGGTTAATTATTATTCCACTTTTTTTTAATAGCCCAGCTCATCTTTTATGCACACTGTGCTTCAGTTCTACGTGGGTGTCGGTAGCTTTTTCTGCTCATAGTACACACATATGCATGCATGAAGTCTTTATGTTTTTTTTTTTGTTTTTTTTTTTAAAGTTGGTAGCTTTTTGTCAGGTGGTTGACATTTTCAGTTTTGTCAAAGGTGGAATTTGGTTCAAAAAGTTTGAGACCCATTGGTAGACCCTGTGTCTCAAAGCTCCCTGTACAGCTCAGTCTGCAGCGACCTCGTGTGGTACTGCATGTTAATTACATCATGTAAAAACCTGATCTCGCTGAAGACACACTGGACAACAAAAATATAAAGTCATCATCATGAAAAAAGAGAATGTAATTATTGCATAGTAAACTTGCAAATCTTGTGGTGATAAAAGTAGCTTAATTTTGGGAATGCACACTACATCCTGAGGCAGCATGATACAGTGGGTGTTCAGTGTTTTCTCAGCCGTGTAGTGGGCGTCATGGTGTCAGCGGGGCTCTTCAGATGGCTAGTAGGCAGCCGCTGGCAGTAAAATGCTCCATGCCTGCAAGTCAGAAGACCACCAACTGCTCCACTCCTCAAACAGAGCAGCAGAGGTCTCTGAACTTCATCCACAGATGGTATCAAAGGCATGTGTGAACAGCATGAGCATCACAGAGACTTTAAGGTCAGCACATTTTGTTTACAGGGCTATCAAGTATTTTCTTGGCAAACAAATGCAGATATTGTTTGCGGACAATTGGACTCAAAAAGACATGTATGTACACACAGACTTGCAAACACACCAGAATTGGGGCAAATGCACTTATACAGACTAGCTATTGTATTTGACACTTGTCACTTGTGGGATGACTTGCAAAAGACAACTTGGCAACAATGGTGTGCACTGCAGTGTCCAAGTGCGCGCATGCATACGGGTCATTCAAGAGTGTTCACTTCCCATGGTCAGTTAAGCATGGACTCAAGGTTGAATAAACTATGGTCCATCCCCATCTGGTGGACCAGACATTTGGAATCTGACAGTTGCTGAAAAAAACTTGTTTTTCCATCAAGTATGACCCTACGTCATCCTGTACAATGTGTCACAGTGGTGTTTTAGCCTATAGTGTTTCTTACCACCCATTAAGGTTTAGTCTGTAACAGAGAGATGGTGTGGTAGAACCATGAGAACAAAACTTGTAAAAGTAAGCAGGCTACAGCATTGGAAACAGAGAGGAAATTGGTTATGATCCAGTTGGCTCCAGTAGTTCTATTTATCCACCTCCCTGTATTTACCTTGTTTACAATGCCACTATCCAGAGAATAATTACACACCCAGGAAGTTTGCCTGCAAGGCCTGTAATCAGGGATATAGATGGTTTGTCAGCCACAGTGGTGTAACGCGCAATAAGACTGATGCAGTATGGCACTGTGTTGTTCTCTTATGCTTTGGTATGACAGAAACATGATAAGGCACACACACACACACGTTGTGCACAGGCTCACTTAGTAAAAGGCTGGCAGAGTACAGATTAGCTTGTTTTGTGTTCAAACAAGTGCACAACCTCAAAGTAATTTGACAAACCAAAGTGTGCCTCTTAACTGTTTCATCATCATGATGGTGCCAGGTCCTGCACAGGTACACAATGGTCCACCAGATAAGAAGGTACACATATACAATATACTGTAATGTGAACCTAAATGTGTACTCCTTTGCACTCCTAAAATTTCCTTTGATCACAAAGACCAATGGCTTTCTCTCCAAGCCCAAACCAAGACACTTGGTTTAAAATACTTGTCATGCAGATGCTGCATTTTGTTGGAAGACTAAATGTGGGCAGTTCTAACGATTATCAAGAATCAGTTTGGCTTCATGATTGTTAAGAGTACTTCATATTCAGACTGAAACTGTACTCTCAGGGAATCTGTTGTGGTGACTATGAGTTATAGTTTTTCCTGATGACCTAAACTGTACTGCATCATCTGTCTGTCACAGAGCAGACATGCATTAAGTCATTCTAGCTACAAGGTCACAAGCTACTCTAATGCAGAGAATGATGAAAATGTTCTAATGATTTAAGTGACTACTAATTATGTTGCATTTACTACAGTTGGATATGAAAAAGACACCAAAATTCTTTGACTTACAAGCTTGTTGCCTTACCTTCAAGTTTATAAGTATTTGCTGCCACCTAAAGGTGATGATGACTTACTGCAGAGAGAAAATGAGATCTGCAATTTTTATAAATTGATGCTATGCACTTTCCTTTTTATTTATTTATATCTATATACAAGTGCCAAGCAGTACATACACTTAAAACATAAAGCAGAGTGAAAAGACTCACTTCTATCCCCTCATAACAACATACTTAACCAAATGCCCATGCCTTGTCTATTGGCTGATGAGTATAACCACTGCATTTTTCTTTTAGCAGTAACAAAGACATATAAAACTCTGGTTTATAGCAATCTGGCAACAAGGGCAGTGACTGAAAAAAGCTCATTTTACTTCTAAAAGTAGCAGGCTTGACTGTAAATACTTTCACAAAACTACCAATACTATCCCCTCACTTCATATTTGTCTTTCACAATCAACCTGACACAGTTCCCTTGGGGCAGTCTCAAACACATGCTCGTTCAACACTTCCTTGGCTGCTGGATGAAGAAAGTCCTGGGTGAGTGTGGCTTCTCCACTGCAGGACAAACCTTGCTGTGCCGAACACTCACTGGTATCTCGGGAAAGTCATGGCTCAGCTGCAAAGACATCAGGCAGAAGAAGTTTAGTATCCATACGCATCTGCAGCCTGAGAATCCAGTTCGCTGTAGATGAAAAATGCATGCCAAGTAAGTTTATTTTTTTAAAGAAAGGAAATGCATTTCACTCTACCTTGTCGAGAGTTCCTGTCAGAAGGATGCCGACTTGCTGCATCCGGCTGGAGGTAGAACCAAACCTGCAGCAACATCAGATTTCTAAAAAATTAGTACTGTTTCACTATAAAAGCCAGTTGCATTTAGTAACACCATCTAACTGATCCTTGTTATTCCAATATTATAAGCTCCGTAGTGAGATTTCTCCATAATCAGGTTTACATTTATGAGCAACAGTTTTAACAAGTATCCTTTATAATAACAGGTTGCAGCTCAATAGTAAGTCTTACTTCAGTTTATCAGGCCTTTTAGTCTCTTTCTCTGGTGTCCCATGGGTGGAATGCTCTTCTATGGATTTCTTGGCCACCCGTTTACCACCAGCCTTCACTATTTGAACCAGAGCAGGAAACAGTCTATTAATTCATTTTACCTGAAAATTGAATGAAACAGAACATAGCTGGATAAAGCAGTATGCTATATGATGTGTTTTACAGATGCTCAGCAGCACACATTCATGCAGGACATCCAAATGCAAGACAAAAAAATCATGGGTTGGACTGAGCCCCCCCCCCAAAAAAAAAAAAAAAAAANAAAAAAAAAAAAAAAAAAAAGGAGAAGCAAAAACAATTTATTCTGTAAAAATAAGTTTACAATCCACAGCAAGAGTATTGGAATAGATTACAATGATTAAAATAATGATCATGTGGATGAAGTAGGTTATGATAGCAGCTCCTGACTTGGCTTCATGGAGTTCAAACTGATTATGTGCTTCACTTGAGCCAGTACAACATGTACAACAGTGCAAAAAACTGTGGGGTTCATAGTTTACACGCCAAAACTGTACATCGATAATCCACTTTAAGTAACGGAGGGTTGTGCTTACTCTAAATCAAAAGAGAAAGGAATTAAGAAAACAGAGACAATAAGTGTCCAAGCCTAGATTTTATGGGTAAGCAAACGACGCATGGAAAAGCAGACAGAGAATTTCCGAACACTCTGATCAGTTAAACTTTGAACATAACTTTAAAAAATAAATAAATAAAAAAATAGACAGTGCATCAATATTAATCATACCAGATGAGGAAAAGCAGCAATGCAATTAAAATCGACCATTGTTGAGCAGGGTGCCAAAGCATATGCTGCACAAAAGTATTTGATCCTGTGTGTTTGCAGGCATTAACCTTGTAAAGCATTATAGCTTTTAATGCCTAACTTGCAAAATGTTACTTTAAATCAAGTCATAGGTCTATTGAGCGAATCAAACGAAGCAAGCGACTAAAGCGATGCATTGTTTGATCGCTATCAACAAATTGGGGCGTTTCCGAGACTTTTTTTTTTTTCAAGGATGAAACCAAAGTTGTTTGAATGTCAACGAGGTTAAAAAAAAAAAGATGCTTAAATGTATATCTAAAAGCCTAAGCCGAAAGCTTAAAACTGCAGATCCAGCGTCATGCACTCCACTGTTGCTGAAATACAACGATTGATTGAACGTCAAAAATGAAATAGATATCCCGAAGTAAATGTTAACAGTTGCCTACCTGCTGGAGGGTGGCCAGCTTTCAGCAAAGAAGTTGCCTTTACTCCGGGTTTAGAGATCTGTTGCACCATTTTTTAGAACTTTTAGTGAACAAAAGCAAAATAGCAAGCACACACACCGCCCACTCTGCTGCTGCTTTATACCGAGACACACATGACGTCCTGGCAGGGGCGCTCATAGCACATTCTAGATGGGGTGTCCAAAGCATGGGGCTGGCTCATAGTAAAAAAAAATAAAAAATCATGACAAATCAATCTGTTGCACACACACAGATTAGTGCTGCTTGTCATGACCCCGAATAACAAATAAGTTTAAAGCGATCTGCAAAGCTTTAACATTATCCAACAAGCCATCCTAGTAGCTAATGTGTCTCAACTGATGCTAACGATAACTTTGCATATGTTCATTATAAGAGTTAAACAGAGCTTGAATACACTGATTTACTTAATTACCTTTTTCATTCCCAAAAGAGCTGTTAAAGTTAAAGTTATTTAAAGTTAAAGTTATTATTAAAGTTATAAGTTAAAGTTATTTGAACCTAAACACTATTTTTAAAAGAAGCCTAAAGTGGAACGGTCTTAGCCTAGCTATGGAAAGGCAAATACAGATGTGTGCCGGGACAGGAAGGCAGCCCACGTGGCAATTCAAGCAAAGGTCGAAGGTCCTGTGCCGCACATCAGCCTTTCAGCAGTCTGTTTCAACAACCCACCTTGGAGTTAAAAATTTAATTTTGTGAATTTTTTTTTATGTATTAAAAACATTACAGTTGGAGGGGTCAGAGTTGGGGTAACAGGGATCACCAGATATTTACCAGGCGTAACCATGGCAACTCCAGTCATCCACTGATGCTTCCCACATGGTTTAGCCAGAGTACTAATTCATTTAGAAGAGCATTTGTGATTGATGAAAACCCCTAATACACTTAAACTGGAAACTGTTACACTATATTAGACTATACTGTATATCCTTTAACTGTACAGCTGTATTTGTCTTTGTAATCCCTTTTTGTTTGCTCTTACTTTTTTTTTTTTTAATTCCATGCGAGTCTTGGGAAAATCTGTCAAATATTTTGGATATGTATGCAGATGCTGTCATACATCAAAAAGTTGAACAAACTACAATGGATTTTCCTCTGATACATCATTAAAGACTGACATTTTAGCTCTTTGTGGAGTTTGAATGTCCCCTGTAGCTATTTAACCAACTATGTTCTACCCACTTTTACCTCGTCTTGAAGCACAGTGGTGGTGGGCCTGATCTCCCATAGCGATGGGCGAGGATGAGGTGGACAGTCTCTCACTGTGGTGCTGGGACAACCACCTTTCCCTGAACATTGACAAGACGAAGGAGTTGGCGGTGGATTTCAAGGAAGTTACTGTACACTCCCCTACAGATCAGCAGGACCCCGGTAGAAAGAGTGAGGAGCCACAAGTACCTTGGTGTTGACCTTCCCTGGAACATGCACACAAACTTCCTGGTCAGCAAGGCCAGACAGGGCCTCTACCACCTCAGGCAACTCACTATCTTAAAATCTTTCTACACCGCAGTCATCAAGAGCATCCTGACTGGAAGCATCACTGCCTGGTTTGGGAACTGTACTGTACAGGACTGGAAAGCCCTGCAGTGTGTGGTGCGTTCGGCTGAGCGCACCATCAGGTCTTCCCTTCCAGCCCTGAAGGATATTTACTCCAAGAGGTGCTTGACCAGGACTCTCAGCATCAAAAAAGACTCCACCCACCCAGACACAAATTGTTCAGGCTGCTGAGGTCAGGGAAGCGCCTCTGCAGCCACAAGACGAGGACTGAGAGACTCAGGANTGTTCAGGCTGCTGAGGTCAGGGAAGCGCCTCTGCAGCCACAAGACGAGGACTGAGAGACTCAGGAGGAGCTTTTATCCTCAGACAATAAGACTCAACAGTAACACGAAGGACCATCTACACACCTCCATCCCTTCCCCTTCTCTCACACACTCCTCTCTACTTCTCACACAATCTCCCTCTCTCTTGCACCTATACTCACACTCACTACACACAGACACAAGGACAGTTATCTGAAGCTACATTTGCACTACGTACAGTACTAGTTTGCACATATTTATCTCCTGCTGCTTTAGTTGTAAATATGTTGCATACTTACACATTTTTAATTGTCAATTTTGTTCTTGTTGCTTTATCCTTATTTTTATTAATTTTATTTTGTCACATATTTTTATACTTAAGAAGCACAGTCGGGAAACCGACCAGAAAAAGCATTTCACTGTTGGTGTACTTGTATGGCTGCACGTGACAAATAAAACTTTGAAACTTGATTTTATTTGGATATAAGTTAATGTTTGTGTAGTGATACCATAGAAGCGTAATTTTTCAAACCCTTTTCTCAGACATTTGATAACAGGGCAAACACATCCGTTTCTAATTTAATAAAATGGCCCCATTTGAATGAGGTGTGTGCTGCTAAGCAAATGACAGTTGACAAGTGTTGCTACTAAGTTAAATCATTAGCTTATTTCTACATTTATTGCTTATTAAATTAGCTGCTTAACCATCTGCAGAAGGTCAGAGAAAGGATGTTGCCAACACCTGCTGGCAATAACAGGTTATGCTGCCACAGCTTAACAGCAACAAAACATGGTTGATTGGAGAACTATGTCAGATCTATCATGGTATTGGCCTCATTTAGTCAACAGCTTAGGTTGTCAATTCCCTAAAGTGGGTCCTGCTTGTAAAGACAGGTACTCTGATGGTCTTGCTATCAATGTAGGTAGCCTAACGTAAACTGGAGAATCACTTTCTCGCAGTAGAAGAACACAATCAGGGAAAAGGTGTTTGAGGAGGAGGAAGAGAAGTAGTGTTTGGAGTTCTTGACCCACGTCTACACAGTTGTGATGTGCATAAAGTTGCAGTAAAACTAGTTTAAAAGTTGGTATCTCTCAGATCTTAAATTGGCTCAACTAAGATAATCATGTGTGGGTAGTACAGGGCGAGATGGAAAATGTGCAGCATTGTGGTTCTCATCCAGGTTTGATAATGACTGCAGTAAAACACCTTGTAAAATGAGGAAACGTGGATTGAGAAATAAACAAAAAGTCAAATTACACAAGCTGTTTTAAAAAAAAACAAAACTGACCTTTTATTACCTCTGCACAGGTTAAGTTATGATGCCATTTTTTTCAGCATCTCTGAATTTCCATATATATTTATATCTATAGAGATTAAACATGGCACACGTTTCTCTTTTAACCAGTGCTGATGAGTGTAAACCAGGTAACATGTTATTTTTCCTCTATTTACAATAAAATGAAAGAAATGTACAAGACTCCATGGCATACACAACTTCCACATAAAGTACAAATATAATTTCATCCCTCTGTACATTCTAACATTATTAGTTTACCATGTTTTTTTTTTTTTTTTTTTTTTACAGATATGAGTTCATGATCCTTTTTTTGGCTTCAGCACATACATGTTCCCCATCTTGGCTCTTTACCACGTACCTTCTGTTACATGACTCACACTTTCAACACACTATCACAGCTAAGACTTCCCTAAAGAAATAAAACTACACCTAAACAGATCAGGATGCATGTCTGTTACGATAGTGTCTTATGCTGTCCCTCGACAGCCCCTGGCATGATTCCATCGTCCTCTAGTAAGTTAAACAGGAAAAAAAAAACATTCCTTAAATTCTTCTTTGGCACACATTCCATCTTACCATCTGTCGTCTTTCAGGTGAACTCCATTTCATACACACATATTTTAAAACACACTCAAAGAAAAGTTCATGAAAGAGTTCATCAGTTTTAGTGCACTCCCTGGCTCTTTGCCTCTAATCCAGCTGAAGATGCTCCCAGGCATGGAATCTCGCATGGCCTTAACTATGACTCAGAAGTATAAAGGGTTCTTAGCTGAATCATAGGAGCATCTTGACCCCGCTGATGTCTCCAGGTATCTATACCCAGGAGTCAGGAGAGCCAGGGTACTGTTCTGCCCTGTAGGAAGGCCTTCGCGTGCTCGAGTAAAAGTCTACATAGTTGGTGGTGGATTTCAGTCCGTGAGGCTGGGAGCTGTAGTCTGCCGTGGGTGGGTAGGTGATGACCTCCTCAAAGTACGGGTCGTCGTAACCGTGTGGACGCTGCAGGTACATTCTGTAGGTGTCATAGTTCCTTCTGCTTGCGTCCTCTGTATAGTACATAGGCTGCAGGAAAAGAAGCAGGGATGCTTTGATCAGGGATAATAAAGAGCAGGAAAAATATAGAAAAAATGATATCCACTTGATGGGATTAAGATGGAATAACACATTAAGATCTCAATAACTTCTTTAAAATTCACTCTGGTTGCAGATTTATCAGCCATGCAGTTACCAGTCGCATTCTAGTCCACAGGTTCATGACCACTGATTAAACAGTGTTTTTTAAATCAAGGTAAATTACACCTAAGCACAGATAAAACTCTTTCTGAAATTAAGGGGATACCGACATGAACTGCCTGTTTATGATGGACTGAAGGACACAACCTAACTCACTATTTGTCTCTGATCTCGTCCCTCCTGCCTGCCCTTCACTCAGCAGGCATGGACGTGTCACCCAGTGAGTGCCTGAGACGCACCCAGACCATCCCCATCCCAGCAGTCACTTTTACTCTCGCTCAAACAATGGCTGACGTGTTGGGTCGCTCCCAGCAGCCTCATTTTTCCGCAGCGGAATACATGTCAGTCTCTTTGCATTAGCCAAGTGCGGTGGAAGAGCTGGTCCTCCTAGCCAACTTTACACAGAGCCATGGATAGATCTCACACAAGGGGATTTCACCAATACTATCAAATACCTCCTTGAAGAAAACCTTGATTTCAAAAATTCACTTACAGGTTGTTTTTTTTTTTTTTTTTNTTTTTTTTTTTTTTTTTTGGAGCCTGAATAGTTTACTTGTTCGAATTGTTTGTTTTTTGTTTTTTGTTTGTTTGTTTTTTTGTTTTTGGTACATTTGGGTTCGTAGAGCTCAATTACATAGCATCTGGTAGAGTGCAAACTAATGATCAACAATGATGTCGAGCCAAAAATCTACATGGGATGATTAAATTCACCTGTGTTCTTCTGGGCTCCTCTCTGGTGGGAGATGAGTAGTAAAATGGAGAAGGTTTTCCAGACCCTGGGAAAAAAACATAAAGAGCTCTGCTGTACATTAAATGGTCAATTTCTGTAAATCATGTCAGGGGAAATACTGCACATAACTACAGGGCTAATGTCTGTATTTTAATTATACAGGATCAGGTTGTGTTATGCTGTGATAAAGGCATATGGAGATGGCTGCTGCTGTTCTTCTGTTGTTTACATAGTCTATAAAATGGATGTTGTCTTTGGTACTTCATTCAATCAGAGGAATCCTGAAACTCAATTTCCACGTTGCTATGTACTGCATGGACAGTTAAGCCAGCAGCTCTGTTTACTCTACCCTCCCCATGTTCCAGCCAACCAGCAGAGGCTAGCAATAATTCCTGTCTGGCTGTAGTACGTCTGAGTTCTTTCACACACTGCCTTCGCTTGCACGGGCCAACTTAACACTAACAACAACAGCTTTGTAGATACCGCCTCTGGTTGTCCAGCCCACTTTACTCCTAGACAGACCATCTCCACCACAAAGTAACTCTGAAGTGCTTTGATGCTCTGATTTAACGCACGTAACTGCCTAATGGCTGCCCATGACAGAGATGATTAAAAGAGAACTACATGCCGGGGACGATGGTGGTATTGGCAAGGAGGGGAGACAGGTTGTGGAATCTGCTTGGAGTGTTGTTAGAGATAAAATGGATTATGTCCAGCAAGACAGGCCCAAGGGTATCCTTTGATTAGTAGCTGCTACGGTTGAAGTTATATATTAAAGGCTACTGATATGCAAGCTGTCCAGTGGCTGTCTGATGTGTGTGCGTGTGTGCTTTGAGTACCTGTATACTGGTTTTTATGAACATTGTTGTCGCCTTTGTAATTATAAAATTGCATAGTTGACTGTGCTCTTTGATAATCTCTGATCGTCTCTCTATGCTCTTTGATGCCCAGCATGGCAGGAGATGACGTGGCACTAGTGGCTGTGAAGAGGGGGGAAAAAAAAAAAGTTCAGTTTTGACATTCCAGAGGTTTTCTTGTTTTCACTGGTACTGTCCGTGTGTTGACTGCAGTATTTTTGTCTGCTGAACATACCGGGGTGGTTGACTGGGGACATCTGGATGGTGCTGGTGGGGAGGGTGGGCTGGGACTTGAACCTGTCTCGTTCGAGTGTTGAGACTGGAGTGAGGAAATGGTTTTGGTTCCAACCATCCTGTTAAGAAACAAATAGGAAAGCAGTGGTTTTTGCTGTTTATAGGTCATCTTTGCTTTGGTCACAGAGACAATATTTGGAAAATTCCTTTGATACACCACATGGATTTTGTTATCCACAGTGGCCCTTTGATTAAAGGCACATGTACAATGTATTTGACCTCCTAAATCTTGGTATTTTTGGAGTAGTCTTCCACTAGTCTAACTTTTACGCAGAAATTAAAGTTTTTGGATCTGTCTTTTCAATTAAACTCACTGATGGAAAGAAAAATTTTGCAGTTTTAAACATGCAAGTATCATGCCTTAGGGTTACACTGTATATTATATCCCTGTATGAAAACATAAGACAATTAAATCCATGCACATAATAGCAAATGTAGACCAGTGACTATATTTCAAAAGGACCACTGGAGAATGACAGGACTACAATCCTAACTGTGCCATTGTTACCAATGCAAGTGTCCTTACTTTCTTATAGATAGTGCGCAGATCCCTGTACTGCCACAGTGTGTTCAGCACCTGAGCAGCTGCCTTAACCACCTTCATAGAATACCTAAGAAACAAACAAACAAAAAAAAAAAAANAAAAAAAAAAAAAACACAAACGTATTATTTTTTTGAAGTCTAAATCACTTTTCCAATGATATGCAATTGTATGAAAGTAGAGTGTGTCTTCAGAGTGTTTTAACCTGGGACACGACTGAAAATATATATAGTAGCCTAAAAATAGCTGCTTTTCCATCTTTCTATTGGACAAGTAACCTCAGCTTTTACAACCACCTTCCCTTTGGCTATCCTTCTTCAACCATTGTAATATTAGTGTGTAGTGTTTGTGTAAAATCACCACTATGTTGTGCACGCATGGGCTGTCGACTTTGTGTGTTCCCGCATTGCATGTGAGCATTTTCACATTTCATCATGTCAGGTTTGTATCAGCGTGTAGTATACACCCTCATATATTTCGGACAAATATCTGCTGCTGTAGCACACCTGTCTCCTCTGCCCTTGGTGATGTTGACCAGCTTCTCAATGCCTCCCGTATCGGCCAAGGCCTTGGCATTCTCCATGTTTTTGCTGGTGACCTCGTGCAAGGTGCAACAGATGGCGGCCACCGTCTCGTCTGACAGCAGGGTGGTGTTTCCTCCTGGAAGACGGTTAACCAGGTCCCTCATCGCATACTTCCCTGTAGCAAAGGGTGGGCAGGGAGTACGAGAGATGGAGAGTGGGTGAAAGAGATAGAAAGGGATGAGAGCACAGCAAGCTATTACACTGTTACATAATGTATTAGTGGATGTCTGCCACAGTGACCTAAACTGCATTATGTACTTTCTATACCGTGAATGATATATACTATTTATTCTGCTGGAGACTGCAGTGAGTATGCAGGTGTTTTTATGAAATGACACTGCGTAATTATCTCAAGGGCATTACAGTGTATGAATGCGGGTGTTTAAAAAAAAAAGGATCGTTTCTCCTATCTGTCCTCCAACAGAGATGCCCAGCTAAGGGACATGAATACCTAAGGAACACACACTAATGCACCTCAAATGAACTCTATAACCTCTCCAATCTTTCAGTGTAAGCAAGAGGGCCGCGAGGAGGTTACTGCTGCCTTACTGGATCTGACCAGATCTCAAATCCTTAGAAATTCCACACAGCAAGCACATAAAACAAGTTTTTTTCCTGAAATAAGACTATTTCAAGACTGTTGAAACAACAAAAAGGGCTGGAATAAATCTGGAGCTTGTTAAAATGAAAACAAGCACGCGCTGTTCTTCTGTTTCTGCATTTAATTAAAATAATGAGTTTTAGACCAATACTTTAGTTTCATAGTGTTCTTGTACTCAGTAGGCATAATAAGTAAAACATAGCACTGTTTGGATTTTCATGTGCTGAGTATAAACATATGTATGTATATATGTGTGTGTATATATGTAAGCAGCATAGTGCAATTCTGTCAATCAATTAACCCTGTAAAGCCTGACCCATGAAATAATTATCATAAAATTCTAATTTTTTGCAAGTTATTTCTTTATTGAACCCTTTAACAAACTCCAAAAAAAAATAAATAAAAATCTGAATTATTTTTTTTGCATATATGATTTATGATTTTTTTTAATCACATTTGATGCATTAGGCATTTATTTAACTCAACAGAATTTAAACTGGAACTTTTTTTTTTTTTTTTTTTTTTTACATACGATATAATAGGTGTTTTGGTCAATAACTGATCATGTTGATGATGTAGAGATCTCAGAAAATCGTGTATCAAATGTGACACAAATGGCATTATATTAATCTTGGCATATCATGTTATGCAAATCCAAAAAAGGATCCAAAAAAGTGTAACTCCAAACCTATGAGCTCCTTGTTTCTGACATCCAGTGCCATGTTTCTGAGGGCAGTGGCGACCGAACACACCACCCGGTCATTATCCATCCGCAGCAGCTCCACTAGGATGGGCAGCCCCTTCTCCTTACGCACTGCTGCTCGAATGTATGCTGCAAACTACGCACGCACACACACACACACACACACAAACAAAAGACACAAATCTTCAATGTGTAGACACCACACAGGAAAGTGAATGGTCTTTAGGCCTTCCTTCTAGCATGTGGGATTCCAACACTAACACTATTATCAACTTGAGCGATGCAGGAAGTTGAGCTGTAAAAGCATTTTAACCCAGTAAATATATGCTTTGTTTGCTAGGATTTAAAAAACATTTAAAAATGCTAGTAAAAGAGAAGATCTTTTCACTTTATGGATTTTCTGTTTTTTATTTGTGCATTTATGGGCATACAGAGACATCCATACTTTACCTTCCAGTTGCCAGCTGACAGGTTCTGGAGGGATCCAGCGGCACCCTCCAGAGTGGCTGGATTTGAGCTTTCAGCCAGCAGAGTCAGGTATGGTTTCACCACCGAGGGGTGCCACAGCATCTCCGCCCCTTTGGGAGACTTTGAGAAGCCAGGGATGGGTCCCACGCCATCCCACTGGACAAACAAATAGTGAACATTTTTAGTTCTGATGCAAGTTGTACTTTTATGTGGAATTTTTTCCCACTAACTTCTCCCACTCTCAAACAAACCAACTTCAACTGCTATAAGTGGGCTGTAAGTGTGGTACTGAGAGGAAACAAGACATACAAGAGTAAAGTAATGACGATGGAGCAGTACGGAAGAGTATGATGTATGATTTCACCCAAATATACTGTATAACATACTGGGCATATTAAAGTTTCAGCACCAGATTCTAACTGTGTCCGCTTCTCTTTTTCTTTTGCCTTTGGCAGTCTGTAAGAATGCTGAATCTATTTGTCAACTGCAGTGTTCAGCACAATTTTGGCAGTTTTTTCCCCATGTTAAAAACCCAGTGGAGATGCTGAATGTTTGTGTGTTTGCCACTGAGGGGCAGCTGACACATGTAGTGACATCCTCTGCAATTAAGCTTTTTTCCCCCATTGGAAAATAAAAATCTATGTATTTGCTATAATGGCTATATGGCCTGTGGACAAAATATGCCCACAATTTATTTTTGAAAGCAGGCTGTTTAGAAAAATATACTTTAACACAACATGTTAATATTAAATTGATTAGAGAAGCAATTTTTTAAGAATATAAGAATAAATGGTCATATGAGATTTGGCATAAACCAAAACTCAGAATGTACCATCTATTAAAAGGTGAATACTGTACGGAGAATTATGTCAAATTTAATTTATTTAAAAGGAAGAGATCTCTGTGTGCTCAGTTAAGAATGGGAGTGCTATACCTCTACATTTGGAAACGGGTTGCTTTGTGGGTACTGAAGAGCAAAACAGACTCTGCTCCCTCTGTAATCTAAATGAAGTTCAAATTAAATTCATTTTGCTCTTTATTGTCCTGTGTATCATGTCCCATGAACTAGCCTATTTAATAATAAGAACTATGATGGATGTAATTATTTTTTGATGGATGAATATAATATTCTAAAAATTATGTGTGAAACAAATATTTTTTCATTTGCTGATTATGTGGAGAAAGCATGGAATTTGAGAAAACATGCACTGTACCATTGAAGATTGTTTGCAATAAGTTTATGGAACTGGAAATGTTATATGATGGTGTCTTGTAACCCCATGTGGGGTGGGCCATATAGGACCACATAAAGATCAATTCATTCATTCAGAATGCTTAATACATGTACTGATCTGCTAGTTTGTCAACTTCTGAGCTGCCATCCATAAGCCCACACTTACCGTGTCTTCCTGGGAGCTCTTTTTTTTCTTCTTTTTCTTCCTGCCCCAGCAGCTAGAATCCACCTCTTTACTGGGCGACTGGCTGTCCACAAAGCCATCCAACTCATGTCCCTCCATCAGTCGGGATGGAGGCATCTCCAACTCCAGTCGATATGACAAGTTCCTTAGAGTGCAAATACAGTTCTCCACAATCTAATGACAAGCAAAAGGAGACGAGGGTGGGGAGTGAGAGCGCTAACAGCAGAAGTGATGTTCTAAATAACCGGCACAAAAGCTTCAATACAATATACACACAGTGCTGGGTTTCTCTGTGATATAAATCAATTAGTTATGGAACCCATGGGTCTCCAGTTAGAAATAATATTTGGACCTGAGGAAATGGATTTAATTCCACACTGTCTGAGTTCTGTATTGGCTATGGCTGACAGAATGTCAATGAGCATATATCTGTGACAAAATTATAGGGCCACGGGATACATTCTGTACATTACAGATGAGCAAGTTGACTTTTTTTGTCATGTTTACAACATCTCCAGGACATTTGTAGCCATTTCTGCCATTTCTGCCTTGTTAATATATACTGGTCAATGAGCTAGTCTACTGGATTATGAATGTTTATCATTGTGCATTTATGGGTTGTTTGTTCATTGAGTGAATAAAAGACATGAAATAGTTGCTGCTAGCTGCTGAGAGATTCATTTAGACAGGGGCAAAAGAAATGATTTAGAGGCTAAGCAGGAATTTTTCCCCTTATCATATGGGAACATGTTTTTCTCTTGGCCAAGTATGGGTGCGCGTGCATGTGTGTGTGTGTGTGTGTGTGTGTGTGTGTGTGTGTGTGTATGTGTGTGTTTGTACCTTGCTGTCAAAGTCAGAGGTGTTTACACAGGCTTTGATGACATACAGTAGTGAGTCAACCAGACCCTCACAAGTACGCATCTGTTTTCTGGCCTCCTCACCAGCTGAACTCAGGTTCCTATTAAAGGACGAACAGACACACACACACACAACATCCATAATGTACGAGGCATGTGTGTAGTCTGACTGAAGTTATTGTGTACAATGTGCTGAGTAAATAAATAACTGAGTTTAAAAGACATAATTCTCATTAAATCAGAACCAGTTGAACATTAGATGTTTTGTAGTTTTTTTTGTGTTGTTTGTGGTCATATTTGGGTTACAATAATATTATTTTTTTTATATTCAAAGCCAGTATTAACATTAGTCTTCATTTCCTAGGAGCCTCAGTACTGAACTTAATTCAAGTTAGATGCAATAGCATCAGCTGTCCACAGGGGGGTGTTAGTTCCCAGCCTGAGCATCAAGTAGTTCACCTTAGACAGCCAGTGGTGTTCCTCAGCACCAGAGAGGAATGGAACTTCAGCTTGTGGTCATCATCAAATGTGGAGCTGCTCCATCCAGAGTGAGGGATGATCACAGTGTTGGTCACAGTCGATAAGGCGTCCCGAATGATTGTCATCTTGACGGCATCACATGACGACAAGTTCCACAGCACTCCTGTCGAGACACATGCACGCAAACACAAGCATGAAGACCCAGGCTTGCCACCCTGTTATGTTAGCTGTCATGAGCAGTTAGGGCACCAACAGAGACACCAACAACTTTGGCTGTTTGTAGCTCAGAGTGTGTGGACGTGTGTCAAGAGTATACATGAAGAAACATACAACCAAGCAGACAAAGGCACACGCGCACGCACATACACACATGAAAATGTTCCCCAAGGCATCAGACATTCACATCAAATATCATCAAAGCAGAGCATCCTCTGGTTAAAGATTATTTGTTTGAAATGAAAAAGAGAACAGAGCTCCATGTGGAATCGGCTCAAACATTTGAAATGAAATATAAACAAGGTTAAGTCTTTTGGAAATTATGTCATTGTTTCATTCAATTCAAATATACATTTGGTAACCACTGAAAAATCATGCACAGTCCTGACAGCCTTTGATGCTAAATCTGTCAAGGATTAGCCCTCATATAGCATGTTGTTCTAATTAGATAGCTTTTACCATTAGGCTTACACTAAAGCCCAGGCTGCTTCTTGCAGGACATCAGTAACCATATTGGTGCTAATACTGCAAGAGCTTGGATCTACGGTACAGATGCAAAGCTAAATACCTAATGATATACCTAATACTCAAGAATGCTGCACCAGCAAAACCAGTTCAGTCTCTCCCTTAGAACTGGAGATATAGTGTATGTACTGTGCACATATGAACTAGTGGTCCAAGTGTAATTGCTTCCTGCTTTACACATGCTGTTTGTACCCATTCTGCTGCCATTTGCTGCACATTATTTGCTAACCTTAGTCTGTAAACGCAGAATGCACTGAACTCTGCATGTACAGTATGTGTACCAAAGTATATGAGGTCAAAAATAATCTCTAGCCGTCTTGTCTTGCCCTTTTCCCACTCTGCTTATTTCCTCTCCACACTCCGTTTTTCCTCTCTCTAATTGAACCAATGGAGATGAAACAGTACTGTATGTAATACGGCCCAGAGGCCCCATCCAGAGGCATCGCTGGCAAGAAGCTACACAAACAGATATCTGTCTGCCAAACAGTGCCTCTTCCAGTTATTTAATCGGCGGTAATTTCATTTGCTATTATCCTTATTCACACTGCATCATGAGAGCAGAAAACCTTTTTTTTTTTCATCTGTATTTTGTCAACATATCAGGACAAATTCCACAGGTAAGAATTAAGTGCAGCTCAGTTCTTTCCAGCTAACATGCAGCATGTGCTTCTTATCTCAGCTTGCCAGTACTGTGTGTGAAACTGCATGCCAAGGCTCTAGCATCAGATGGGCTAATATCTCCACTAAACCGAGGCATGCATTTCAGCCAAACCTTTCTGATGGGATTGAGTGCTGCTCCTTTCAAGGGCCCCTTTTTAAATGTGTATTGCTTTTCTCACAGGACACTTTCAGAAGGACTGCCTTGAAAGATATTTTGAAGCGGTGATAACACATAAAGCTTCGTATAAAATGCTAAGTAATGCTGACCATCTTTCCTGGTTCTTATCGGCTCCGCACTCCACTCCTTTAAGATCTCCATCATCCTTTTTTTTTTATAAATCAGTTTGTAGANTCCGCACTCCACTCCTTTAAGATCTCCATCATCCTTTTTTTTTTATAAATCAGTTTGTAGACATGACCTGTCCTCTGCAGGATTTGAGACTAACCTGTGGAGGCTGCCTGGAGAGATCCTCAGTCGAATCCACTGAGGTGTGACTGACAATGCTGTCAGTGTTGCAACACCAGCAGCAATACCCATAAGTCACATCCAGCTGTCTGACAGGCAGATGGAGGAGACGTGTGTGTGCCAAAGTGTGTCTGTACATGTGAACTGAGCTCTAAACTTTGTTCTCTGCTCAGCTGGAGGTTGTTCTCTGGTGCCCTGGCCTGGCCTGGGAACACCGACCAAAGGTAAACACTGATGTGACACCAGTGCCAATGCTCGGTCCAGCGCTAACCTCAAGAGGAGCACAAGGATGGTGAAGAAGAGGAGAACCAGTCCAAGAGGCAGAGAAAAGTTGATGTTGGTTTTAGCTAACTCATCCATCTACTGTGTGCTGAAATTAATTAATGACTTGGTTCTTTCCTTCATTGTTTTCACTGAAGAGGTGGCCAGTCAGATGAATGTCTAAAGGTCAGCGATTAACTGGCCACAGGATGTACGTATTTGCGTGACAGCTAGTGACAAGCAGCTATATTACTCACAATCTAACCAACAGTCACAACTAGCACAACTCTGACCCTTATAATTATCATGCTGTTTGGCACTCCCATTTTGGAATTTTTGGAAAAGCTTTTAAGGGGAAAGTCCACCCTTTTGGGAAATACATTTGTTTGCTCCCAATTCCACACACAGATAGAATGAGGACATAAATTCACCTCTGCGTGTTCACTGCAGATATAGTTATGGCACAAGTCAAAGTAAACCCAGCATAGGAAAAGCTGTATTACATGTAGACACAGAGTAACAATGCTCTGTGTGTGTGTGTGTGTGTGTGCGTGCGCCTTTTGATCTGAGGGATATTTGTGAACAGAACAATAACCACAGCAGCTGCTGGAAGATGAGGCAGGTAAGGGGTTGAAATTGCCTCAAGTGCTCCAACAATATGACCCCCCTGACCTGCAGCAGGGGGGCAGCAGACTTTTGCAGACATCTTGAAGCATTGGAGGCACCTGGCCCTCCCAGTATAGTCCAGAAACAGTCAGTAACACAATGGGAGCCCCATAGCCTCTGAAGATAAGGAAAGTAGCCAGATGTCAAACTAACTAGCTCCTGCAGCACTAAAGCTGCTTGAGAACATGTTATAATTGAAGTTAATATATGGTCCAAATGGTGCTTGGATCAGAGAGATATGATGGTGAGATACTAGTGAAGGATTTCTGTCAGCTCTGCTTATTTCTCTGGTATAGGATGTCTTTGTCATCCAGCTGAAAGCTCTTTATGTGGATTGTCCTCATCAGCTGTGATTAACCATAGGTGATGCAGCAGAGCTGACCTTCTCAAATTGCTCACCATCCTGGGGCTTGTACTACCAATTAGCCACAGCAGGGTCTCTTGACTAGTGGATAAAAGGGGAAAACTTGAAAAGCTCACATTTAAGTGGCTAGCTCTTAATGGGCAACACAGCCTTTTGAAATATGAATGAAGCTAGAACAAAAAGGTATAGACTAAAATTTCACTATTTTTCTATAAACCCCTGTGTTAGACATACCAAAGTGAAAGTTATCGTAAAAGAATTTGTACTTGTACTTTCTGCTGTATCATAAGTATTTTAAGCAAACAGAGACAAATAAGTTTTCAATTATTTCCTAAATTTTGAAAAAAGAAAGCTTGTGCTGTTATGAATTATTTTCTGCTTTATCATATGTTAAAGCTAAAGCAAACAGAAGCTTAATTGAAACTGGAGACTGACAACGATCTCCTGGGTACTGTACACACTCCAAACAGCGTGTTTTGCTGGTGCTTTGTGCTCCAGCTATGTATATTGTTTGCCTTCGGGGGACCATTGCACTGTAACCCAAGACCGTGTTGTGGGGGCCGGAGCTGGCACAAACAGCTGACTCAGCCACCTGAGAACCAAATATCTCAGCTTGCTTGGTTCTGTAGTGCTCCACCTGGATCCTAAACAACATGGTTTTACACTGTGTTTGCAGAGCTCAGACAACACACAAACACAACTAAACTGCACGGGATACAATGCAGTGGAGGGGCAATGCACTGGAGTGAATGGAGTGTCAGGCTCCACTCAACGAAACGACCGCTCCAGAGCCTAAATAATGAAAAATGAATAATGGAAATGTGGTTTCTTTTCTTCCCTTACATTATAATGCAGTGCTACAGCAAGCTGCAACTAAAGCAAAAAGCCTGAATACTCACTGCGAAATTACACAATGTCCAAAATGTTACGATAATTAAATTATCTATAAGAAGTTAGTTTAATTATTTAGAGAATTTTATTTCTCTCCAAAATCACTAGGAGCAACTAAGTGGCACAAACTGAAATACATACATGGTTATGGTTACAATATGTTCCTAACTTTACATGACCATAATTTATATGCAGAGAGACTAGCTTAACACTCACAAGCAGCATACCCAGCATAGTCTATCTATCCTAAAACAGCCCCAGGTTAGTCAGGTTAATAATTCAGCATCTCCTGCCTGAGCTGTGGAATGTTCCTGTCCTGGAGAAACTCTGTGTAATTCTCTTAAGGATCTCATGTGGGAATGAACCCCTAAATAATCCAGCAGGCAGGTGGCGTTGGGTAACAGGATGTGTGATTTTGCTTCAGAGCAGAACAAAAGAGCAGGAACACTACATGGAAGAATCAGAGAGTTGGGTAGAGGGTTAGCGAAGCGTTATAAATACTGTACAGACAAATCTGAGGGAACACACGTACACACACACTTGTATCGCTGCGCACAAAAATCACAATCGCAAACTTTTGCTACATATGTTGACACTTACCTGTGATAAGCTCCCGTACTTCTGCATCTACTGTCTTTCGTAGCAGGCGAAGCAGAGCTGGGATGCCCCCTGCATTCTTAACAGCTACCTTGTTGTCATCCATAGCTTTGCCATAAACCAGGTTCCTCAGAGCGCCACAAGAATTCCTCTGGACCTCAAGCACCTTGTGATCTAGTAAATCCACCAGGTGTTTAATTCCTCCGAGTCGACACACCTAAGGATAGCGAAAAAGAAAGCCATCACGCATGATTATCAGGGGAGAAAAGACCCAGCATGAAAGGCAAAGCCATGCATTTATTCATGAGAGAAAGGAACTTATATACAAGGATTAATTCATACTGAATATGATTTCATATCAAAATGTAATACTAATCAATGATCACATGAAAAAAAAAAGCTTTATCTACACGATATAATAAAAGCTTCAAAGACTAAATTTACATTTTTCATCTGGACAAAAAAAAAAAANGAAAAAAAAAAAAAGAAGACTTGGAATTGGAGAAAGAGAAAAATTATTCCAAGAAGATCCCTTCTTTTCATGTATAGATGGACGATTTTCAGATGTTGATATCTGGCATTGGAGAATAAAAAGACATTCTTCATGTGCCAGTTCCTTCCTCTTTGTCCGCCTGCATATGAATACAACTTCATTCCCAAATAAATGGGCAAAGGAGAGAAAGAAAGATCTTGAAGATAGTTTGAGGAAGGAAAAGTTATAACAGTGGACAGCTTTACGTCTGTGTGTTTCTGCCTGCGGCTATATGCTCTGGCAGCTTATTTTGTTAGCCTATGGCATAGCAAATGTATCTGTGTGTGTGTGTCTGTATTTATATTTGTGTGGGAAACTAGAGTAGATCTAATCTCATCTAGTGCTGTGAAGTCTCAAGCTGAGTCGTCATGTTAGGTTCTGCTTTGATTTTTTTTTTTTTTCCCCTTCCTTCAGCAGACACCTCTGGAGGCAGTACAAGTTTCCTGCCAATCCGTGAAATTCCAGAGGGAAATGGCTGAACAAATGAGCGGGTCCTGAAAAGATGTGCCAGTGCACGGCATAAAAATACAAACACATGCACTGCAGCGTACCTGGGGATTGGCTGCACAACTGCACAACACCTCCATTTGTGACTGCACCTGCACTTTACCTGATCCTTAAACTCTTTGCACATCCAAAATGCACAACCCCACTTTATGGAACTTTATGGAATTGCAAACTCTTTGCACAGACTTTTGCTCTTATTTCAGTACAGTAAATGTGTTTTGCACTATTCTCTATCTATGCTCTTTGTCTTGTTACTGCACTTCTTGTCATGCACTATTGTTAAATATAGCACCAGGAGGTCCTGGAGAAACAGCATTTCATCCTGCCTCTGTACTTGTATATGAATGGTTTGACAATGAAGCTCTGATTGGTTGATTGAACTGCTTAGCTGCATCCTGTAGTAGGTTGCATACTGTAGTAGTAGCTGTATGTTTAAATGAAGACCTTAAACACCACATGATGGAAATTGACAAATGTTAAGGTGGTGAGCGCAGACGTGTCGTGATGCATGTTGATTACTACCTCGGACTTGATTCGGTTATCGCCAAAGCACAGGTGCTGCAGATAGGCGGCTGCGTTGNCTACCTCGGACTTGATTCGGTTATCGCCAAAGCACAGGTGCTGCAGATAGGCGGCTGCGTTGGCCTGCACTGAGGGAAAGTGATGCTGCAGCATCTGAATCACCTCCATCAGCTCTGGGTCACGCCATGCAAACTCCCTAGAAACACAGGTGGAGAATGAAAGTATCAGCATGACAACAGAAATGGAAAGATGTCCTACCTCACACTGTTTTCCTCTAGATAAATACTCTAGCACCTCAGGGCAAGCTGAAAAATCTAAATCCAGGAAATTAAATTTCGATCTGGTTCTATATTACAATGCACTGTGGTCAAGCTTGTGCAGCACAGGATGAAGAGTAGGATTTTTCTTTACTGTTACATTTGGAAGCTTCATAAGTAGTGCATTTCTTAAGTAATTCTTAAAGGATCATACCAGTGATTTAGCACGTTTAAGCCCAATAACTGATACCCCATACATATTACATTACTGAAAACCATTTTCCAAAATGTAAAACCATATTTTAGTTTTCCTGTTATTGTGCCAAATCCCCTAATCTTTCAAAAATCAAACGTTCAGGTGATGCATCCACCTTGAAATTCAATGTTTCGTCTGCTAAACATGTACGTCCAAATGTAAAGGCATTCAATGATGCTCCAACTTTGAGTACTTTGTCACATTACACCAACATACAAGATCCCAATGTGCAAGATCAGGGGTTTACTGCAGAGGTCCACTCACACCCCCAACCTTCACACACGCTTGTACAACAAGAGCGAATGCAGCATTTAGTGTATGTGAGAATCTACTGTGAAGCGGCCACGCCTATACAGCCGACTTAATGGCTAAAGCTGTGGATGGCTGCCCAGGGGCTCTCTGTTTGAATAGAAAGAGGACACCAGTATTGATCTAGCAGAACAGGGATGCCTTGTACACATAAGTACATGACTGATGGGTACTAAACCAGTTACTAACATCTGCATTTCTCTTGCTCACTAGCAGTTCCATACATTTAGAAAGACAACACTAAAATGTAATCAGTGCTTACCTAGGATCCTTCTGGATGCTGTCTATGGAGGGTGAGCGTGTGGCGCCATCATCCACGACAACAGCCTGGCGAGAGTAATCGGAGGGCCGGTAATGTGCGGAGCGATATGGATCAGCATATGTGGCTGCTGTGTTAAGAGCGTAGTTGTTTCTTTGGTAGGTCATGGCACTTCGCTGGCTGGACATCCTCTGGAGGCTCCCTATACCTGAAGACCAATGAACAAAACTTTAACCAGAACAAGCAAACATATCGTATCCAGATTAGTGGAGATTAGCCATGTTATCGTTCTAACCTCTGCAGCTAAATTCTGTGCTTCGCAGACCGACTGCATACAACCTAAAAATGAAGCTGAAAATACAAACACATGGCCAATCTGAAACTCAGCAAGTTCTCTCAACCTGGAACCAATTAATGATGAGGATAAAACACAGCTCCCATGGCTCCACAAAACAGAAGTCTTCTTCTTCAAAGGCCTGTTTGCTTGTCGTTTTGGTTTTTACAAGGTTGTGCTTAGCCAGAGGGATCCTGCTGGTCTTAAAGGGGACACAAGTCTTCAACCTGCTTGATTCTTCACCACCCTCTTACTCCTCTGGTCTCTATTCTTAGGTCATCTTTGCCGAAGACAGAATTGCAGCAAGGGCAAACCAACTCCAAAAACAGTCAGAAATGCACCAAGTCTCTGTGAGCAGAACTGAAACATCACCAACACAATCATGCAGAAGTCATTCCCGACAAATTCCAACATTTAGGCTGACAGAATTTCATTTCATCTTTTCCTTCTTCCCTTATTAGTTTTAAGTGATATTGTGGCCTATGGGTGGGTGGGTCATCAGCACAGAACTGGTTGATTTCACCCCCCTGCTCACCAGAACCACGTGATATGTGGCAGCGTGACTGCTGCTCTAGTCAGATCTCTATCAACCGTCAAACAGGACTGGGCATGTGCAAACCGCCCTCCCACCAGAAACCAAGGTGTCAACAACTTATGGGGCTGCTCCAAAAACACAATTTTTCACATCAATGCACTGCTATGTTGGGCAGAGCTACTCAGCTGGTGGGGATTTTGCACACACAGATGCACAATATAGCTTTGCCATTTTCCATTCCTCTTTCCAGTACATTCAAAAAAACAAACAAAAAAAAAAAAACNAAAAAAAAAAAATCTATATTTATTTAACATAAAAATTGTGATCCTCTTATACAAGAAAGTACAGTAAAGTACATTGAAGACTGCATGGAAAACCAGCTTGGGAAAATGTCCAGTTGAAATTTCATTACACACTATAACAAAGAATACTCTGGAATCAAAATGGATTTTTCGAATGAGGTAGTTTTTACAAAGATTTCATATTGCACCTCTCTTCCACTCGCCTTTCCCCAATATAGCTGCCGTGAATCCATTATATTGGCTTATCTAAGGGGCTTCTTCACAGCATCAGTGGCATGTATTATTGGATTTCTCTGTCTAAGCACATCTCACACCAAAGAAAAGTCTGAATGGAAAGCGCGTGTCATTGCATGCTAAGCATGTGTGTGTCTGAGGTGGTGGCAATGATGAGCAGAGAATATCCACATCAGGAGGGTAAGAAAAGAGCAGCTCGTTGCCCAACCGAAGGTACCCAACTGTCCCCTGCCCTCCTCATCCTTCTCATTCTCAGTGTAACACACTGGTAATGGACTCCTTTGTGACATGATGACATACTGTATCTCCTATTTACTCATGTCTCACCTCTTCTGACAGGAGAGCAAAGAAAGAGAGAAAGACATAACATACTGTATATTGCTGTATGCAGACAGATAGAGGGAGGGTGTCTATGGAAAACAATAAACTAGAGTCAAAGTGCACTTGAGAAGCAGAGAGGAAAAAAATCTGAAGAGAAAGCGAACAACTGTTAGATAAAGAATTTCTCACAAAAGTGCTCTTACAGTCATGAGTTGCTGTATTAACCATGAAGTATACGTCATACGAAGCAGAACTTGCAGGGTAAAACGATGCCTCGGAAGGTTCAAGACATAGTGATTTTGCCCGAAATATCACATTGCTGGTTACATCACCAGTTTGGTTCATTTGCTACTTCCTCTGCTGTTGAAGCAATGTCTAAAATTAACATTTCTCAAATAAAGAGACAATTCTCTGTCTTCCTTCTTGCTCTATTTTAGACAAAGTACATACCATCTCCTTCTCTGTCTTCTTTGTAAGATAGCCACTGCAAACTCCTCTCTCCTGGCATACAAAGAACTCTAGCTCTTAAAGATTAAACTGCAACCGGAGGCTGCTCTTTCATCGTCGCATCTTATGTCTTTTGATGTATACTGGGGCCCCAAAGTTGTCAACAGGGACTTCTTATAGACAGCTTTTCAGCATGTAAGAATTTGTGTTCTCCTAGAGTCTGAGACTGCTCATTAGATCAAAAGCCAATTTTGAATCAAGCGCTTTTAAGACTGATATATTCACATTCTTGAACTGGCATCAGCGTGGTCATTAGCGAGCCTTTCTTCCTGTTAACCTGGTAGCATGATCTGATACCACTTTTACACAAGACAGTAGCGACAGAGCGTACAACTATAAATGTGAGAGCATAAACAAACTCTGTTTAGTGTCTGCTTAACTGTATCATGGGGTTTACCACCTTGGTTTGTTTTAATGGAAGACTTTAGAAAGTGCAACGCAGCAAGGGTGAGAGTGTTTTGATGATGTCTCGCCTGCCATCATAGCAGAATGTTTGTTTAGAAACCTCAGTGTATTGACAGGTGACGTGACTGTCTGATGATTTCCTCTGAAATTACCAACCAGTCACATTTGTTATCAATTCTCCATAAAGTTCATGGCCCAAGACTGAAAACTGTAAACTTTTCATATCAGAGCTGCCTGATAAGATGCTCTATCGCTGTATCTTATACGATGAGACTTTTTAGCTGCCTCTGGGGTTTTGCCATGAATAAGACAGCACAAACCTGAGGAGCTCCTGTAGAGGGTGGCCTGTGGGGCGTGGCTGGGGCTGCGATATAAGGGGCCGTGGAAGGTCCGATCCTCATAGATGGGCGCAATATGGCGATCTGGGGACATGGCAGACCTTAAATCCTGGCCAAGCTGGTTATGCTGACTGGCATATGAGCTCCGTAGTCCTGGAGATATAGGAGAACAAATAAGGGTTAAACAGTTGGTGGCAGAAACATCTAATAGTTACAGAGACTGTTCATAAAGTAAATGTAAAGGTTATAAGCCCTGTAAGAGCCAATATGTACCACAACTCCTATATGTCCCTTCAGCTTATTTATTGCTTTGGATAATGGCATCAAAAAGTGTTTAAAACCTTTCAAAGTGGAAAAGTGGGTCAGAGGTAGCTTTTAGACTAAATCAGTCTGTTACTGACTAATGGTTGAACATTTACAGACAAATCACACTAACGTTGCTTGAAAAAGGAACACTGGAAAATGAATTTCTAAAACTCCAACTTTACTATAAAAAAAACAGATCCATTTCAAACATACAAATGCAAAAAAAATTTAGGAAAAATTAAATAGCACTTAAAAGTGTACTAACTACTTTAAAAATATTTTGGATAAAAGTAATTTACAGATTAAAATCTATGTGACATTCTAGTAACATAATTAAAATTATGCATGTGTTACATTTAAATCATGGTAAAATGCTATCCAATCCTGAATGAAAAATGCTACATTAACTCTGAATATTACTGTGTAGAAGATGAATAATGGGCTGCAGAGGTTCTATCATATTAGCCAAAGGCTAATGCTTGAAAATGGACCATTATTATGGCATAATTCAGACATTAATTTGCATGATCAAATTAAGCTGTGAACCAGTTTTTACTGCTGGATTATCTTTTTCTTATTAAGAAGCACACAAATTGCCAAACGCTCACGGTTCTGAGGTGAACAGGAATGGAATATGGCCAGCGCTCTCATCAAAAGGTGAAACAGAGATACTGTTGACATGGGGACACATGGGATGGAGAGGACAAAATGAATATAAAAAGATGTCAAATTTGTCTTTCTTTGTCTCCTTTTGTGTCAAATGGAACCCCACTTTTAAAATACATGTTTTCATTAAAGACACAGTATAGTACAGTTGCAAACTTCTCGTTGCACATTTTCACAACACCTGAAGCATCACTTTGGTCCTGTCAGCTGTAAAACACCAGCACCACAATGCAGAACAGCCACAGCGAGAGATTCTCATTACAATTTGAGACAGGAGGAAATTAATAAATAATCATGTTTGCCTCCAGAACAAGCAGGGGAAAGGCAAGTGAACTTTAGATGTCAACAGCAGGGCAGACTGTAGCTGAACTCTTAAGTGCCATGCCCTCAGCGGGGGGGGGGGGNTGGGGGGAGCATGCTCCTCCTCTGGGGCAGCTGTGGTGAAGAACCTGTGTTAGCCTCTAGCAGCATGAGAGCATATGAGGAGAATGATACGACTGAGCATTAAACAACTTGATTAATTAATGATTAATGTTTATTAAACAGATGGCTGCAGTCTTGATTGTTGAAAGGCTGGAAGTTGTTGTGAGACACAGTTAACCCACATTAATTTCAATATTGATGAAAAATCACCACTTACATTGGTTTTGCTTAGCAACCATGACTATCCGCTGTTCCAAGAAGAAATAAAAGTTTTGTTTACTATCATTTAATAAGAGGAATACGTGACACAATGCAATGCTTTTAGAGCAGGTTTATTCACTGTGGAACTACTGGCTCTAAGCTGCTTGCCCTTTCATGGCTTACAGTTTATGCAAATCATTGCAGCTGCAATATAAGGCTTAACAATATCAACTGAACCAGACAAACTAATAAGCTTGCCAATCAATACATTTACATGGCTGTTAAAACTTTGATTCTACTCTGACTAAGGCAATAATTGATTTTTTCAAAAGTCATGTAAACACCATAATCAGATTGAAATTGGCAGAAACTGACATTGGTGTACAGTTCTACCTAGATTATGTGACTGTAAATCGATTTACTCAAGCATATAAATGACCCACAGGTGTACAATTGGTGTAAGCATTCTGCACATACGTTTCCTCACCTGGCATTTCCTCCCCTTGTAAGCCAATTACGCAACCAGTCACGTTTGGCGAAAGGTGGAATCCTATTAATTACATCCACGTATACATCTTTTTTTTAAATTTATTTTTTTATGTCTTATTTGTTGTTGATTGAGTGTGAAGGAGTCAAAAATGGGTCATGTGACAATCTTGTGGAAGAATTTTCATCTAGAATTTAATCTTAAATTTATTTGTAAATTTAAAAAATTTGTGACTTTGTACTTTAAAATTTTTTTCTAGAATTTCACTTTTTGTTTTAAACTAATCCACGTATACATCTTAAGCCACATTTTTAACTTAATCGCAGTGAAGAAAAAAATTGAACTACAGTGTGCATGTAAATTGAATTTACCAATTACAGACCCAAATTGATTAATCTAACATATGGAGTACATATTGATGAACTATGACATACTGTATTATGCTAGAGGTGAATTTTTAATGTATGCCAAAATAACTGAAGAAATTGTTAAGGTGTTAGGACTATGCAGTAAAAAAAAAAAAAAAAANAAAAAAAAAAAAAAAACAGGGAGATGTGCTGCTGCTGTGAGCTGTAGAGGCATGTTCAATGGCCCAGGAAGCCTTTCAATCTGTGGCAGCGCACACAATAGCCACTAGCAGCGGCTTGGCAGGAAATCACTTCAGCTCCTCTTGTTCAAAGGTTTGAAGGGAGTGAGTATATGAAGAGAGAGGAGGTGGTGGGAGGAGAGAAGGAAAGGCAGGAGAGAGAGGGAAAAAAAGCAGGAGAATATAAGAGCGAGGAGGGAAAGATATGACGAAAATGAACAGAGCATTAATGAGGTTGTCTCAAACCACCAGCTCCTTCTCAGCCTATGTAAAGTCCAGCTACATGATCAGGATTTTCGGATCAGTGCGTGCCTAAGCGAGAGGGACAGAATCTCCCCAGCACAGGAGTCTTGGTGCATATATCTGCCTCTTAGCAGTCTGACTCCCTGCAGGAAGTAACATTCAAACAACCTTAGAAAAGAGTATTCCCTCTGCCTTCTTTATTCCCCTGACAGAAGTGCTGCAGTCACTCCGAAAAGCATCTGCAAATTGTCAGGGAGAAATAACACACTGCTGTCTATTGAGGATGAATGGCCCACATTTCTGGTGCGTTATAGTCATTTAATTCTCTCCTCAGCTCTCTCTCACCGTGGCTTTAACAGATTACACTTGGCAGAGGCTAGATGAAGGGCGGTAGCGGCTTGTGTTTGCCTGCTTCTGGAGTAACAAACCTTTAAATGGATGCAGCTGACTGTATTCCTCACCAAAAATAATTTTGGTAACAAACAAAAGTGACCTTGCGTGATCACCAGAATATGATTTTACATAAAGTGAGAACAGCTGGAAAATTAGAAAGTGTACTGCTGTTAAACCTCTCGTGACTTGGCCATCAGGTTGCAAAGCCACATGCGCAGACATGCTCCATCTGCTGTCTTTCCACCGTGCCCTGAAATGGACATCATAATGACCATAATCCAGGGACAATGTGTAATCATCTTTTTTTCAGAAGCAGAGGGAAGGTTTGACATCCTGCTAATGATAGTGTGGAGAGGAGAGGAGAGGAGAGGAGAGGAGAGGAAACCACAAGAAGTAGGATTACAGGAGAAAATCTGACAGGACCAAGAAAGGTAAGAAGGGCAGCGTATTCTAGATGGACGGTGACAGCACATAGCCAACAGCTAAAGTATCAAAGCTGGGGCTTTCAGGTGGCATTTGTCAGCCGTATGCAATTGTGCCTGGCGATGCAATCATTCCATTTCTTTCCAATATGGCTTGACAAACACTTGTGACAAAATGCTGTGTCAGAAACAAGGCTCCAGTCAAGCATATGTCAGAGAAAAACAGACTGCTGAGGGGGAAGAAGGTAGAGAAAATGACACAGAAACACAGGAAGGAGAGAAAAGGAGTGTGAGAGATAAATCAGAAGAAAGGGAGACAAGACTATGGGAGGGGTCTCTGACATGTCTGTGAAAGAGAGGAGGGGGAAAAAAAGCTAGCATGGATGGGCTGAGCTGACAAGTGAATCAATCTGCTCAGAGGAGAGCGATTTGAAACCCTGTGAGAGAGTGTGTGTGTGTGTGTGTGTGTGTGTGTGCTTTTGACTTTAGCACAGAAAGTACACCAGAGTAACTGGCTCCCTCAAAATGATGATTCCTAATTGACTTCAACTAAAAGTCAAGAAGTGATGTATGTGTACCGCATTTGATCTTAAAGCTGCTGAAACACTACAAATAAAATGTATTCCCCTGCTGCATTTTGAAGCAGACAGGCACGTGAACGCATCAGAATGGTAATTAGTCACAGAAGATGATTTAACCGAGAACAAATAAAGGCACAAGTGAGCATACAGTGTCACCTAAATGCAATAACATCACAAAGGGGATGATGATGTGAAAGTGATTTGAAACGACAAAGAAAAAAAAGTTTCACCTTGAATGTCATCATCAACCAGAGCATCTGAAGATATCCCCGGGCAGCATGAAGCCAAGCAAAAAAATTAAAAAAAAAGAAAAGAAAAAAACCCAATAACAGTCCATTACCCTCTTAATACAGTCATTTGCTGAGTAAGTGAAGTGCTGCTCTCAACTTCTGGGGGGAAACAAAAAACATTCCAGGCTTTTAGAGCAGAACTCTGCTTTCACCAGATTTAATATAACAATCTGCTGCTAAATACATCCTTATATGTTAGAAACAGGGACAGATTTGGAATTTCTGTGTAGCAACTGTGATTTTTTTTTTTTTTTTTTTTTTTTTTGTCTATCAAAGTTACACCCAGGAGAAAAAAGTAGGTAATTAGATTTGAGTTTAAGGGCTGTGAATGGATGAGCACAATTTAATTTCTTCCTGCGAGATTGGGGCACACTTATCAGCATTCTGGTAAAGCCAACTGACAGTCACATAACACAGATAAGTTTATTTTGAGACAGTGGCTTCAAGAAGTATTTTCCATATCTAAAACTTAATGACTGGTTTGACTGAGGAAAGCTACAGAAAACAAATATTTTTTTAATGCTATTTTATCAGTGATTCTTTGTTTTCTTAAATGTCATGTGTATTTTTAAGGTGTAAACACCCTCAAGTAACAGAAAGTTACTTACATAAATTGGTTTAATTAGACTTTAATTATATTTGTTTTCATCCAACAAAATTATTTAAAGTAAAAATATCACTTTTTGTCAATGGATGTTATATTAATGTTTGAGTTGAGGTTCTGCCAAAATTGTGGACTTTTTACGGTCTAATTACATGGATGACATTAACCATCCTGTATTCCTGCACTGGCATTGGACCGTGCTGTGAGTCTATATTAGAGAACCTGGACCACACCACACACACACACAAAATTACACACAGTCACTAGCACAGATATGTGCCAATGGAAAAGCTTGGGCAAAGCATCATGCAGTCTTTTCCTCTATGATTTAAGAGAAAAAGTTATTTACGGTGTGTGAGCACTGAGTTTTCTTTTCAACTTGTAACAGGTGACAGTTTTGTCAATGGTACTATTGATGTGAGTGTATGAGTGAGCCTGTATGTGTGTGTGTTTGAGCACCTGTGAGGTTGTCCGGTCGCATCATCCTCTCATAAACATCGTAACTCTGGGTTCCGTAGGGGTCACCATCATGCAGCATGGTGCAAGGGAGAGTGGAGCTGTAGTGCTGCGGCACAGCAGTCATACTAGCCCTGACTGGAGAGGACAAGTGAGTGGGTTGCTTAGTCAATGGAGGGATGGCACCATCCACCAATGTGAGCGGAGACCCCATGCGGCCCGACGATGCTGAGGCCTGGTAGGGTGAGGTGGTACGGCTGGCACTCCCCGATCGTAGGCTATTGGATCCAACGCGTCGCAGTGCGGCAGGGGAGTTTCTCTGGGTGGAGTAAGGTGAGCCGCCGCTGCTGCCTTCAGTGGTCGTAGCGCGCTGAGCGGAGGGCAAGGTGGTAGAGAAGATGCTGGAGAGGGGTTTGGGTTCGCTGACAATGGGTGAGCCATAGGCACAGCCAGCTGAGGTACGCAGGGAGCCACGGGATGGGGAGATGCTGTTACCGTAGGCTGGCGAGTGGGTGCGAGAAGGNACGCAGGGAGCCACGGGATGGGGAGATGCTGTTACCGTAGGCTGGCGAGTGGGTGCGAGAAGGCACTGAGCTTACCCTCCGCATAGCACGGCCAGGCACTGCTGTAGCAACTGCTGGAACCTGCAAGCGGAGAGCGACAAAAGACAGCTTCATGCCTTTGTCTCTTCAAATGTTGAGCATAAAAACCATTTCAAAAATCATGCTCTTATGTTTAAACTGACTTGAGCAACAACAATGAAAACCGGTTCTTTCCCGAGCACAAATTTATACAAAGCCGTATTTCTTCACCATCCCCCCTCTGTAGTGTGCAGCAATGCCATTTGGCTTCTCAGTGGTATGACGCCACATGAAGCATGCTTGTGCTGCAGTGCTCAGTGCACCATGCACCTTCTGTGCCTTTAAGCACTGCATCACTGCTGTCACAGAAAAAACACAGAACTGCAATCTTGGTGTTTCTCTTTCTCCCTAAATGAAACCTGAAACCCCAAAAGCTGCTTAAAATATGAATTTAATCTATATAATGATATATGTTCTTTCTGTGTCTGATAGTAGCTGGCAATACCTGTGCTGAAGCCTGGCCTTCGGCTCTGGCATTCCTCATCAGAGAGCCTGTGCCAGCGCCTGCACCAGGGAAGGAATGCTGCATTCTCAGCTCGGCCTTGCCCAGGTTCTGGCTGCTGAGGTAGCCACTGCTGGCATCCTGGTAGCCACTGTCTGAGTATGAGTTCATCTGCGTTGAGCTACGTGAATTCCCTGCAGACCCTGAGAAAGAGTGAAAAAGAAACAGTCAAACAAAAAGATTTTCAGGGGGAGAGGCGATGGAAACATCATAAATGGTTTCATAACAGGCACACCTTTAGTAAGACAGTATTACTATTGACAAATGGCACAGCAGGGAGAAATTGGGTCTACCACCCTATGACTCATTATGTTATATCATTCAGTCTTTTGTCAGCTGTGATGAACAATTAGCTGCATTGGTGATGGCAAAAACATCAGGTATCACAATGGGCAATAGAAATGTCCAAGATGGAATGTATTTTCTGTGCTATCAAGAGAGAAAAACACTTTCTAGTTGAAGGAGTGCCATAAGTGTTAATTTAGTGAAAAAAGATAATTGGGAGAGGGGACTACAGAAGGTAAAGTGAAGGCAATAACAGACCCTCACTTTCAGGAAGAGAGGACTGCTCCGGGGAGTACAGAGCCACCTGCTCTGACTCAGTCTTAATGCGGTAGCTGGGCGACTGGGAGCTCCCAGTCTTCCGAGGCTTGGTGTCCCCTGAGGCGGAGGCATCTGGGAAAACAGAGCGGAGCCATGACTCAGACAGACAGGAAAAGCTTTGTGACTGAAAGCATTATAGAAATTTCGCTTAGCAGCCAAAGAATAAATGGTCAACAGTTTTTGGAGTTCATAAGAAAAAGAATAATAGCTAATCATTTCTGCAACATTAGATTCGCGCTCGGGTACAGTCGGAGTCATTAAATTCTACTGCCTTACTAAATCGGTCGAGCATTTCACGCCACGGTGATAACTGTGTATACAGCACAATCTAAATAGTTGCACTGCTCTAGCAGGAACTGGAATTAGCCCTCTAATGTCTCTGCAGAATGTTACACAGTAATCACAATCTAGTTAAGTGTGACCAGTGTCAGTGGGTTTCATTGCAATCATTACAACAACAGGCAACAAGTTGAGGGGAGCAGGAAGGCAAACATTGGCAGCCCGGGTCACTCAAGTCCTGCCCGACCAGTAGGTGTATGGATGAGTGCTGAATTCCATTAAGAAGACATCTTGTCGTCCCGGCTCCTCTGTTTGCGTAGATCAACCGAAACAGAAGTCTAGTGTGTCTGACAGCCTTGTGCTCCCACCACTAAACATCTCTATATCTTACTGAGAAGAGAGGCTCTATTTATTTGCTGGGGCTTAGTCCTTCCTGCTGTTCTGTCTGACTATTAAGCACGTAATGCAAAAAATACCCCTCAACAGAAATGTTATTTCTGGGTCTTAATATTACTGCAGAAACATTCTGAACACACTTAAAAAGAATCTGGTGATGGCTGCATCAACTCTGTTTGACCATTTGTGCTGTCCACATTTATCTACGTTGTCATATAGTTGCTGCGAGAAGACATCTTGCAGCGATCAAGATGCAGCAATTCAGACTGTTTGGTTGTTCATTGTGCAGGGTCCCCAAGGTGAACTTTTGTCTTTTCTACTTGATACCCTTCCCTGGCTATAATTAGTCCAAATATCACATAGCTAGTTAGTCATCGCTGAGGGGCCAGCAGAAAAAAAAAAAAAAAACTCCATTTTTGCTTTGGTTCATTTGCTGCCTCCTCTGCTGTTGGAGCAACATGTCTAAATTCTACAGTTGTTGAAAAAACAGAAAATGCTCCATCTTCCATCCTACTCTGATCTAGAGGATGAACGCACCATCTCCAGCTCCATCTTCATCTTCTTTGCCTTCTTTTTATTGCAAAATAAATCAGTCAGTGCCAACTCCTCTTTCCTTTTACTGTAAACCTCTTTACCCGCCTCTGGTAACAGCTGACCAGTGACCATTCTGCGCCCCTTACTGGCTTTGAGTGTCATTGCAAGAATTCCAGTTCTTAAAGGACCATACCATTTATTTTGCATAATTGAGCCTAATATATTCAATTTTTCTACATGTTACGTTACTGACAAACATTCCCCAAAGACTAAAACTGTATTTCAGCTTTCCTTATATTTTGTAAAATCTCTTAATCTTTCAAAATCAAATATTCAAGTGATACACCCACCTTAAACATTGATGTTTCGCCTGCTAATATTATGCAGCCTTATGAAGTCACAGTCATTTACATTTTTCGATAAACACAGGTGTTATTTTGGGACTATATTCCCCAGTGGAGACATACATTCACGCTGCGCTTTTTATTGCACTTAAATGCTAAAATTACGTAATTTCGAGGAAAAAAAAAAAACCTGAATACACATCTTATTCGCGATGATGGATTACCTATCCCAACAATGTTTCAAGTATCAACAAGTTGATTTTAATAGGGTACCACAATGAACTGAAACCAATGGCAGTCTGGAAGGTAGGAAAAATTTTTTAATTCACCGTTCCAGTAGTATGCTTTGGGAAATGATTGTCTGTAACGTTACGTGTATGAGAACTGAATATATTAGGCTCAAAAATGCAAAATGGCCGGTATGGTCCTTTAAGGATTATACCATATGGCGACATAGATATGTTCACCACGCCGATCTTTCGTTGTTTTGTCTTACATCTTTTGAAATATAGTGGGGCCTTAAAACAATGAGTCAGTTCTACAAGAGGGAGATTGCCAGTCAAATTCATTATTATGCGGCCCCAAAGCTAAGCTAAGTAAACCACACTGAAAAAGTATTTTATCTCTTTCATTTCTGGCAGTGTGTCTGGTGTCTGGAACCATTTCAGATCATAAGGTTATTGGGCCTCGACCCTCAGGGTTTCATTGATCAAAAGACCAGAAAAGAAGAATGGACAAGTAGAGAGAATAAGGAAAAAAAAAAAAAAAANAAAAAAAAAAAAAAAGACACAAGTGAAAGAAAGACAATGAGACAGAAGAAAGCAGAGAGCAAGAAAGAACCCAAAACAGAAATCTTGCATTCTGGTGTGTTTGTCTTTTGCTCTCAGCGGACACACGGTGTGACTGTGTTGTCATTTCCTGAGGCTAAAAGGCTTGTTTTCACAAAAACAATTCCACGCCAAATTCTCAAGCAGGTAAGCCACACAGAGCCTCATGAGAACAATAAACCTCACAGACAAACATTATGCTCTGTGCTACACATTTAGAAAAAGTAGATTACTATACCTGACTATCATCTATCATCTACAGTACAATGAGTAATCAATAGGGAGCAAAACAGTTATTGTGATTACTTCCCACCCCCGTTCCAACTCTAACAAAAATGCATTCAGCAAGGAACTGTGAAACTGGCAGCAAATGAGAAAAATGTGTAATATTAATATTCCCAGTGCATTAGTACAACCCTAATCCCCCAAAGGCTCCGCTGACAGGACAGACAATAAAAGATTAATGACCGTTGCAGATATTCACAAAGTTTCACGATGCAATTAATAAGCCATGAAATACATGAGTAAATTGAAGAAGAAATCTGAAGATCCTTCAAAGATGTCTGCATAACAATTTGAGACTGGGGGAGAGAAATCCCTCCACCACCCATCGCTCAGTGTGTTTATTTCCATGTTAAAAGTTTGAGTCTACTCCAATTAAAGGCAATTTTTCAAACGCCATAATCAGATTGGCTGAGTTGACATTGGACTAGATCTGGATTATGTGACTGTAAGTCAATTTACTCAGGAATGTAAATGATCCATCGTCATTTCCTGCAGAGGTTGTTACTGAAGAGCAACTTTTGAAAGGTCACCAACCATTTTAGTGCTAGAGTTAACATACCTGCTGTTCTCCAAGGTAAGGACTTCTCAGATGAGCTGTACAGAAAGAAAGAAAAAAAAAACAGTAAATAAAAAGTGAATACATACAGTAAAAATCTTACAGATTGAAATCGGCAGGAAGACACCACGGAGGCCCATTCTGCAGCGGGAAACAGGGAACGTAATAACAGCATTTGAGATGAAACAGCAAAAGCTGCCTGTGTAAGCTGCTGGAGATTTGATGTTTGCAACTTGTAAAGTCCATTCCAGTGAACTGTGCTTGTCAAGAACAGAAGTGCCCTTGCTGACAGCTGGCATTTGGTGCAACAAATTCATGAAGATTAAGGTACTGCTGCTGCTCAGTTCTGATCATAAGTCACACGGAAAGTTAAAAGCTGAAGAAGTGTAAGGGTCAAATGCCTGCCGGTCTATATTCCAGGACAGAGAAGCTAAAATAAACCGGTGGCATGTGTCACACTTCAAAAAAGAGTTGCCCTGAATATTTTCTGTGTAATTCCACATATCTGTGGCAGTGAAGTGCACACCAGCCAACAACACAATGTCATTGTCCCATTTCGCAGCATCACCGCACAAAAAGACAGAATTTTCTCTGACTTTTTTCCCTTGCTTGGCTCATCCTGTCTACTGACCTGGTCTTCCTCTTTGTGGTCTTGTAGCTGTCACAGTGGATGAGGAGAAACTTACTACTGAGGAATAAATATCTTCAACTGTATGAGTGCAGACCCAGTGTTATGAAGACAACATTAAAAATAACACTTTCAGGGAAGTCTTAACTGAAGACAGTGGTTCTTCAGTAGACGAATCAATTGAAAGGTCAAGACTCCTGAATCCAGTCCAGCATTCTACATCCACTTCATAGCATTGTTCCTCCTGTGCTGTGCAGCCCTGTTGATGCCAAACTGCAGCACTGGTACAGTCTAACCAATCACAGCTTTGGAATTCAGTATCCTAAGAAAAATAAGATAGAATACTGGTCCAGCCTTGCAGAGCCAGACTCAACAACACTGTGCACAGAATCATGGCAGCCTAACAACAGAAAAGATCAAGAGTGCTGTAGTGACAGATCCTGGATCAGTGGGGTGAACCAAACCATGCAAGCAAGTAAGCAACGTATGGCGTGCACAGAGCAGGAAAGCATCCCTGACAGCAGGGACATGACAAGCAGCAGACGTTGGAGGGTTAGGTGCATTTACTGTATAATAACAAATCAATCATTGCTGTACCAAAACACACCAAAAGAGAAACAAAAACATCCAAACACACACACACACACACACACACCTTGCAAGAACTATAGTGCTAAGGTCTTTAAAAAAAAAAAAAAAAAGTATGTCACTAAAGACCATTGATATGTTCAAAGACGTTCAGTCACTTTTTAAATAAAAGAAAACTGCAGCTATTTCAGCAAAAATTAAACTAAAATTAGTCATTTTCAGAAAATAAAGCTAAATACTCAAAAAAAAATGAAATGTATTTTTTCCCTTCCTCAAAAGGATAGCACTCTAAAGTGACAGTAGAAGAGCCATGGCAAAAACCAAACAGCAGCACAGACTGATGTGCGAGCCACAGAAAACAGACGGTATAAAAGCCACCTAAAAATGTAGCTTAAGAAAACACGGAGCCTTTCTGACTTCAGTGAAAGCACTTTCCCAAGGCTGATTTTTACCGAAAAGATTGGCTAAAGAGGGGACCTTGGAGCAGTGTTCACACCCCCCTCTCTCTTTTATAACCTCTATTTGCTGGTCATTACGATCATGTGACTGATGTTGCCACTGCTTTTATTTATTTATTTATTTATTTTTTACATCTAAAGCGATATTCAATAAGGTTTAAGGAGAAGGGAAAGGCTCTCAGAATGTTAATGGGCACGCAGGCAATTAAGAGGAAGTTGGATGAGATGTGCTCCACTGAACCATAGCAGATAAAGTAGAAGAATGGCTATTACTATCATGATGATGCACCATGCATGCTGACTTGCTGACTGGGTAAAGGCAGTGTAACAGTATTGTAAACCTATTGATAGCACAAGCCACAGGCCCAACCATGACAGGACAGGTTATTTCCCATCGTTCCCTCTGGATGAGAGACAGAACAGGTGGGAGGTCTCATCTTTTAGGAGTTTTGCCAGAGGTAAAGTTTAATGATCATCCACTGATACGTATTATAAAGAGGGTCGTCAACTCTGGAGTTGTCATGAAATGTAACAACTCCCATCAGACTCCTTAAGCGTGCTGTCACTTCAGGCGTTGTCCTGCTGAGCTTTTGAGCATAGCAGTCTGACCTCAATGACTAATCCGCTCCTTTCACACACACAAATGTGTGCAGGAATAACCATTTCATCCGACTTTTCTGGCTTTCAAAAAAAGGTGTGAAAATGGTGTAGCAGGTTTTCTTTAGAGGATCTCTGGGAGAAGCTGGGAGGTTGCTGCTAGGAACAGCGAGTGCGTTTACATGTACTGGAGTAATATGATTTTTCAGGTTTTGGCAGGAATATGGTTTCTCAAATGTCATGTAAACAATAAACCTGGAAAACCAGTCAGATGAAAGCTACTAAAAGCTGCACAGAATTTCAGACTAGAATGACAGTTCCCAGTTAAATTTACAGTGCTTCAAAACTTCAATTCTAATCCAATTAATATTTAGGCATAAATCAAATTTGGTGCTCTCAAAATAACAGTTGGAGAATACATGATTGTAAATTGATTTAATGAAACGCTCCATCAGCTTAAAATCGATGTAGGCATTCTACACTTGACTGATCATCTGCCAGACGCCCCCCGTAAGTCCATTAATGACCATACCACCCATTTTGCATGTTTGAGCTGAATATATTCAATTTTCATACACATAACATTACTGACAATTATTTCCCAAAGCATACTACTGGAATGNGTCTGCTATTAAAATCAACTTGTTGATACTTGAAACGTTCTTGGGATAGGTAATCCATCATCACGAACAAGACATGTAGTCAGGGTTTTAGAAGTTACGTAATTTTAGTGTTGAAGCACAATAAAAAGCACAGAGTGAATATATGTCTCCATTGGGGAATACAGTCCCAAAAGAAAGCCTGCGTTTATCGAAAGATTTAAAAGACCATGACTTCATAAGACTGCATCACTATTAGCAGGCAAAACATCAGTTTTTAAGGTGGGTGTATCACTTGGATATTTGATTTTGAAAGAAGAAGAGATTTTGCAAAATATCAGGAAAGTTGAAATACATTTTATCCTTTGGGAAATAGTTGTCAGTAATGTAACGTATGAAAACTGAATACTGTATATTTGGCTCAAACATGCAAAATGCCTGGTATGGTCCTTTAAATAAAGAGTCATATACATTGTGAACAACAGCATAAACAGTGGAATCTACTAATCCTAATCACGAATGTCTTATTCTGCATTTTGCCTTATTCACAGTGCCAACAAAAATCTGAGTTTAGCATGAACGTGAATGAACTAAATGTGATCAGCAGTACTAGAAATATTTTTGCATGAGGGAGTTGTTTGCTTCAATGGTAATAAAAATGCCACATTAAACAATGGAAACCAATCCTGTTGCTCCTGAAACATGATCAACGGTATGTGGATTCATTTACATTTGAGTCTGAAATGACTTTAATGGAGGAGGTGGAAAGTTAGTACCCTGGCTGTGTGTATTTTAGGAGGCTTATTGTTGTCCAGCACTGGATGCTGCTTTATACCTGCACCTCTCCAAGCAGGGGGAAAAAAAAGTGGAAATGGACACTTGTATTCCTGAGTGCTCTACTCTGCTGTCAGTAGGTAGGTGCCATTTGCTGGTACTTTGGCTGTAGCACAAGAATGCTTCATGTAAGGGCATAAGGCTTTTTATCACACAGCCAGCAAAGATCACAGAGATGCCATTAAAGGTCCTGTTCAGGCTTTGTCTTATGTTGAATTATGCTCTGACTGTATGAAGGTCCATCTGAGACAGCCTGCATCCTACACCTAGCAACCCAAAGAATATGAAAGGACTACTTTGAAAAGATTCTGCTCCCCTGCTCATTATGTAAATAAATTTTGCACATTATTTCCATTTCAACAGACAAAAGCCTATGCTCTAACTCAAATTGGTACATTTTCAGTGGGTCCAAAAGTCTGAGACCACTGTGAAAATGCTTCTATTTTGCATTCTTATTACACAAGATAACACAAGTAACACAAGATTTTTCATTACAAATGATAATAATCATCTTAACAACGTGAGTGAAAAGTTGAATCTTTGAAAAATGTACATGAATTTCAGAATATCTTAGTATTTGGTACGCCCCCCTTTTGCTTTAATGACAGCATGCACTTGAGCTGGCATGGACTCCACAAGTTTGTGCAAAACCTGATGACTCAAGTCATCCCAGCATGATCTGACAATGTTCCAAAGAGCTTCTTGTGAGACTTTCTGATTATTTCCAGACTTACATGTAAAACATCACAGATTTTCAATGTGGACTCAGACTTTTGGACTCCACTATATTTCATATATTTATGTATGTGGACTTTTTGAAAGAATTCTTAAATAAATTAACCTGAATTGGTAATATTTCAACGTCGTTTTAGCACTATGATACTTCGATTCTGTTGCTAATTAGGCAACAGGATTAAATGATACACCCCGAGAAAAAGAAATAAATCACAAAAAGTCTATTTCACCACATAAATATCAGATATTCAGTCAAACCTGTAGTATGCTGATATATCAGTAATCTTCTGTATACTTCATGAAGGTTTTAGCGATACTAAGACAAAGCTGTCACGCTGCGTAACCACATAAGAGACACGGGACAGGATAGCATGTTTGGTCACTGAGGTATGACCATCAGTCTCTTAACTGATGAGGTGGGAACAATGCAAACCAAGAAGCTGTTTCATATTGACAGCAGTGCTTCACTGAGCAAACATCGCTCCAGCGCCAAAGCCTTTTACAAACACAAAAATACTGTCAGAGATTAACAAGGCCCAATGTTTTGCTTAAAAACAGCTTCTAAATATAAAGGTCAGACAATTGTCCAAGATGAAATCTTATTTATTTAATTTAACTGCTAACAAAAAGCTGACAAAAATTATATTTTAGCCCAACAGGACTTGAGATAAAATATCTATGTTCAGCTTTGAAAATACTATGCTACTCTATTACTATGCCATAAGGTTACACTATAGATTATAGCCACTGCTGTGATGGATTAAAAAGTCCTGTGCCAGTGTGTGTGTGTGTGTGTGTGTGTGTGTGTGCGTGTGTGTGGGTATGCGTGTGTGTAAATGCAAGTGCACAAGTATGCATCTTCTCATTACCTGCTGCTATCAGCACCTGGTGACTCGGCACCAAGTCTGCATCTTTCCAGCTGATTGGCCACAATCTGTCTCTCCACCTCCAGCTCCCTTGTTAGCCGCTCAAACTGGAGCTCCTACACACACACACACACACACACACACACACACACACACACACACACACAAAATAAAAAAAAAAGATAAGTGACTGAAGGTCAAGAGTACAGTCTCAGAGTGAGCTTTAATGTATTTCAATTGACAGCTATAACAAATGTGAAGTCAATATGAGGTGGGCAGGCTGACACTTTGACGGCCCGCTCCCAGAGTTACGTTTCATTGGTTAATGATGATCCAAAATAGAGACTCAGCCTCAAACAAACAAAATCCCATTTGCAAAGGTTCACTGACAAGTAGCTTAAAAATATAAACCCTTGTATAATGTTCATGCAGACACACACAATCCCAGGCAACGCTGCACTGACATTTCATTATCCCACAACAAGCGATAAGCACCGCTGTAGTGGGTGCTATTTAGCCTCTGTGGTGCCGCTCCAGAGGGAGTCACGTAAAAATCAGCATCTGACTAATTATCAAGCCTCAGAAGGCTACTCGCACCTTTCTCTGGCTTCGAACACTGAGTCATGACACAAAGGCGTGGATGGGTGCATTACACACAGAAAAATGATTGCACACACTCACACAAATTACATAACTAAATGCATAACTTGGAAACACTATTCTTCACCTCCATCCCCACCATGCCAGCTATGGAAGAAAAATAGTGTCATAAAAATCTGAATTTAAATCAACACTGAATTTAAAGCCACAAATTCAGATCTCAAAATTCAANTCATAAAAATCTGAATTTAAATCAACACTGAATTTAAAGCCACAAATTCAGATCTCAAAATTCAAGTGGCGTATATTTAAAATGCAATATTCAGGCTACTCAAATTCAGATTGAAAATATTCAGATCGAAAAAATTCAGATTGAAAAAAATTCAAGACCGCCATTGTTCAAATGACAACTCCTTCTTCTTCTGCTTGTGAAATTATGGCAGAACGCAAGCTGATAGGCCTAAAGTAGGATTGATTTCAGGCATGATTTGATTGCCTATCCTTGGTATCCCATATGTTCTACTTGAATTTTTTCAATCTGAATATTTTTCATATTCATTTGATCTGAATTTTTTCAAACCAAATTTTTTCAATCTGAATTTTTTCAACCTGAATACAGCATTTTCAACATACGCAACTTGAATTTTTCTTCCATAGCCAGCATACTGAGAATGTTTGCCTGCCATCAACCCTTCTATATTCTATGCAAAAAGCCTCCACTCACCATACCAGTCTGTACATCTTTGTAGTTACTTTCCAAGCTTTAGTTGTGCCGTGTAATCTCCATTACTACGCTTATTTACATTGACAGTCAGCTGCATGCACATAGAAATATACACACACACACTCCTGCTCTCTCTTTGTGCTCCTCTATCTGAAGATGTTGAGCCATTCTGTGGTTCTTGGGTCAGCCTACTTTTTCACACCTACCCTCCATGTTGCTTGTTAAGATGAGAGTGTACTGAAATGTCCCCTCCACACAGTAGGCATACTCTTCTCACCCCTCCCCCCAAGGTGCTGACTTGTCCCCTCCACCACTCTGCTTTGCTCTCCTCTCCTTTGCCCTGATTCATTTGTAGATATATAAAGCCTGACTGCAGTGACAGGGAGTTTGCAGTAGGGAAAACGAGTCAGTCTTACTTCCTCAACGTTAGTCACTGTTATGCTGCAGACTCTCCAGGAAGAAGCAGGGGAAACGTCCCAGTGTCCGTTTGCTCCTGATACAAATACACACACACAAACACACACGGTGCAGATACAGCTCTGAGAGCATGACAGAGATAAAATATCCACAACACTGATTTACTCTGAGGAAATGAACCATCAATCCTCTTTGTGACACATAACCCATACTGAGAGATTTACTCACGGTAATTGCCTATTTCAATCCTCCATTCCATACCAATGTCAATCTTTTCATTCTTTCTTTTGAGGGCAACAGATACGCCCCTTTGACATCTCTCTCTCTCTCTCTCTCTCTCTCTCTCTCTCTCTCTCTCTCTCTCTCAAGAATGTATGGATGTAACGCTGTATATGGAAATGTATTTCAACACTAGGAATGTGCCATTCCATTAGGGGAAAGGACACGTTTAATTCCTACTCTGCTTTCCACACAGCATGCACTACAGAAATTGGCCAAAATAATAAAATAACAAAATATTCTGATTTGTACTGGTTGAGAATAACATCATATTCACAGGACTCCTATTAAAATATCCTGTAAGTGTACTATTTTTAATACTAACATGAAATCAATTGCTTTGGAGAGACGGAGATACATTGGGTATGATGTAAGTATGCAATCACTCCAGTGTTCTGCTATTAAGACAGTGAAAATAATCCACATGCACCCTCAAATATTTACATATATATTTTACTGACACTACATATGAGAGCACTAGGCCATTGCCTGCATTTGAAAAACTGATGCATAGCAGAAGACCCCTTGAGAATACTGATTTTTGACTCACAATTTTAACACGACTACATGGTCAAGGATGATTCATGTTCACTTTAAAAGGGGACTCTGCTAATTTTACGCATCAAAGTCAGCATATTGGTTTTGGGGAGCGCTGGTCAGCATGTCTAAAGACTTCAGTGGCTGTGGAGGATGCTGTGCAAAGTCAAGGAAACTGACCCTTATGACACCACAAGTGTTACTTCTGTTGGTGTTTAGACAATAAGTTTAAAAACTAAAGGTCACTTGGGTGCACTGAATTCATTTAAAGGTCTAGGAGAGGCTTAATTTTCACACTTGTAGACTACAGGAAGTAAACCTTGTGATGTCATACAGGTCAGTTTCTCTGGCTTCATATTGCCTCTACAGCCATAAGGGCCTTTAATAAATTATAAATTATATAAAAACAACAACATGCTAGAGAGGAATAATACACAGCCTGCATCACCACAACAATGTAATCCTGACAGATTAAATCTTGAACATCAAATAATTGATCAGTGATTAATCGTTAACATACAGACATGACCTGCTTCTGTAACTGGCACTATTTTTGGCCTAGACTTTTCTGTGCTGTCTTTCCTTCAAGCTCATAATCCAATTGCCTTGTCTGCAGTGCGTTTAATTTAGGACGTAATTCCCACAATGCAGCAGTACAGGTGAATGAAACATCTCCGTCTTTCACACACACTGGCTCACATTGAAACCAGATGACTGCAAATACTGACTCTGATCTTGCTCAAGCACAGCAGAGAGAGGGGTCAGCCGAAGCCGGCAGTAATAAGGTGAAATCATCTTCATCACTAATGATAGTGGAGAGCTGTTCCAACCCTGGCAGTCTGGATGCCTGTCTACTTCTCACAGTCCAGACTCTTTCTTACTTTAGAGAAGCACAGAGGCAATCAAAGAGCTCCATCTTTCAGCTAAACGTCCTCAGCTGTAGAATAGATAAGGTGCCTCATTCTCTCCCACATCTAGCCTGCTAATTATTGGCTGCTTCCAACAAGAGTGACACACTTCAACTACTGAAAAAAAAAATCCAGAATGTAAAATTCATAAGCTTCAGCTCTAAGAAAAAAATAACAAAAAAAAAAAAAAAAAAAAAAAAAAANAAAAAAAACCCACCTGGACTCTTTGCATAGGGTTCCCGCCCACAGAGAAGAGAAATCCACTTGTGCATTTCAGCTTGTTTGATTATATGATACATTCCATCTGATTACAGCGCAAGAAGTAATGAGGTGCAGCTCTCTGCTGATTGGTAATTAGCTGCTATTTCATGATAATAAATGTGTGAAAACTGGCTGGATAGTGATAAGTTACTACACAGCTCCTTCAACATTCATCATGTGAGCGTTGGTCAGTATTTTTTTCCCCAAAGCTAAAACTGTTTTAAAACCGAACAACATCCACATTCACAAAAACTACCTTCATCTTTCAGGGCAAGAGGCTGCTGATCATGATCAATCCAACCATCCATAGTCAATCCATAGTCAAAAGGCGACTCCACCGCTGCAGCAATGGCAGAGTCGGTAGAGAGTGCAACACATAAATCAACTGGCCGACTCGTCTATAGCCGGCCATTAAACAACACTGCACAGTCTGTCATGCTGCGTTTACTGGCCTCTCAGGTGGCATTGAGGATTATTGCCATGCCTCTTTGCCATCACTGTCTACACACTGCTGCAAGAAAAGTCTTTTTATAGCTCATATAGGATATTTCAGTCGACCATTGTTACTGAAGTCTCATTATGACCCTAACGAAGCCCATTATAAAGATGCATCCAATACATCTATAATTAACTCGTCATAGCTTAGTGCTATGGACCAAAATGAGCTCCAGCTCGATGAAACATGGACAAAGATCACGGCTCATAAGTGGAGCTCATATTAACCAAGGAGAGAGCTTGCTCTGTATTCACTGCCCTGTGTAATTCTTTGCGTTTTTATATGCTTTGCTCTACACAGAATGAGACATATTCAGCTTCATGATCCACTGAGTCAGCCTGAGCACAGCAGTAACGACCACTAAACAAGGCCTGTGCTTATTTAGTCCAGAGCACCCAGCCTTGGTTGGTGCCGGGCTGAGCGTGGAAGGAGGACATGGACAATGGGTGGTCGGCTTTCCTGTACCAACAAGACCTCTCAATTCATTATTTGCCATTACAATGGGCATCAGTCAGCAGCCTGATGTGCATGTAGACCCAGAGCTGAATCAGATCCTGTCCACAGAGCAAACACATGACACATGCTCCTATGTCCTCCTCCGGTGCTGACAGTACAAGATTCATCTCAAAGGATTGGAGCTGCCTCTGCTTTACTGTTGTCCATTGCTGACTCGAATAGGATAAGGCTTATGTTCCTCCCCAAAATCCAAAATGTCATTTAGAAATGTGCTTAAAGGATAATGACAATATGTACCATGTCTTGTTTTAGATAATTTACCCAACAACTGTGATTTGCTCTTGATAGGACTGTTGTTGTTGTTGTCAAGTTTATCAATAATGTATTGATCAACCTTCCAGTGATTCTTTAGGCAGACAGTTTTACAGAGACTTCACAGCTAATTTGAGGCCAGTCAAAGTTTGGCGCTGCAGGGACAGAATATTCCAGAGCACAGCAGTTAACCCCTGCTGTGAGGGTGCAGTGTCAATGCCAATGATCTCGGCACAGCACGGAATGAATAACACTTATTATTCCACGCCTGTGGTAAATGGGCACTCATGTCCTGACAAAAGTTTTAGGGGCATTCAGAATCGTGGTTACGATACATAATTTATAATCAGGGAGGCACATTGTATTTGAGGTCTAACTAGTCTGTCAGAAACAGTGGCAGAAAGTATGACAAAATTGTAATTCACAAAGCTATTATCTTCACCTTTCACCTATTTCTTTGTTTGTTTGTTTGAAGCTGACACACACAGACAAACTCCTTCACACTCACAAACACACCTATCGGCAATTGGCCTATTTAGAGTTTCCAGTTCCCTAACCTGCATGTTTTTGGACTGCAGAAGGAAACCAAAGCACCCTCAGAAAATCCATACCATTAGCATGATGCGCGTATCAATATATGACACGCATCGATCATGACATCCCCTAATGTAGCCATGATGGCATACTGCCACACAAGGCAAGGGTTTTACATACTATTGCCTGACTCATTTCTCCAACATCAAACATTCTGCTTAAGACAAGTGGATATAGAATATCTTGAAAAACAAAAATTCATGTCAAAAATGCAACGTCCAAAAATACAAAGCGATGCTGTTTCACCGTCGTCTGTTGAGCGAGTCAAACCAATGAATATATGGATGTGTTATTTTGTTTGCTTGTGATGCTTCATAACTAGAAGCTAAACTCTCTGGAGTGAACAAAGTGCATCAATGTAAGATGAGATGTGTAATATTCAATTATAAAACAGCTCAAAAGCCTCATGTAGCTCTAATCTACCACTGGAAGAACAGCTTCAGTGTTGTCAGCACCTGAAAAGACTTCTGTTGGTGCTGCTGTGCTCCAGCGCCACACAGGCTGAACTGTTTTAACTTTAACCAACTACTTCAAATAATAAAGGCCTCATTTAAGAACAAAACTCTTCATACAAAACAAAGTCTTCACTATCGCCACACGAGGGGACGATGACTGTAATACAAAGTTGTCGGTCTAATAAGTCCTTCAAGCCAGAGCAGAATGCCTATTATACAATGAAAAATCTGTCTTTCCTGCACATTTTTTTTTTCTCACACTAACTGGTCAAACCACACGTTGAAACACTAGAAGCAGAAATGCTGTTTCTCTATTGGCCAACCACAGAAAATCATAACATGTGTCAGCATATTACCCCCAGCCTGTGTATTTCTGCTTACAGCTTTCAAGTCTGGAAGAAGTTGAATACATTATTCTATGCCTTTTAATGCATATATAATGCTTTTCTGGGTGGGGTTGGGAGCATGATCGGCAAGATTGATTTTGGGAAATGTTTCCTTCTTAAGCTAAAATGTAATCTTGTGATTTGTGTTCTTTTTCTACGCTGTATAAGACATCTAGCCAATTAACTGAAAGGAGACAGAAAGACGATTGAAACACATAATCAGGCTCATTATCTTTCAGGGAGTGAGGCTTTCAAAATTTGGACAAAGAGATGATCAACAAGACAATTCTAACGCGTAGACCTGAAAAACCATGCGGATTTACCATCACCTAAACACAGATAAACAAGGACTACTACCAGTACTGTTGCAGTATTCCTTTTTTTTTGTTTTGTTTGTTTGTTTTTTTGTTTTGTTTTTTTTCTGTTAAGCAGATGACAGTGCATTACTTTCAGGAGACAAATTGGCCTTGAGACTTGTCCTTCACACTCCTTTAAACATATACAAGGTTTCTGAAAACTTCTGTCTAAATGATATGTGTGGATGCCATGTTCAAAGTCAAATTATTATTATTATTTTGCATGAATACAGCCCACTTTCTGTGAAAAAACAGCAGGAACCTATGAGGAAATAGGCACGTACAATGTTGTAGACATCAAACTTGACAGGTTAGGATGGAGTGATGGAGCTCTGTGCTTTTCTGCGTCACTCAGCAATCCTCATATGAAAAAGTAAGAACTGTGAAGTACACATCAGAGAAACCTTTGTCTCATCCCTGGGAGCACATGTACAAATTCCACTATTAATTAAGACCAAGGATCTTATCTTCATTTAATTTTTCATTGCCTCCAGTAAAGAGGCAATGAAAAAAGCAATGTGTGCTTTATCACACACTCACTGTGTGAGTGTGTGATAAAGCACCAGAGTGGAGTTTTACAGCAGTAGTCTGAGTTGTGCCCAGGCCTGGACAGAAAGAGCTGCATACTCATTTGTGATGTACAGACACATTTTGCTTAACTAGTGCAGATGGCTCTTCCTCTTAACCAAAAATGAGAATCTACCAGAAATATGTTTGTTCATTAAGCGGCAATGAGGCTTGACAGCTCTGCAGTGTGGCAGACGTGTTCCAACGAGAGCTCCAGACCAGCACGCAGTGGGGAAATGACAGCAGAGGTTAAAGGAGATCTGCAGCAGTGGGGACAAGAACCGGGGCCAAAGCGTGAGCCGAGAGAATGGGCCTCAGGACAAGCTTTGTGACCACGCCTGGAGGAACCGTGCAGTGCAACTACTTCACCCAAACTACCACAAAGTCACCTTGCTAAAACAGAACGGTTTTAGGAATAACGCTGCTATGTCATGTCACTACAGAAGAATCATAATAAATGTGATAGATGGAAAAGAAAAGCTATGATAAAAAGTGCTGTGCTGAGGTAAGACGGTATACGATGCAGCAGCATTCATTGCTATTGGTGAATAGGAGGGAGAAAGATTGCTTTAGCACCCATGGCCACAATGAAGTTTTACTAAGATGATAAGTGACAACAGGCCATAAACAGAAATGTGAGGAAAAAAAAAAAAGTCACACTCAGATAATGGAAAAGCAAGATTACAATACAACATCATTTCTGCCAGGGTTCCAGCAGAATTCTAAGGCGGCATTACAAGCATGTATGGCAGAGAGCTTACGGAGTTACTAAAATGACTTTTAAATTCTTATTCTGTCGAGAAAGATTAGAGAACAAGCAGTCTTTCTGTGGCTGTATATACAGGCATGGAAATGGAGGTCACAGCAAGGTAATCCTACAGGAGAGTTTGGCTTTCTGGAGCAGATCTGACACACATTGCTGGCTGCTCGGGGCCAATCATATTTTCACCATTGCGAGTGTTGTGTTTTATCGCCACAGTTATGCAGGACAAAATTCCTCCCAAGTTAAATACAATGGCAGCATTTAAAATGATGTTTTTGTAAAGAAGTTCGCTCAGTGAGGTCAAGGTCTGATTTTGTTTCACCTGGGCTACGAACATCAGATCTGAAATGGATTATTTTCTGCAGGAAAGTGCACTGACCAGTAAAAATTTGCAAGCAACCTTCGAGCTTGTACAAACAGTGCAGTGGAGTGGAGTGGTTGGATTTGCCTTAATTATTAAGACTGCAAGATCATGAATTCCTAGAGGGACTGACCAGTCATAATTCAACAAGTAAATGTTGCCAGACTATGAATGCAGCCTGTTGGAAAAGAGTTTGCCACTGATTAATACATTGCAGTCTTAGTATAAGATAATTTATGAGTTTCCTGCAAAAAAAATTAGAATTTCAAATTAAACATGTTGATGACACAGATGCCTAGGAAACTTCAGAACATTGTTTCCCCTGATTTAAATAAGAAAGAAGTTGATCAATCCATAAAGTAAACTGTCATCTGTGTGACAATGCCATCAAAGAAGTTGAATTAATAAATGTGACAGCCAGCAGTTACCATACAACACACTGACAAGAGAAGAAAAGAGTGAAAGAAAGCTCATGTCACTGCTCATGAACAGATCCAATATTCCTGTAATAGTCATTTTTGACCATGAAATTTCAGCTTATTAGAGAAAAAAAAGCCAGCACACAACAGCAAAAAAACCAAAAAAAAAAAACCCCCAAAAAAACAACTTTCCATTCAAATATCAATATATTTACTGTTTTTCAGCTATGAGCTATGCACCTGCATGATGCTGTTGATGACAAAAGCAAGACCTGGTGCCAGCAAATGAAAGCAACTCACAAAGGCAATCTGTGTCTCCTCGACTGGAACAAAAAAGTCAAAACGCTGCAGCGGTGCAATCACAAGGCTTGTGCAATTCATGTAGACCTGTGAACGTGCAATTCCACTGAGAGATCAATAGTGTTGTGTCAGACAAAAAGAACATTGCTTCAGGGCCTCAAAGAGGAGAATGAGCAGTCTACTGAATGTCAGCCTTCAGGTTGCTGTAGTGAACAAAGGAAGCATCGACTTATGCACTTACCTCAGGACCAGTCATTTACAGAACGAGAGGATCTCATCTGAGAGCTGCTACGACGGGCTGATTAATAGAACCAAATCCTAACCTGTATTCATCTAATCAACTTCCTGTATTTCCTCAGCCCAACAGAAGTGACTGAGCTTGTACCTTCCTGAGCACATACCCTGGTCCCAATGAGCAGACTCCCTCATGTGCTTTGACAGTGGCACTGATTACATTGATGATGACGATGCTGGATAATGATGATGGCAGTGAATGTGATGATTATTAACAGGCTTGGTGTGGAGAGATTTCCAAGGGCTGGGTTGAAAATGACAGCAATGCTCCTTTGACACTGCGTCACATTGGGAGCAGATTATCTTCTCTCCTTTCTTTCTTTGGGTTTTGTTTTCCTGCAGTGACAGCCTGCTGCTGCAGCGCTATACAGTACCATTCACAGGTGACAGCCACTCTGGCTCTGCCTCTCTCCATCATGCTCACACTCTCACTGTTGTCCTTTTCTCTCTCCACTGTTCCTCTCCTCTGCTCTCTCCTCCATATCTCTGAGTGCTCTGTATGGCTGAGCACTCTCCTTCACCTGTATCCCTCCCCTCCCCTCTGAATCCATCTCCCTCTTTCCCTCTCATACTTGCTCTGTTCCCCCAAGGGGTAATTGCTGGGAGCCAGGCTTCCATTTTTATGACTATAATCGAGGCCAGAATGCTTATGCCTCTAGATTTCTCCTTGCCTGTGTCACAGCAGCAGCTCTGGGAAGGAAAAAGCAGATAAGACCCTGAGGAGTGGAGAAAATCACTCGTCGATTGTAATTAGAGTCCTTATTTCGTCCATGAAGGTGGCAGAGAGACTATCACCAGAAGACAGAATTCTAAGTCTTTGCAGTGATTATAGGATAAAAATGGCAAAAATACTGCCTTAAAAGTTAACAATGGCTGCTAACGTTAACTCCTTAAGCTGGGTCACTTCGGCAAAGATGACTGCAGCCTTATTTAAAGTAGATAGAGGACTTCATGCAGCTTAAGTGGGGAATATTTCAGCCAGCTCATCAAGGCTTTAGGAAGCTGTCGCACTGTCACAAAGCAAGGTCAACCACCAAGAGCTCAGTAAAGATCATTTAAAGGAGCCTGTTTATGTGTGTGTTGTTGATCTGGACAAAAAAGAGAGTCACAAAGTGTGCTCCAGTGTGTCAGGGGAGAGGCAGTACGCAGACAGATGACATGTGAAATGGACTCCAACATGGTGGGAAAATTTCACTGTGGTGTTTTCTGAGATGCAGTTTGTTGAGACACCAAAGTACGATGTGCCTGTGAGGCCCTTTTTGCTAATCTCTGTGGTGCATTTAGGCATGTCGAGGTACAGCTACTAACAGTAATACTCTGAGGGCATAGACTCATAACGGAGGAGGAACAGGAGCACACAGCCTTTTCAGTAGCATGAAACCACAGAGATGAAATGTTCACCTATCCGAGAAATGATCTGTTCAAGAGCTCCTTACATGACAGGGAGTAATTTGACCACACACCGTTTGTGTTTTTACAAAACCCCTGCAGAAAGATATTCAATCAACACAAACAGCAAGTCCTATAATCACTTGCCTTTTATTGTGCTCCTGTGGAAAACTCAAATAAAATTCTAAGTTTGTAGAGAATAAAGTCAGTGAACCTGGGCTGCACTTTTCCCCATATATGTGCACTTTTGATTTTGAAAGACAAGGGGATTTGGCAAAAACAGGAAACTAAAATGCAGTTTTATGTTCTGGAAATTGTCAGTAATGTAACATGTACACGAGTAGTATCTGTAGGGATTAAACAAGCAAAATCGTCGGTATTGTCCTTTAAGAGTTTGGCAAATAAATGCTGACAACAACTGCTGTCACAATGAAAGAGAAAACTGTGCTGTTGTTCATACTGAGTACTAGCAGCTGTTTTCAAGGTAGAAAAAAACTGTTAACCTGCAGCATTAGAAAGAAAACACGAATTACTAGCAGAGACATGGCTCCATGTGCTGAAATTTCACTGCTGTAAATTTGGTGGTTCTCCTGCAGTAAGCCTTGACATTTCAAGGGTTAAGTCAATAATGTGCAGCACGGGTCTCACACAGCCAACTATATGCTGTGGGTTTAATCTCCTGTCAGGATGCCACAAGCCCCAGCCTAACCACCCAACACGCTTTGCACCCTTTCCATTTTCCCTGACTACCGATGCTGTAACACTAACATAACTAAAAATAGGCATACTGAGGAGCCATTGAAGAGGAGTGTGTACATTAGGCAGCGCTGGGCGAAGATGAAATGAAAGTTGACACAAGTGTATGCCCCCCCCCCTCCTTCAACCGCTCCTCCTCTCCTGGGAGATGTGGTAGGAAGCAGGGATGAGGGGGGTGAGTGATCAATGAGACGCTCTTTAAAGACCTCACGCTCGCTGCACACTCACGGCACCACACCTCACTACAACAACACACTTCTGGCCTGAAGGAGAGGAGGGCGTGCCATATTAAATTCATACAGAAAGCGATATTAAATTCCACCCGCCTGCGTGTGAACATGCATTTTAAAAAAAACAAATGAAAAAAACAAATGAAAATGCTAGAGATTTTTTTAATAATGCAAAAAATGTAGGTCTTTAATACCCAATTACACTGTGGGGCCTATTTCTGCTTCACGGGAACGTTCCCACATGACTGACCTTGTACTTGTTGAGTATATCTCAGCCTTTGCAAGCACTCTTCATTTAGTAATCTCACGGCAGCCTCTTCACATATCTGCATAATAGCTGCTGATTGGAACAGCAACTCATTTGCATTTTCTTTTGCCAACTCATTACAAATCTGCTTGGATGTTGCATTTCAACAGAAACACATGACAACAACCTTATAAGTAACTTAGCCTCTAGATCAGCCTATAGGACATATTCTGACTCCCTTTTAAACTTTTACAAGCTTTTTTCTTTTTTTTTTTTTACCATATTTCAAAAATATAAACTTATATCCATCTTTTCTCCATTTCTTCTGGAATTATATTCTTTGTGGTCATCACTCATTTTAATTAATTTCAATTAACATATTTCATTCAGACAGAAATGCAAATTTCCTTTATAGAAATGTTTTGGGGTTTTTTTCATAGTCAGTATACCCAGGCACTCCGCAGAAGTTATAGTAAAGAGGCAGTCGACTGTTTTTCATGTGCATACAAACACACTCAATAGTAGCTCAGACAGAACATGTCAACAGTTTAAATTAAATTTAAATTAAAACTGGCTATGAAGAAAGTGATGTATCAGTAAATCCAACACTGAGCCTGTACGTTGGCAAACCCTTCAAGGCAAACTGAATACGAGCAGATCCTGAAGGGCTAAAAGGCAAAACCTAAATGTGGGAGGCGCTGTTTACAGCTTGAGGAGTTCCTCAGCTGTTACTGACACAAAAAAATCCATCATGTTCCTCCCCGAGCAGGCCAGACCAGACAGAGAGCAGACCTAATGAAAGAGCCATTAAATCATTAAGTCAGCAAACCCAAAAAGGTGGGGCAACAATTAAAAAAAAACATTAAAGTGAAAATTTGTTTTATGCTCATTAAAGCAAATGTTTTAGGGACTGGCTTTAAATTGTGTTGCTGATCATTTAAATGTAAATGATCAGCATACTGGGTTGCCAGTATATGATAACCATTAAATTGTGGTCATTTGGCTGACACTTGTAACATTGTTACAAATATTATTAATTAATTATAGAGCTTTCATGCATCTACTTTCCACTTTCATCCATCTACTTTCCACAGGAAATGATTCCTACACTGAAGAACTGAACTGAAGAACTGAAAGTTATAAAAATATTTATTTCAAATATACTGTGTTTCAAAGCTTCATTTTATCCACCCAGATGAGTGCATGAACAACAATCACTGCTGCACTAAGTTCCTGTGATGTACTTCCTGTTTCTAATACATTTTCATGATGAGACTTTCAGAAAGCACAGGAACTACTCTGTTGAAGTTTGCTTAGTCAAAGACAAAAACCAAAACTGTAACTACTTGTATTCAGACTTTAATTATAGTTAAAGCATTATTATTATTATTTTTTTTTGTCCTTGATGCACAACATTTTTATGTCCTGTCCTGACTAGTCTAAAAAGACAGAAATCAAGTGATTGAGCAAGAGAATCTAAATCGAAACATAACTTTATTTCCTCTCATTTCTTTCAGTGCTGCTATACTAAACCAGAAATACAACCTAATAAACACTCAGCAGATCCTGGTTGATTGTCAGACAGGTAACAGTGTTTTCAGTCTCCATCCACCTCTTCACGTCTCCTTTCCAACATCCATGCAAATATCACAGTTGCAAGTCTCAAACCATGTGGATGCTTTCTGATCGGTCTGATTTGCCTGATCTTCACGGTACATCTCATGCAGTGGAAACACAAAACCAAATGCTCTACAGCAAATTTTAATTCCTGAGATACTCCATGGTTTGTAGTTCCTGGGGTTTAAAGTTCCTGGGAGTATTGGATGGGGGGGAAAAAAAAAAACAACTGTTGCTTTGTCTGTTTCAGAGAGTAAAAAAAAACCTTCCTGAAAAATCTATATATCTCTATGGATATAAAAAACCCTATAGAAACTATGAAAAATATTATAAGAAACGACTGAAGGAAAGCTGTAATAGAGGATTATATTTCACTGAAGGCATATTCATCAAATATATCTCAACTTACTTTATTTAATTAGTCTTATTTTAATTTAGACATTCTAATTTTCTCAAATTTAAGCTTCAATAAATAATTATTCAATAAAACACTTGATGCACTCTAAAAAATGAAAATACGCATAGTATTCATCTGTTCACTCACAAACTTATACTTAAAAAAAATCATTCTAATTTTGTCAGTCACACCAATGTATATATATGTATCAATACCAATTTAAAAAAAAACAGAGTTAGTAGGTGAATATAAACTCACTGCATGTAAGGAAATAACTAACATCCTGTCTTCTTGATGTTCCTTATTCTGGAGCATCTTATCTATAGGATTTGGGCCGAATTTAAACTCAAACAATTTTCACTGGCTTTTTAATATCCTTTTTTTTTTTTTCCTTGTTTTATAAAACCTAAAAAGAAGTACTGTAAAGCACTATGTCACACAAAAGGCACGATTGCTGAATTTACACAAGAGAAACATGAACAGGCAAATCCAGAGCCTGCTGCTAAAATTACACTTGAAACAGATGAAATAGATGAAAAAAAAAAAAAACCCCAAAAAAAACAACTAGGTCTTTCATAATTCACCAAAAAACCCCTTTGGCTAAATAAAATTCTAATATAATAATAAATACAGGAGATGGCGGTATTTTAAGTTAATTCTGAACATAGTTTTTAAGATTGAAAAATACTATTTGTGTGTAACTTTCTGAAATAAACAGGAAAATGCAGCAAGAAAAACAGACATTTAAAAAAATAAACTGGGCCATTATGTTTGTGTCATCCAGACGGTGGGTCAAAGACAGGATCCTAACAACAGGAACTCCAGCATGACAAAACCAAATCCTCATATTAGACTGGTGCCTGTTAGTAGTCAGGAGGGAAGAAGGAAAGAAGGCACAAATCCAAGCCAATGAAACAGGGAGAATGCAATCATAACATCTTGGTAAGTCTGTCCATGTTTGGACATCTGGGCAAAGTTTGTCTAGCTCCGACTGCAGCACTGACATTTGAGAAGAGAGAGGTTAAAAGAGACAAATGAGAAGGAACTGAATAAAAGCAGGAGAAAAAAAACTGCTGGAGTGAGAAAAATCAGCAACGAATAGGCATGAAAAAAGAAAGTAGAGCAATGGAGTAAACACTCACCACACACCCAGTCATCCTAAGCCTCAGCCCTCGCCCCAACCACAGCTGAAGCGCAGCAGACTTGCATGTTTACATCGACAGCAGGATCCCTCGAAGGCCTGCCTCTCTACAATCACAGGAAAACCTCATGCAAAAGCACGAGAGGGAAGAAAAATGCACTAGCGCACACTCGCCAAGTCTCTGACCTCCATAAACTCTATTCCCTCTCACTCACCCTCACAGGCTCCCTCCAATACTGAGCAGAGCGATTATTTTACAGTCTCAACTGTTTAACGAGAATCCCCTCTGAGGCACGTCTCCAGCCAGCCACTCGAAAGCAGAGCTCGGGCTTCTCGCTCTTCCTGCTTGCCTGCATGCATATCTGCTGGAGCCAGACAAGAGGCTGTGGAGTACTCCAGGGAAGGAAGTGACATCGACAGGTGCTCCCTTCTTCCTGCCTTCCTTCCTCCCTCACTCATGTAAACAATATCCACTTCCTGTGGTAAGTTTAAATGAGGCTTCCATAGACCAAAGTCCATGCATTGATAAATGAGAACACAATTAAATCATTTAAAAATTAATACTCAACTTATCTGTCATCCAGGAAATAAGGACAGAAATGTCACTGAAGGGAATTAACATGAATAATAAACAACGTCTCTTTAGCCCAGTTTGGCCTGTATTAGATCCAGGATAATGGAGTGCTGGAGCAATGCCAGACAGGAAGGGAGTGTGTTTGTGTGCATGCATGGAATGGATGGGTTTGTGGATGAATCACAGAAAGCCAAAGAAGCAGTGAGTCAGAGGGCAGGTCCATCCACTGGCTCACAAACTCTGCTCCATATGCTCTTCCAGGCTATCCAGGCTATAAAAAAACCCAGCAGCTTCTCAACAAGCGAGTACCACGTTAAGTTTCCAAGTAAACAAAGTGCACTCTGACCACAGTTTTGCTGCAAACAAAATGTTTTCATCATGCTACACGCAGCAACGTGACAATTTCCTACTTTTAGTTTTGGCTCGGCATCACACAAGCAAATTATATGATGACAGTGTCTGCGGAGTGTGTGACGCCAATGTGTGCAACACAGATGACCGCTACAAATCACAAAGTATAACATGTGAGTCACTGCTAAAAGATTTAGCATTCCATAAATGTCACTGTACATAAATGGATCATGAAAATTGCCTTAGTGTCATAATAAGGAAATTCACAGAATTTGACAGAACAGAAATCCACGGTCAGCTCAGCATTAAGGAAAGAAACAGACTACGGATGAAAATTAGTCAACTTTGGCTAAATCTGGCATATTTACATTTGATTGTATATTAATGTGCATTGCCCCGATTAAATAAAAATTGTAAATTGTAAACTACCTGTTCTTTGACGGAGGCCAGGATGTTGTTGGCGGTGTTGTCAGCCTCCATGGTGTGGCGAGTGGAACCTTCTCGGATGGTCTGCAGAAGCCCCTCCTCCGTCACAGGGCTCTGCTCAGGAGCTGGCATTCTGCCTGTCACACACACACACCCACACACACACATCATGATCTGGTCATCACAGATCTTCTACTGAAAAACACAATTGCGTTCATGCACACAAGGCTATGTGCAACGTATGTGCAAACAAACTCCAATGACAAATAAACTTGAGTGAAACCCTCCACAGTATGGACGGGTAAGCGACACTGAGAATCCACTATCAGTGGTCACACGCCGCCAGCAAGACACAAACACACGCCCACACACGCCATATGGCCTAGAGGAAAAGCCTGTGAATGCTTCATGTCTGCAACAGTGCAAGTCAAAGCCATATGGCCTGGAGGAAAAACACAACTTAAGTAATGATTTGTGTATAAATACTACAGTGTCATACAAACACACAAGAAAAGTGACAGCCAGCATTTCTAATGAAGCCCCAAAAGAGCAGAAATCCCAACAGTGAGAATGCTCAAACTACTCCATAACACCACGTGTTTAGAGCGTTCATGTTTGTTACAGAGGAATGCCATACATGTTTGTGTATTGAATGGAAGCGTGGGATTGTAAGAGATGAGCTACAGCAGGACTCTGGAGAAACATGTCAGCAGCCTGACAGAAGAGATAAGGTTCTCTCTCTCTCTCTCTCTCTCTCTCTCTCTCTCCCCCTCCCTCCCTCCCTCCCTCCCTCCTATCTTCCTGACCAGGATTGAAATGAGAACAGAGAACAAATAGTTATGGTCTCATTATAACTGTTGACAGGGACAGTGTCAAGGGAATGCTGCTCAAGGTGGATCCATATTTACGAGAAGGAGCCTGTTGAGCCAGACAGGGCAGCTAAAGGCTGCAATGGCTGCCTCACAGCTCAGGGCTGCAGCAGAAAACTAAAGCATAAGTCTAACAACACGGGAGCTATTTGACTTTGGGGAAACAAAGATTTTACTGTGACTTTTACTACCTAAGAAATCCACCAGTTGCCGCGTCTCAAAGCTGCAAGTACAAATATATACTCCAAACCTTATTTTCTATGGTAGATCATGACTTCCACCATCTTCTTTACTGCAACCGAAGCTAGATTGTGCATGGTGTGGTGAGATTGCAAATTCACTAATGAGAATATGTGGTGGAATATTAGCTGCTCAAGCAATCATGAAATAACCATACTGTATGTTGATTTATAAAATATCCTCAATAGAACTCAATACTACCGATCAAAGTGTCTATTTTAATATTTTGAATCCATTACAGCTGGCTAATGATGCTTGGAGGACACTACAACGTTACTAAATGAGAGAGTCCATTTAGCAGCCAAGGTATAGTGTCATAATACACACATCAACATGCATTGGATCAGAGAACCATTTAGCTCAGGCTGACAGCTAGTTTGTGTAGGCTGGTTGGGTTGTATACAGTAAGAACAAAAAGATTTTTGGCCAGCGTTTTGATATGGGGAGGGAGCATGAAGTATGCTGGAGGTCCCCCAGACATTCGGATGAAATGTGACCCTGAGGTATTCTGGGATTCTGTCACCATGGCAGCGTGAGCAGTTCAAGGTGTCTGAGCCGAACCTGGTCATGTGCCAGCCACAGTGTTAAATGACAGGTAAGGTTAGGTAAGGTTTTACTACCGAGTGTGTTACTGACAGGATCAAAGTGCAGCTTGTTGTCAGTCTCCTGAATTCCTTTCCTGTTCATTCATAGTGTTGCAACACGCCCCCCCCTTGCCACCTTCCCGCCTACACCCATCACAGTCTATATCAAAGATGAAAACAGGGAAAGCTGTTTGTCAGAACTCTTCATCTGCATCTTCACACAAACACAAATGTGAACAACACAAACGACTGACAATGAACATTTTAAAACTAGCAGAATTTGCCAATTCTGTCAGGATGAACAAAAATCTCTCTATTTTCCACTATGCTGAATCACACCAATCCATGTCAAAACAGCTGCTAACTTCCTTTTCCATTACACTCGTAAACCACTAGTCAAGCTGAATCCAGCAGAGCATCAAATTTCTGGCCCTGCTTCAGAGTGGGACCAAAGCGCTAGAAATTGGTGCACCGACTGACTCACCTGTTGTCGGAGGTGACAGGGAGACTGAAGACAGAGGTGCCATATTTAAAAGATGAGAGAATTTCTGCAGACAACAAACTGGATAGTGGATGAGATGTAGGCATTAATTGTTGTTTGGTCAGAAGACCAAATTCAAACAGAATTGGAAGGCTCAAAGAAAAAAGTGTACAGGGAGATACTGGTGAAGTGCACCACAATGGGGATGAATAAATCCTTAAAGCAGTGCTGAGAGAAGATTAAAAAACATAAACAGGAATAAGGGACCACAACAGCAGATCAGAGAGGAAGACTCAGACCCATACTCAGCCTGCCCTTTACCAGCTGGTTTCTTTTCCATGGAAACAAAACCCAAGCTGTACAGAAAGCAGATATGTCTGGTTTGGTACAGTTCAATACAGGTCCAGTAGGATTCAACCAACAGCGTAAAACCCTTAATTCTTTTTATTATGTTCTTTCAACTTTACTTTTAGTATCTTCTTCTCATAATATGACAGAGTGGATGTGCATAAATCGAACCTTAGCAATGTCATGGTAATGCTTTAAACCACAGTACAAAAATATAAAGTCAGCATTTCCATGCTTGACCTTTCCTTACCCTCTTTTGTAAATATAATGTAACTGACAGGATACGACAGAGCATGAAAACACAACTTCCTCACATCCCAAAATAATACCAGCCATTCAATAAAAACAACATGTCTTTCACCCTGACCAAAATTTGTGAATTTAAATTGTCCAAAGAAATCTTTCTCAGCAGCCTAAATGGCAAAAAATAAAACTGCATACAATGCAGACTGCAGGAAACAGAACCACAGACATCAACATGCAAAAGGACAGCAAGCCCTATCTAAAGAACCAGAAATGATTACAGAAAGAGACACTTGATTTGTATCTGAGCCTACCTTTAAAATTTCCCATTAAATCTGGACCAGAGTGACTGAACTCTGCCGAGCTTGGAGAGTTCTCATCGGCTTTGAGGCACGAGATCAGAAAAACATTGCTGCTTCCTATATACCACAGGCAAATATCTCAACTATCTGGTTCTTCAAGATTTGTTTCTTTCCCTTCAAATGCTGAGAAGAAAAATATCCGCAATCAATTATCTGACTTAAAAGCTTCTGTACAGTAATCCTTTGAACAATAAGTACAAGGCTGAAAAACAGGTCAGACGCTAAGTAGTCAAACCCAATCACTGACGATTCAAGATAGGTAGTACGTTAACGACTAAGGCAGGCAGGTCATTCCCACAGACCAAAGATGACCTCATTCTCGTCTGCACAAAGACAGTCTTGTGTCTAATTATTGCTATTATGGTTATTTGCATTGACTAAGCAGAAAAATGTTCACAACAGCATTACTAGATATTTAAGCACAGTCAATGTCTTGGACATTCACTCTTTCTTTCAGTGTTTCCATGACTTTGACTATTCAACAAGGAACAAAAAGCATTCCTTCCACTCAACATTCTCTATTAAACCTATGTGCAGATCGCTTCCATGATAGTCAAAGTGAAATCCCTCTTTCCAAACTATTATAACCCTCAATTGTCTCCATGTCTGAAAAGAAGTCTTAGTCTGCCTCCACCCAGGCTCATCAGATCACGCGGACCTTTGGACTGTTCTACTGACCTCAGACCCTGAGCTTCTTACTCAAACTCCCTTTCCTTGATTCACTGTCTTCCAAATTAAATGTAATTTAGGTTACAACTGTGCAGCAGTGTTTAAAATAAATCAGCATTTAAGTGTCAAATCTGAAGGAAAGAGTATGTTTTTGAATAGATTTTCCGAAAGAAGCTGAGTCTGGTCAGTTTTACTGTCCCAGATTCAAATATTGCCTTCTTACATGAATTTCATCTACAAACACGAGAATTTATCACTTCCCTGATCTTCCTGAAAGCCACTGTGCCTTCTGTCACCTTCCACGAGGAACACCGCAGAAAGCAAATCTCAAATCACCAATCCACTCCTTTATTATTTTATTTTTTGCTTCATGAGGAGATAAACCATATTCATCTGAACACATGTAGTGTTCCTGTCAGTCAAAAAACTCATTGTCAGCCAGCGGGAGGACAATTTGTCTTCAGGAGGCTGAGTGACACCTCGATAAAGCAGACCACAGGCATTCAATGCAGACAAATGGAGATGAGTAGAGAAATAATTATATATTAGCTTGAATTTCAGAGGCAGGCAGTCTCAGACAAGCAGCAGTTTAAATGCTGATTACTCTGACACGCTGAGCTGAGAAGAGCTGGAGAATCTAAAGCACAAACAGAGCTGAGAGCTGCCTCAAGTTAGCACTGCTGATGTTCGAGAACCTGCAACCTCTACGTTTTATCTACAGCACCTCACTTCAGAAACCAAATTAGTGATTAGTGATAGCTGATCATAATTATCATCTTCTTTAAATTTCTCAAAACTGAATTCTATACACAGTTAGCTAACCTATCTCATTGCCCTTCAGTACAAATCCTACAGACCTCAAGTTACAAGACTTGGTCAACTGCTGTACAAAATAAAAATCACAAAATATCATATGTTATGTGCAGTTACCTAATAAATCATTTACATTATAATAATAAAAACCAGGAATCCTCTCAGCCTCCAGTCCTCCTAATACCTCCTACACAAGCACAGCATGGGGGTGATTCATGTGCAAAACTGATCATTATCGTCAGACAATCAGTTGCATCAGAAATTCGAATTAAATTCAGACAAACCTACTTAAACTAGATGTATAAAGACTGAAAAAAAGAAATGAAGAGAAAAGAAATGAAAACTGAAAAACAGCACATAGTGACTTCTATATACTCAAGATGTATTGTAAATGGAAAGTAAAACCACAGCTGTGGGACTTCAACTTCCTTCTATTGGCTACCTAAGACAAGCCTATCTTCATGTTTTCATCAAAATCAGAGACAAAATAAAACCGATTAGAGGAAATCATCCGGCGTGATGCAGAGAGGAGCTACAATCCAATCCCCAAAGAGCCACAATGCTTAATTGATTAAACTGTGTATTGACTCCCTTAAATAAAACTGTTATTCATGGTCTGGTATGAATTAGACTTCACGAGAATGAATAGTGCTTTATGTCAGCCCAGTAAATCCCCAAAATGAAGACAGAGATAGAATAACACTTACAGTAAGTAAAGCATTGACATCACCAGCATTTGTTAGGGCATGTCACTATATCTGAAACAGATGCATACATTTTCTGTGGCCTATGTAATATCAATCACCTACCAAGCATATTTGGAAATTTATATATACGGTATATAAAAATTTCAAAATAAATAAAATAAAATAAAATAATATATATATATACATATTTTTTTATGTATAGAATTTAAAGAATCAGATGCTGAACCAGTTTAATTGCTCAGATGACCCTAACCCTAACCCAGAAAATCAACTTCAACTTCAAATTAGTTTATCCAGTGAAAAAAAGCACTACTACTACAATGACTACAACTACTCTGTACACTATTACGGTGCGCACACGTTCGACTGACTGAAGCCCTGACAATAGTTATTGCCTTGGGCTGCTTTTGGAATGTGAGTTATACAAATATATAGATGACCCCATACTGACTGCATGTAACGTCACTGACCAGCCTTTCCTCAGACTGTTCCCCTACGTACCCACATTACAAGACTTCTCAATAGATGCTCCGCAGAGAGAATTCTTTTGAGGTGGACGTCATTTGGATTCCTTGTCACTGTTCTGCCTGATGGATTTGCCAGCAGCAAAACACAAAACGTTATTATTAGATCCCTAGATGTTTGACTTTCTGCTGTTCTCAACAGCTGAAAATGCTCAGCTCATACTGACACACCCAATCGCAAAGTAATGCCTCCTATCCAGAGCTGAAGCTGTCACACATACAAACACAATCAGCTATGTTAATCATTAATGTGAGCAAACGAGAGAGAATGATGTGTACCTCTTCTTCTGGGTGAGAAGTATGAGGTTACACAGACTGGAAACACGGTCCAAGTGTCTCCTGCAGCTATTAAAACTGGACGTGGAAATGAATCCTGAAAATGCTGCACCAACGCTTACCTCATACCTTCAGCCTCACCCCACAAAATGTTGCAATAACTCAAGGCCTATCTGAGCATGTGTGTTCATGGGGCAGGGCTTGACTGTAAGTAAAGACAGGAAACACAGTCACGCTGTGTTCTATCCAACACACACACACAAAAGGTGCACACAAGCACCACACATCCTATGCACGATGTGAAGTGCATCTTGCCAGACTTGATTATTCAAAGAGGACAAGAGAAAAATGACCGCAGACCAAATCATCTGAAACATATTTACAACAACAACAGACAAACTTTCAGTCAACAACTTCCTGTAGCGATCATTCAAACTCAACATCATTTCCCCTCAACACCTCCAACTAATAGGGAGCAGAGAGGCTCGGCTGCAGTCTCATCAGCCGGTTTCCAAAATGTCACAACAGTAATATGTTGTGACAGAAGAGGACATAAATTATTCTGATTGGATGTAAATCCCTCACATAGACTCTGAGCTAGTGCGAGACAAACGTGCTTCATCCTGTCACACAGAGTTAGAAACACACATTAAACATCCTAATGCAGTTCCGCATAGAATTACAGCATGTTATAACAACGGCTACAGGAAAAATGCATCCTGAATAGGAATTATAGCATAATTTTGCATAAATCTGCAAAGATGTTATTATAGCTAGTTCATTTCATATCACAAGAAAAATGTAACACAGGATTTTATCACGCTGTGCTCATCAATGTACTCAAAAGTAGAATTCAAAAGAGAATTTGGCCATAGCTTGGGGATGTTCATTAATTCTCCTGACAAAGAGGAAATTCAGTTTAATCAATGCTTTAGTTTAATCAGTATTTCTACTCCAGACTGTATTTGCTGGGTCTATTTTCTCTCATTGCTGACTAGATCAGATGGTTATCAAATTATGTTTAGAATACACAGCCTGCAGGACTGAGGGAGAAAAGTTAGAAAGAAACACTGAGCTCATCAAAAGTGGAGAACATGAATAGGCAAATCAGAATGAAAAATGTCCTGGTGCTGGCTCTCACAATTCAAGGTTTCTATAGAGAGAATATCTGGAATCACTCACCTCATCTAAAGCCTCATTACAGATGAACTGTCCCCAGACAAATCATCAATCACACAGCCAGGAATGCTATTAGTTTGGCTGAGTGCTTCTTCATAAAAAGGATATTTCTGTGTGAAAGCTTCAACATTTGTCTTCTATCCATGCACTCTGCTTTAAGATATTCACGCACGTTAACAACACTCAGTATGTTAACATGCATGTTAAAACTTCAATTCCACTCCTGTTAAGACTTTTTTTTTCATGTCATGCAAACAGCATTATCAGCTTGAAATCCCTATGAATCAAAGCTGGTGGATTCCTAGTTTATGTGACTGTCAGTCGATTTACTCAAGCATGTAAACAATCCATCATCTTGCAACTCATGTAAGCAATCTGTGCTTGTATTTCCTCACCTGGCGTACTTTCCCTTCTAAAGCCTGGTATACACTGTACGATTTTGGGCTGTCCCAGATGAAAGATGACCAACATGAAAGAATCGTGGCAATATCTTTGGTCTTGGCTCTAAAACAGTGGTCCTACATCGCACTGTGAGACAGGTACAAAGATGGCCGTCGTAATGGTCTTGCAACCAAAGATAGCCCACAACAAAATTCCTATAGTGTAGAAATTTAGGATGCTGCTACAACCTGTCTACTAACCAACCAATAGGAATGCAGCGTGAAATGATGTGCTGGTCAAAGTGACACTGTTAGTACCATTATGAATAAAGTTTGGGGGAAAAACAACAACCCAAACTGAAGAGATGGAGGCAAAACCTGTGAAATGGAATTTGTGGGACTGTAACAAAGAAGAGTTGTGGCAGAAAAAGCGTGTTTATATGACNCTGTGAAATGGAATTTGTGGGACTGTAACAAAGAAGAGTTGTGGCAGAAAAAGCGTGTTTATATGACGTCTCCTCCAGCTGTTGCACAGAGAAATAGTGGAGGAATCACAGGTTCTGACTAACGAGCCAATCCACACTCTCCTCCTCCTCTTCTTTGGAGTTTTTTCGATACACAGAAGACAAAGATTACTTCTTGTTTAGCTTCATTATTTTCCACAACAGCGGCGCAGATGGATAAGGCGCGCAAATGCCGTATCTTCCTTTCAACTTGTATCGTAGCCTATCAATGTACAGTCTACATGCGTAAAATTCAATGTCATACACAAGTTTATTAGACCCATGTTGCACAATGTGGCTTGTAATGAACTTATAAGATGACTGTGATCCTGCAGTGTGTAGGAGCCTTAAGACATGTACATGCTGCAAATGGCAAAATCCTATTAATTCCATCCATGTTATGTCTTACTATGTATTTTTTGGCTTAATTGCTGTACAACAAAAATCATAATATGGCGTGTGTGTAAACATACTGACCATCTTTGTATGGGAGTCGGTGACTGTGTGAAAAATAAGGATTAGTAATATATTCATCTCTCCACTTCATCAACCGTTTTCATGATCAGCTGTGTTCTGTTGTTGGTACTGACAGGCTGGTCAAATGATCATACACAAATCCATGAAACGTCCCAAAAATGTTTTCAGTCAAGAGACAGAGTGGAAGTCCATTATTCATGCGCCGTTCAATGTTGAAAAAAATATTGATTTAATTACAAATTTCACATTTTTTGACAACACTAAACACTGACTTTTGTGTTAATAAGCATGTGCACATAGGTCAAATTACCTAAGAGGAAGCAAACATGATACGAGATTCCAAGGGCACCTACCAAATTTTAACGCAAGGTCTGGATCAATTGCGGATTGCACAATGTAGAGAATAAAGCAAAGTTTGGCATGACTGAAACAGTTTCTACAAACAACATCTGCACATATCTGGCTTGCTATCATCCTAAGGTAAAGCTTGAAGAAGAAAGGAAGCAACCTGTTGCTTTTTCCAGACTGTGTAAACAGGCCTGTCAGGCATGTTCTACATCACTCCATTTCTGTCTTCTCATTGGCTAGAATTATATTAGGCTCATTTGACAAGCAAGTTTAGGCCTAATAATGATCATGACAACTCAGACAACATCATGGGAGGGCAGTTAATTGGCGCTCGAAGACCCTCTCACAGCAGGGGAGGCGATGAGGCACCATAATGACATAAATATTGATGCTTATATCAAAATGGGAAAATACAGTTCTGTCAGTCATCAAAGATCTGCAAATATTCCAAAATATATTGTAATTGCCACATTTAAAAGATCATACCAGTGGTCTTGCATGTTTGAGCCCAATAAATACTACCCACATACATTATTGCCAACCTTTCCAAAAATATACTAGTGGAGCAGTAAATATTTTGTTTTTTGTTTTTCCCTTACCTTCCAGGCAGCTGTTGGTTATAGTTCATTCCAGTACACTACAAAAATCAACTTGTACAGGACTGAAACGTGCTTGACATAGATAAACCATCACAGCGGACCACACGCCACTATTATTACTTTTTTCCAAAGATACTTAATTTAACCAATCTATCACGAAGCTACATGGAAGAAAATACATGTCTCCTCCAAGGAATATATGCCCAGATAAGCAGGAGAAAATGACTGTACCTTCTACATGCAAATGTGTGGGTGTTAACAGATGAAACAATGAATTTTACAGTGGGTGTAATCACCTGAACAAATATGGTTTTATATTTTGGAAAATGGTTGCCAGTATGTGTATGCCAATGGTGTAAGTAGGTAGTATTTATTGAGTTCAAACATGAAAACCACTGCTATGGTCTTTATATACATATACACACATACTGTATATGTATAGCTTAACCCTTTGATCCATAAGTAAGACATCTTTATTGTAGGATTACTAACAAAAAAAAAATTTATATGGATTCACATGCTTAAATATTTAAAATAAAATATTTTTTCTTAACCAACAAAACACTAGCATTCCACTGATCTACAATGCAGAGAAAAGTTCCTGAAGAAAATGTCAAACTCACCAACCTGACCTTTTAAAACAAAGGGCTACTTGAGGCCAGTATATTGTATTGAATATCCAAATTTTTAATCTTCTATTAGAATTCATGGACAATAAGGTGCATAAATACCTCCTGCTGTCACTGCATTGTCGCTGCACACTGAGCAGAATGTAGACTTACTGCTGGATGGTTCTATTTGGATAACCTATCAAAGGGGATTTCACTGAATAAATAAATCACAGCCCACAAGTCAGTCAAATTAATTGTCCCAGAGTTGCACTAAGTAATGATTCATGGAGGGCATGCGTGCCTAATAGTTCTGCAGAGGTATGTATGGTTCATAGGGTATTGCATATAATTTATAACCTTAGTGTGCTACAGACAAAAAATGCAGGTGTATGGCCATCTCATCAAATCAAGATGCTTCTGCAAATCTCTTCTTATATCCGAGGTACAACATAACAATATGCAGTTTCTCGTCCCTGCAGGCACAGCAGAATTAACAAGATGTGTACCTATGTTCCATTGGAGTGTTTTTCAAAATTTCTGAGTTTATTTCAGGTTAATTTCAGGTGACATCAGGAACTCATAAACGGCATGCGAGCACGTGGGAATGACCCTCCATCCAAAACGAGAGGGCCTGCCATAGTTGAAGGTTACTGGTGCATGCAGGGGAGAGTGCTTTGCTGTTGCCAAAAATAAAGTTGTTCCTGAAACAGAGGAAGCAAACGAGCCTTTTAACAGCTTGACTGGGCTTTCAAGCTGTTAGGATAGTCATCATACTTATGTCACTCTCCAGCCAAATATCAACTCAGACATTACAGAGAAAACTGCTATGCTGACATTATATATCTGACATTTCTCTGCCATTTTGAGTAGGGTTGTTAGCTAAGCTTTGTGCTAGTGGGAAAAGAAAACTTCAAGAGTGTGTGATGGGCTTAGGTTGTATCGATCTATGAACTGTTGCCTGAAGGTGCTAGATTTGTCCCCTTTGATGCAGTCACTGTGTTAAATTATTTGGGCAGAGAATGAACGGATATAAGCTTTTGATATCACACAGCCCACGTCTATTGCTCTACTCCACAACCAATACAAACCTTAGGATCTTTAAAATGCCACTTAAATGCCATCTGCTTGAACTGTATTTGTTCATTTTCAGTGTCTACAACATCCTTTTCCGGAGTTACTTTTACTTTGTAGCAGTCTTTTAAATGCCTTGACATTTAAGAAGTGAATCTTCTGTTCTCTGGCACATACACTGAAACAGGTGAAACAGAGAAACCCTGCAGACTGTTTTGGTTTTCAGTCGTAATCTGGGAACAGGCGCAACCTGCCGACATCAGCCTGCATGGTCGCTAGAAAATAGCTTAAGATTGGGGAGATGCCTTCACCTTCCAACTATATCCAGCAGCCAAATGTATACGTACACCACAGCTTGACACCTGATCTCATGAGCAAGGTATGTAAGCTTAACTGGTATTTCACGAAAAAGTGTGTTGTGATTTGTGTGCAAAATATGTCTTACAGTGACTTTACTTCACAGGACAGCTAAGTGTGTAAAGACGCAGTCCCTTAAAAAGTAGTTACTGGAAAAATGTCTCACCAGAGGACAGTTGGGAGTGTTATTTACAACAGTTTGACATCAGGTCACAACTGTCTATTCATCATCAACTGTTACTCCGGGTTGCATTGTGCTTTAAGCAGTAGAGGCCAAGGTAATATTTACAGGAGGGCTTCCTTCAAATGCCCGGCACTCCACTGGGACACGGTGCTGTACCACTCCTTCCTTTAGCAGCAGCAAGGAGAAAGTTTTGCCTGGGGTGATAATGCAAGAAGCACTTTGAAATATTTAACATGGTATTATGTGCTCCTGTTGAGGTAAATTTGCAGCCACATAGCAATATACTTAGACTGTATTAGTAATGAACTTGCAGGAAGACAATAGTAAACGCCTAACTTGGCTTCATACAAATGTGGTTGAAGAGAATATCAGAAAGTCACTGTGTTCACATGATGCCAACACTCAAAAGGTGGGACAAAAAAGCAGCCGTCATAGAGGGGAGAGGTTGCGAACAACAAACTCTGCATCTTCTGTGAGGTTTTCTGACATAATTAATCATATTTTCATACATTTTCGTCATGCAGTCTGTGTTGGACCAGTTAAATTAAGTAACTTCAACAAAAAATAAGAAGAATGTTTGGTTCCCTGTGATGGATTACCTATCACAAGCACATTTCAAGCGATTTTTTTTACAGCAAACAAGAATGCTTTTCAAACCAATTTCCGTCTGGAAGGTAGGAAAAACACATCTAAAATGTACTGCTCCAGTAGTATGTTTTGATTTGCAGTAATGTAATGTGTATGCGGGTTGTATTTATTGGGCTCAAAAATGTGAAACCATCGGTATACTCCTTTAAGACTACATGAGGAGCAACTGACAGTATAAAAGCTCTTTCCTTTCACTGCTGCTGTCCACATGGTGGACGCCGAAGAGGGAACATCTTTCAGACTCAGCACATCAGGCCTGCGGAGAGCTTTTTCACCAGACAAAAATCTATTGTGCACCTAATCTCTGAAAGCGCTGACATGCTTTGTGTTCTTTATTATCTTTAGCTGTCCAGGATCCAAGCAATGCATGAAATCTAGACTTCTCTCAGGAATTTATCTACATATCCAGTTAGATCAACAATGAAAACCAGCCAGCAGTTGCACATGCCAAACCAAGCCTTAAATACACCAGCCATTGCCAGGATGAATACGCTCTATTGCACATCTAACATGGTACATTTAAGAGGAAAGCATGTGGGATCTAACATGGAACACACTACGCTGCAATTTCATGATTAATAGTTTAACTGGGAATCCTTCTGAATACCAATACTCGATTAATCTCTCCACAATACATTGTAGATTGTGGGAATAAAAATACTTAGCATTTGGTATGCTGATTGTTTATCCAATAAATGTTTCCAAAGTGACATGAACAAACATTACAAGTTTCCCTATACTAGTAGTTGTGGTTTGTTCTCCAGAGGAGTATCAAATCTCTTCAGACCAAACCATGCAAATGTGGGATCGAAAGAAGCTATATGGGGTGCGATTTGATGAAAAAATTATATCCAAGCTAGAAGATAAATAAGAGCTCCCTGCTGGTTTAAAGTACGAGAGCTTTTTAACATCCCGCAATGGAGCCACACCACAGCGGTGAGAGCCTGTCCAAGACAGCAAAAAACAAAAATGGAGATGCATGGAAGAATCTACATAATTATACAAACAGTAGTTCCCTAGTGAAACAATTTATTTAGTGGAATGTAAATATGGACATCCACTCAACGCTTTACGATATCCACCCTAAGTTGTATTTTGGGAAAGAGCAAGAGATGTGATCTTTTGCTATTTATTATTATTATAATAATATCTCCAAAAAGGACACACTTAGCAGCCTGGTAACAGAGTCAATGCAGTGCAACTAGCTGACAGTCTCTCAGTAAAAGCTCTACTTTTAAGAGCACTTGACTGAATGAATTGTGTACAAGTGATGCTGACCTTCTTCTGACTGACTGAAGGAAGACGCAGATGTCTGAGCTACTGCTGCTCCAAAATACATATGCATGAACAGGCATGAAGCAAATAACCATTTCGTTTTCTGCCTTACAGGCTACAAGGTGATGACTGGAAATACTTTGCTTGTCTTAAAGGAGGGGGGAAAGGCTTTTGATCATGGTAAAGAAATAAGCTAATCTGACATGCAACATAGGGTGAGGGTTTTAAGCGTGTGATGCTGGGGGGTGAAAATTAAAATTACAGGGGCTCTACCTATTCAACTCCTGTTTGTGCCCATTAAAGAGAATTCACCATAAAGACTGCGGCAAACAACTGCACCAACTTACAAAAGGTTTTTGCAAGCATGCAGTTTATGGGTGTTTTTTTTTTTTTTTTNTTTTTTTTTTTTTTTTTTTAGCTGACTGTGATAAAGAATGTTATTCTTAATGCAAACAACTTCCTTAATCTAGTTAACAGTACCTGCATAACAATACAGAAAAGTTTACCAAGAGCGCATCCTTCGATTGGATTTAGAAGTCTTCACACTAGCATCCTGTTCTAACTGCATAGTTGACTCCCAATATCTCAGCTGTGTGGGAGTGTCTTGCCTGGTAATGTAAATCATGAGGTGAGTAGGCCAAGAAGTTCCGGTTGTGTGTGAGTGTGCGTGAAAAAGAGAGGCAGAGAGAGCAATTTCTCGTTTGCTACATGTACTTGCACTGTTCAGAAATCAAATTAACCTGTATTGTGGTCACATCACTGAAGCAGGCTGTTAACTCTTCACACACACACACATTAGAACAGCCCACATCTAAACTCACAGCTTCTTAAGCTGAATTTTGGGCAAGACACAGCATAACAATAGTACTAACTACTTCTTCAACCACTGTATTTTCATTCTGTGGATTTAAATTGAATTAAACCCAACACAGCAGGATAAAGGATGAATGATTTTCCCATTCCTCTGGCAATGACATTTACACATGGGGATTACAGAGTGACAATGCATCCAGACTAGAGGCTACTAATAATGTAAACTGCAGACTCCAAAAGAGTGCTATAGTGTGGTGACAGGCTGATTATGCTGCATTTTAAAACTAAGCAGGACAAGATGATGAACACGCCTTTTCAGAAGCATTCTGAAATTTTGATGTAAAAGTTGAGCCATCAGCTCTTGAGAGAAATTACAGACAAACCTCCTGTGTGCATGTCAGGCTTCTGTCCCACAACAAGACATGAGTGAAAACAAAAGATTCACAAATCAGACAACCAAACTGTCCTCTTTGGTTGCAACACTTTTGTTTGTTCTGTCAGAGCTGCTGGTGGGATCTGCTGTTGGCATCTGCACAAAAAGTTACAGAATGGATGTACAGTGTCCATGTGGGATGAGTTATGCTACAAAAAAAAAAAAAAAAAAAAAAAATCTAATTCTAGAGAATAATAATTAAACTTTAAAAATGCATTTCATAATGAGACCAAATTTGTTTAGCAATTGTTTTGGCTCTTCCAAATTTGATGAAATTGAATGAAATTTACAGGTCAAATGGCACTGCCTAGGGGTGCTTCAAGTACCACCACTGGTACACATCCTACAATTTGAGAACCACTACTTTAGGTTTTATTTGACAGACGCTGTACATTTTAACCCAAAGCGGAACAAGGTGATGGATACCTTAAGCACCCAAAATTTGACGTTTAATATTTGGGAACCCGATATAGCATCCTGGGTAATCGGATCGACAACAGCTCCTGACATGCAATAGTTACCTGACTAGTAACCTGGGCAGATCAGATCAACAGCCTCTGGGCCCACGAGGTGATGTATTCTAGCTCGACTACAAGGTGAGTTGTTTTCACACTCTGCAAGAAAAAAAATTAAGTAACGTTTCAGGTCAAAGGTGCCAATTAATATCGCTAAATGTGGCGTACCTTTAATCTATTGAGTAAACGGGAGTCAAGGTAAGTTTATCTTGTGGGAACATAGTCCGTGGATCTCCGCCCCTTGCTAACCCCGCATTCCAAGGATTCCCGCACTCTAAGCTCACCTGCCTTTTCCTTCAACACTTCCACACTTTAAGAGAATATGTCGCGGAAAAGCGTGTTTCTCTGGCTCAGGAAAAACTAAGTAGAAAGACATTGTGGAGCCAGGAAGTTTTCAGAGGAACGGCTGTGAAAACGGAGCGTGAAGGTCCCTCAAAGGTGTGCGTTGTTGGCGATGAGTCGGTCACAAGAAAAAGATTAGCGTAGTATTAGATTCTGTCCTGAGCATAAAGAAAGCTGTCCTGTTCCAAAAAACATACACCACTAGAAAAGACAAACCACTTTATTAACACAACGAATTCCAGACTTTCTGGATCCAGTTACATTCGCAGTGTCGCGCACAGATGAGTCCGTTTTTCCTGCATTATCCCGAGTTTCTAAGCAGTTTGTGAATTGGAGAAAAACAAGGTTCGGTACCTTAGCGGGCGTGGAGTCGCGCTGGCTGGGTTGGGAACATGTAACTTCATGGGTTAAGTCCTGTGATTTAGTCCCATGCATGTGGAAAGAGAGTGTAACTCGCCTCCATAATCGAGTAGAAGAAGAAGAGCCTCCGCCGCTCCTGCTTCCCTGCTCCTTCCACTCAGTCCGTGTCTGTGCCAGTTTGCATGACGTCAATGGCGCTGTGGGAAAGCTTTGCGCACTCCTGATTGGTTCAGGTCGGAGCAGAGGGCGTGTCAGCGGAGACTCGTATTGTCGAATTAGCCAATGACAGAAAGAGGGAGTTGTTTCCTTGGTTACAAATTTTGTCAAGCTAACGCTGCACAGAGAGGGGATAGCACAAGGTAAGCTACAATGGCTAAATGTTTGTTTTACTCGAATATTGCTGATTCAATATTTCAGCGTTCAACTGAAGTTGGTTATGTAAAAAAACGGGTTCTTCTTCAGCAGCTTGTCTAATCTTTAACTTCAAGAGTGTAGCTGTTAGACCAGTGGTTCTCAAACTGTGGTTTAAGTGTCACCAGGAGAACTTGAAGTGCCCGCTGGTGGTATGCCAGGTGATTGGAAATTTCTGCTGAAAATGCTTTTTAAAGCGTAATTATTGCTATATTTTAATTAAGAATTAGACTTTGTTGTTGGAAATAGACCAACTTATTCCATTCAATACGCACATACACACACATGGGGTTTTTCTATGATTTTTGTAATGTTGGTGGCTTGATGGTGATGTGATACTTAGATGTTTGGTTTTGCTCAGAGATGTTACTTGGCTTTACACTAATCCCTCTGCCTCTCATGTAGCCGTCATTTTTATGTTTGTGATGTTTGCATTGATGACTACATTGAAATCACTCGTAAACACTGTTTTGTTTGTTGATCCTCTCAGCTTATAGCCATGCCCACACACACGTATGACTAATAAATTCATAATTTGGGACACTTCAAGTCTCATTCAAGTCCTAATTTTTCGTCAACAACTCCTTGTGGTAAACTCTTGCCAAAGGGTCTAGAAATGTGATAGGAGTCAGATTCAACGTGTGCCGCCATATTATGTATCAATTTCTTATAATTGATAGCTCACTATCCTCTTTTAGCAAAACACCCACTGAATGAAACTGAGTTCATTTATGACAGTCTTTACCTCAGCATTGCCATGTCATTTTAAGCATAATAATAACGAGTACATTTTTAAACAATATAAAAACATGAATTCACTCAAAGCTAGGAATCCAGAACAGGATATTCAGCTCACTTTATACATGTACATAATTCACTTTTTATGTGAACTACTGAAAATAAGATAGACCCCAGAAATGTTCTAATCACACTGAGTGCACCATCTGTCTCCTCCCAAAAGTTGAAAAAAAGTTGTATGAATGTGACTGATATTCTTGCAAACTCATGCAGGGTTTGAAGGTTAAATTTGTATTTTGGTCAACTGTACTGATGCTTATGTCCTTTTCTATGAGCAAGGAATCTCTGCTAATGAATTTGTCAATCTTTGAACAGTCTCTCTCAGGCAGGGATGTTTTCTTTGCTTGTGCTCTGCAAAATGCACAAATTAGTGCATGCAAACACATCAATAGCTCTGCAGTAATGAGTGGACGGGATCTACGAGCCTTCATCACAAACTACAGAGCAGAAGATGCTGGTGAGTCAGTGATAATTACATCTGTAACAATGCTGAGTTTTGAATTAGTGGCCTCTTTGTCTTTTAAATAGATTTGACCCAAAGATCCTGTGTTAAGATGCTGAATCCTGTAAAGAATTTGGTGCTTTTGTCAGAGGCTGCTTTTGTTTTTTCACCTGTCTCCCTGAGTCACAGCTGAACTACTCAAATAAACTGTCTGCCATATTTAGATCCTGCTCCCATCAAACTCCCCGATGCTAAAATTCCCCCAGTAATTACCTTCACAATACACTAGGATTAAACGTGTGTTTCTCTCGCTTACCTCTGTAACCTCTGCTTCTTTCTTTGCTCAAGTCAGCAGAAAAACTTTAACTTAGACATAAAAAAGTGAGAGAATTTTCAAGACTTTCCATGATAGTGATTCAGCCATATCACTTGCTGTCATCCATGCAGAAAAACTAACACTGCGAATGAAAAATGGCCTTGGCAGCTCAAAGTACAAACCAGCTGAATATCAACGATTACAAGCTATTGTTGATGCCACACGCCGAGAGTCTGATCTCATTGGACAAAAGGTAAATTTAATCATTATCACTTTTTGTCAGTGTTCAAATAATATCACTATTAGAGAGTTATTACCAAAACCAATTGTTTTTATGCTCAATAATATGGTGATTCAATCTGCAACAACACATTGATAAAGATGCAAACAGTCTTCGTCAGGTGCTATTATGTGCTTATCTTTTGAAGTACTTGAACTGATAGTGACACTTGATATCAGATTGAGGTGATTGTCTTTAATAGTAAATCCATTTCCTAGTATCTCCATTTCCTTCTTGTTTCTCTCTCATTCTATGAAGAGACTCATGGGACAAAACGTCATGGTTTGTTCAAGAACATGAAACAGAGCAGTAACTTCACTGCCATTCACAATAGCATTGCAGCTGTCATGAATATTCATTAGGCTCCCTGTGGATTTACTAGAAAACAGTTTGAAGTTTGTAATGTTCTGCCTCTCAATCCGAGGAAAGCAAAAAAGTTCATGTTAGCAGCAGTAGAGATCAGGCAGACCTGCAGACTTTTAATTGGTTAACTGTGGTAAGAGCTTTTAGTATCTCATTACAATTGCCCATGGCTTATTGCAATCCTGCTCTCTGCATGGACTAGATAAGACAGGCTATGATCATATTCAGTCGCCCTGCTGAAAGGCAGGCTTTTGCTCATCTCCCAGTGGTGATGTGATAGAGAGTAAATAAATGGCCATGAGTTGCCGCAAGTATCAGATGAGATTTGCTCTCCAGGAAAGGACTGGCGGTATTTTCTGCTGCATATTAAAGCCTAAAAAAATTCCTCCTTGATAAGATTTATTAATTCTGGCTACCTTGTACTGAAATAATATCACCCAATGTTGAAAATTTAAATATGAGATGTAGCATATATCAGTCTTTTTAAGAAAACTTCATAGTTGTATAAAAGCATAATTAACCATAATTTTTGCAGCTGATTCTGTTAAAGGGGGACTGTGCTGATTTTACACAACAAATTCAGTTTAAGGGAGCACTATTCACCAAGTGAAATCATCTGTATAACTGCTTTTGTAGCTGTAGAGGGCACTGTGCAAAGCCGAGGAAACTGACGTCTATGACATCACAAGGTTTACTTCCGTTAGAAGTAACTCTTGCGATGTCACAGTGGTCAGTGTCCCTTATGACAGACCCCAAGACCAATAAAGTGAATTTGATGTCCAAAACTGGCAGAGCCTTCCTTTAAGTTTGATTCAAACACCTCAGCTTTCCTGTGCGCTGTTCAAGAACTTTCAAAAAATGTAAAAATCAAATATTCAAACACAGCATCCTGTTGGTGATTCCTGACCAACTGCCATATACTTAAGTGTACAATTATCTGAAGTAATGGCCTGTGCAGAAAACAATAGAAAGCAATAAAGCAATGTAGTTCGAGTGCTGTAAGGCACGACCTGTTCTTTCATGCTGAAAAAGACAAATAAAAGAGAGTGGATTAAGATCCCCCTTAATAACATGCCTCACGTGTGTCGTGCATGTTCTCCTTGATTAATTTGTGGTTTATTTTGCTTCCATGTTTTGCTGCAGTGATATTGTTTCACTTGAATTACCTGATTAGGAGCCTCTCAGAGACAATATTTCCGAAAAGATATGGATATTATGACTGATCCAAATGCCTGGATAAAAACCGTCCCTGATGTGTAAAGAAAACAGAAACAGTTTATCTTAACATGGGCTATAATTGATCTATTTCATGTTATAATACATACCGCCTTCCATGTAAATCTGCATCACCATATTTCATTCAGTTTTTATACTATCCCCCTATGTATTCCTGTATAGTGTTACATTTTAGATTCACATTTGTCTATTTGCACTTGAAGATAACTATCATTTCTAAAGTTAACAAATTACTTAACATATTGCACAGGGAGTTAATCCAGCATGCATATACATACACATGCACTAATGAGTTTTGTTTTTTTTTCCTTTTCCTGGGAAAGTAGTTATTACCTTGTCTTGCAGGTTCAGGAGACCCTGTGTGCCGCCAAGGCCACCAAGGAGAGCTCCACGCGACGGCAGCACAGACAGGTGTGGAGCAGAGAATACCCCAGGCTGCAAAAGACCCAGTAAGTGCCTCCCATTACTCCCTGTCATTATCTGCTGCAGTTTTCTGAATCGACCATAACACCACACACATTCTGTTCTACTTAGGTCCCATTCAAACCAGGCAGGAAACTGCTTTAAACAGAAGGTAAAAATAGGCTGCCAAAAGTGGTAAATGTATCAGGCGAGAAGATAAGCCTGTAAAATTGTAGAGCAAAGATTTAAGATGGTTTTCTTTCAGTAATGACATTGAATGAGGGTAGAAAATAAGAGAAATGGACCGAAATGGGGAAGCTAGAGCTGTGTGGAGACAAAAAGGGTAAACTGAATGGAGGAAATATCACTCCTCAGAGTGCTGAGGCAGAAGTGCGGGACCGGCTCCCCAGTGGTGTAAAGCCTTGTGAAGTGAGAAGGGCAGTGTTAGCTCTGGGGTGCAGCATGTTGACTGCGTAATGACGGTGTCTGAACCAGCCAAGGTTAATGGTGTACACAAGCGTGAGCTTCAGTAATGAGCTTAGTCATAAAATGTGCCACTGCTTCCAATACTATATGTATACAGTACAGCCAATTAAACTACTTCAGGATTCAATAACCATCCTGTCAACAGGGAGATCGGTAAGTATTTCTTCCTTCAGTGATGAGTTTCCTCATCGGCAAGTCAGTAAGAAGTAAATAGCTACTGCAGAGCCATTTATAGGCAAGTTAGTGCATGTTTAAAAACTGTGTTGAATATTAATTTCCTCATCTGCATGTGGGGTAAAAGCAAAAATGTAACATCTATTTCAGTCTGATGGTAAATTTCACCCATTTGAAATGGGTGAAATTGAATTTCAAATGGGTGAAATTTTTTTTACTGAAAAAAAATGGATTGAATTTTTTTCAGATGTTTTTACATTTGATTTGCACCACGTGTTAGTGATCAATAAACTTGAAAAAAATACACCTTAGTATGTTTATTTAAATGGCAAGCTTTTTTTTTTATCTTTGGCATACATTCTAGTGGCTCTGTGCTCAAAACAGCCTCTTCCTCAAGCATCAACCACTGCACCTCCTTCACAATCATTTTTTGATGTTCCACCGTTTTCTACATGCTAAATTGTTCTCGTTACTTCTTATCCCACGTTGGCGGTTTCTGCTATATCTTCTCAGATCTTTTATGATTGTTTTGCGGTTTTATTACTGCCAAACAATTGGGAATTATTCATCTGCAACTCCTCTTAAAATGCAGCGCTGTGAAGCAGATAATTTAGGTTTTCTTTGCTGATTGAGCATGTCGATTTTGCTGTGACATCAGAGGAAGCAGAATAAAGTGTGGCTCTTAAATATGTTGCAGCTCATTAACATTTCAGTTCTTTTCACGTGGGACACGCCTTCCAACAATTCATTGGTAATGGGATATCGGTAGTTAGTGGTTTTATGAATGTGTGTGAGTGAGATGGACAGAAGGACCTGTAATCATCCCTGGAATCAAGCTGCATTTATTCAATGTAATGTGTTTTTTCCTGATTCTGTGCCAGGGAGAATGCTGAGAATGACCTGCATGACTTTTTAGAGCAGATAAGGCCAAACAGCAGGACAGACACTGCTATCTTCTCGCTTCAAGATTATGGTAAGCTGTTGTTTTCGTTTTTAAAGGACCAATCTGTAATTTATGACTATATAAATTTGCTATGTAGCCAGCTGCATGCATAATTAAAGAGTCTGACTTATTCCTTGTCTACAAAACCTAAAGCCCTCCATCAGCGTCTACGCTAGACCTGTTCAATACTGCTGCTGTGCACACACAAACTTACAGCCCAGCATGCAATCATGTATTAAAGAGCACTAAGTGGAAGCTCTTGAGCAGCCGGTGTAGACAGCTGCATGATTAAAGTGGAAGCAGATAGTGTTCTATTAAAAAAGGCACTTTGTGTGTTTTGCAGCTGAGCTAAAAATAAAGGTGTGTTTTGTTGCTCTTTATACAAATATTTAATAATGTCAGGAAATACTCATAATTAATATTGCAACAGATTCAATCATTTCAGTGTGTTCCATTCAATTTGTTAGTGTTAAAGGACCATACCTTCCATTTTGCATGTTTGAGCCTAATATATTCAATTTTCATACAGGTAACGTTACTCACAATCATTTCCCAAAGCATACTACTGGAACAGTGAATTTAAAAACTTTTTTCCTACTTTCCAGACCGTCATTGGTTTCAGTTCATTCTGGTGCACTATTAAAAATCAACTTGTTGATACTTGAAACGTTCTTGGGATGGGTAATCCATCATCGTGAACAAGACGTATGTTCTCTTTTTTTTTTCGAAGTTACATAATTTTAGCATTTAAGTACAATAAAAAGCTCGGAATGATCTGAAAATGCTTCCTGTTGTCAGTTCTTCACTACAGCACTTGAATGCACCACTAGGAAGCATTTTCAGATCGCTCCGCGCTTTTTATTGTGCTTAAATGCTAAAATTAAATAACTTTGAAAAAAACCTGAATGTATGACTTGTTCGTGATGATGGATTACCTATCCCAAGAGAACGTTTTAAGTATCAACAAGTTGATTTTAATAGCGTACCAGAATTAACTGAAACCAATGGCGGTCTGGAAGGTAGGAAAAAAAAAAGTTTAATTCACCATTCCAGTAGTATGCTTTGGAAAATGATTGTCAGTAACATTACGTGTATGAAAATTGAATATATTAGCCTCAAACATGCAAAGTGGACGGTAAGTTCCTTTAACAGGTTCCAGGTTCTATTTATGTTGAATTGTTGACATCAGATCACAGATTGCGTATACCTATCAGTCTCTGCTGTGTTTTTAATGTGTTTTTTGTGTGTGTGTGTGTGTGTGTGTGTATGTGTGTGTATTTCTGTGTGTTTTGTGCACATGTTGGAGCGCAGAGCTGTTCCTAGAAAGAGAGAGAGAGTCATTCAACATTGCCACTGTGGAGCCTATTCATCAGCTCAGGGATGATCTACAATTCAGACTGGGTCAAATAGAGCATCAGCAGCTCACCGGCCGCCCATCAAATTGGGAACAAGTATTACAACAGGTAACTGTGTGATAAGAAATGAACCTGTGTCTGTCCACAGTAATTGCTAAAAAGAAAAAAAGGCCTGAACTGAGTTTAATTTCAATTTTTCAATTTTCAGTTTTTTAGCTACTGCCCACCTGATTGCTTGTCCAAAACAGGCAACCATCCCCCCCCCCTTGCACGATGCCTTGCCTGTTTGTCTTTTTCTTGTCTCTTGGGTTTCTGCTAATTTTACTGCTTTGTTTTCTTCTCTCATTTTCATGCAAAAGAAATCAGATAAAACTTTGTCTGGTTAGGAGTTATAATGGAGTTATAATACAGTTCTTGTTTTTGAAACGACACACATGTAGTTTCCAACATTTTCCAGATTCGCGTTAGATGTGAGTTAAAGCCGAAATATTGGGAATTACAGTGTTTGATTCCATCAGTTTCACTCAACTTGTCACTGCATTTACTGTCTAAAAAGCTTCTTGCAGTGCACATCTGTTTAGAGGTTCACCAGCTGATTATTTCACCAGTGTAGCTGCTGAAGTTAATGTATTTTCTAAAATAGTGATACTGATCAACAATTTGTCTACCTCTCAATATCGTTAACTGTCTCCAGTCTCATGCCTTACATGTTTGTTACATCTTCAGTTTATATCCACAGTTATGAAATACTGAATTATTTCACTATCTTTATTATTATTGCAATATACTGATGACATATATTATTTCATGGGAGGAGTTCACATATTTAAAAAGGTGACTGGTGTTGGTAACTCTACGGAGGCAGCGAGAGCTGTCCTCCAGAGAGGACAGCAAGGAGGTAATGATCTTTTGTGCAGTGTTGATCACTCTGTCCCCTTTGATGAGGAGTGGGGCCAGGTCCACACTGTTCCTTCTGTATTTGATGATCACCTCTTTTGTTTTCAAGATGTTCAGTGCCAGGTTGTTCTATGAACACCACGCTGCCAGTTTCCAGACTTCATCCCTGTAAGCTGTCTCATCTCTGTCTGAGGTCAGACCAACCACAGCCATGTCATCTGCAAACTTTATGATGGTGTTTGCGAGATGGATTGGCACACAGTCATAAGTATAGAGGGTGTAGAAGAACGGATTCAGCACACAGCCTTGTGGGGTGCTGGTGCTGAGTGTGAGGTTGGAGGAGAGGTCGGGACCCAGTATCACAGTCTGGGGGCGGTTGGCGAGGAAGTCCTTAATCCACCAACAGGTGGGTTGAGAAAGACCTAGGTCAGATATCTAGGCTATTCTGTTGGGGACTATAGTGTTAAAAGCGGAACTGTAGTCTATGAATAGCATCCTCTTGTAGGTTCCCCGGTGGTCAAGCTGGGACAGTGTGGTATGAAGACCAGTGGCAATGGCGTCTTCTGTAGACCTGTTTGCTCTGTACATAAACAGGGTCAAGGGTGGGTAGAAGGCTGGTTTTGATGTGCTTTAAGACCTTTCAAAGCACTTCATGATGATAGGTGTGAGTGCAACTAGTGTGTAGTCATCAAAAAAGCAAAAATATAAAGGATACAAGAGTAAAGGCAACATATTTATAGGAATTGAAACAATATTTCACTATTTTATTGAATAGTACAAAGCCACTCAATAAATAAGTCACAAACTGCTAAAGTTTAGGCTTTTCAACAAAGTCAGGCCTTTTATGTTTTAGCATAGAGTATACCCATCAGCACCTCAAAAGGGAGCAATGCAGAATAAGTTTTGGTTTTTGAACAATGGAGTCTAAAGGGAGTTTGCCAATTCTGTGTCTGTGTGCAATTTTGGATTCAGAAAAGACTTATGACTATGTCCCTATGGTATCCTATGCGAGGTTCTGCAGGACTATGGAGAGCAATTTGGTCCTAAATTCACTATAGGTTTAAATGTCTAGTATTAAATCAGTCAATGTGAAACATTCTTGTTCATTCAGAACCAAATCTATGACATCATCTGAGCAAATTACTCAACACTGGAATGATAAAATGTCATGTTTAGCAGTAAAACTTTTTGTCTTATTTTTGCCTTTTAACATCATCTACTGTAGATTCACTGCAATCAGCTCCAGATCTCATATATCCTGCTCTACAAAAATTTGAATGTGACTACTTCTATTTTATTTGTATGGATAAGAAAATCTACTGCCATTATTGATTCCAATCTTTTTGTACCTTTTATAAATACCACAGACTAATAGGCCTAATTATTTAAGCATCCGTTTCTCCATGTCTAACAAGCTGTTTTTCCTCCTTCTAAACATCCAGGGAAATAAGCAGGGCACATTTGCTGATTACTTGCTATTAGCAATTCATTCTAATGATAAATGTTTCTGAAACTGGAAGGCTGAGAGAACAGGAGGATCCGAGTTCAACCATTCACTGTGATCATTCCATTGATTTGAGGAGACAGAGCATTACGAGGGGGTGTTACGGCTCATAGCTACAATCTCTTCCGACTCCTTTGTGTATTCCTACACAGACTCACATTTCCTTAAGCTCTGTGAATTTCAACAAAGAGCCTTTCCCAAAGCATTATGGAAATCAGAAAGTAGTAGCACTCGTAATTCCTTGATAGACAGGGCAAGATGTGGTGCTCTGTTTGCCCAGAGTAATTTGCTTCATATTGGCTGTGACTGGCACATCTGACTTCAACACAAATTCCTTGTAGTTCTACACTTTAACCCCAGATAAACTCGGTGAAAGACCAACAGGAAGACATAATTGCAAAACTTCATGCAGAGTCCCTGGCCTTGGAAGAAGAAATCATGACCCTTGGATTGGAGGTAAGGTTCTCACAACTGATTCAAGATATCTTCTGTTTTTGAGTGAATCAGATTGCTAAATATGTAATCTCATACACAAGAAAAAGTTAGTGAACTATTTTGAATGACTGGGATTTCAGGATTAAATCCTTACCAAATTTGCCACTGTATCATGAGTCTTAAGGCTCCAACACATTGCATGATTTTAGGCTGTTACAATCAAAAGTTAGCAATCGATGGGATCAATGAGAGGATTATGTTGAAATCTTTGGTTGTATGGCTAAAGTGGTGGTCCTAGACTGGAGTATGAGACAAATCTACCGATAGCCATTTTAGTACACTTGCAACCAAAGATAGCCTGCAACAAAATTCTGACAGCTTCAGAAATTTATTACCAAAATCTCACAATTTGAGTTTTCTGGTTGTCTTTGGTGTTTTATTTCTCTACTGGTTTTATTTATTTGTATTTGTGTTTTATAATTGTACAGAACTTCGGTCAACCTTGTTGTTTTTAAATGTGCTTACAAATAAATCAACTTAACTAGACTGTTTCTACAATGCAAGTCTATAAACCGGTGCAGATGGATGGCAAGTTATGACTCGATTCTGACTACATAATTTTTCCCTGCTTGTCATAGCGCTATGATTTATAAGGTATTCGCTGTACAATCGGACGTGCATCAAACTTTATATTGTGCAGTCTGCCACAGATTAAGATTTTATCATACCATCTCACACAAAGTGACATACAGTGAATTTATAAGATTGCTGTTTCTACGGTCGCTACTGTGTGTTACAAGGGCAGATCAAGGCAAACCTTTCACTGCAGCATACAATTTCTCAAACATGACCATATTTTCCTGTGCAGAACCATCTTACAAGTACTTCAGAGAGTCTGGTGAACATTGAGAAAATTCCAGAGGAGGTTTTAGATTCAGATTGCCCCTACCCAGTCCTCAAGGACTCACTGATCCAAACCTTCAGCTCCCTGTCAGAAAGGTACCAGAACAAGCTTCAGAATCTTCAGGAACAAGTCCAAGAAATGGGCAGGTAGGCCTGAGCACTAATATTCTAAATTGATTAGAACTTCTTTTGTCATTATGAGTGATTACACATCATATGATGAAAAATGTAGTGATTTCTCCAGCTAATATTAAATGAGAAAATTATGACTTCAATCTCAGTAAAAACACAATTTTAATCTTATGTCCAGTCATCTGTTTTGCAAAGTGAGAGCAGAGAAGATTAAGCTGAAAGATGAAAAACTCAGCATGACGTTGACAGTACATTTCTCTCTGCAGAACAAATCAAGTCAATGCCGTAAGAGATTGATTTTATGATTATTTCATAGTCATTTCACACCTTGATGTTTATTTTAATATGGCCCCTATATATTACTGCGAACTTCTGTGAATAATATGCAATTAATTGGAAGAAAATACATTCATAGTACTAATTCTGTTTTGTTGGATGTATTTTCTGGGTTGGACCTGTGTTCCAGGTTCTGTGGCTGGTGTGCTGATGAGCACCTACGCTTCCAGCTCACCGTGAATCAGTATACTCATGATATACCCAAACACAGAGCCCTATACATGGACATGCTGCAAAGACTCTTCCCTGATAAAACTAGACAAGAGCTGGTCAGTATTTTTTATGAAATTGTCAAATACACACAAAAAGGATGACGTGTAGAAACTATAGATTTGGTATGTATATACACAAGCTTCCTTTCTGTCTTGTGACTGTCTCACATACACAAACACACAGTCTATAAATATAACTCCCTTCCCCAGTAGCACCCGTGTGGTGTGAGTCCCAGGCTCCCTTGTCAGCGTCGCTCAGTTCCACAAACCAAGTAGACAGATTGATAAACCTGGACAATGAGCCCCTCAGCACGCTGCAGAATATGCAGTGTCACCCACTGTGGACAGCTTGCTCAAGCCACCGCCTATAATCACCATGACAACCGCCAACCCCACTCCCCTCCTCACCCACACCAAGAGACCTGTCCTCATATCAGTTTTAGCTTGGTGCTGAATTTAGAGCTCTGATGGTTCAGCGTTCACATGAAAACTACAATCACTTTTTCATAAACAGTCCCAGAGTTGATATAGTGCTAAGTGTTGCTAATTCAGCTATTAGGTCATAATTATGATGTCTGGTATTCAGTAGATAATCAATCTGAACTACAGACTGGATTGCTGAAACCCCATTTATGAAGTACATAAACACCATCCCAATGTTATTGTGCGGAATACTCTTGATGGGTTTTTTTGGCATACAGAAGTACATTCTGCTTATGATCTGAAATCTAAAACATGTCAACATAACATTCAGTGGAACTGAGCTGTGCGCCTGTGAATACTGTTCACGGCTCCACTAGAAAAGAAAAAATGTCTCCTGTCTGTTTGGTAGCTGCATGTTTTGGGTGGAAATGTACCTTGTTTGTGTTCTGGGAAACATAATTCCCATTGCTCATGTGTACAGACATGAATCAACTGAAAATTCTATACTTAGAAAATTAATTATAGAATGATTTTTATGGAATCAGAATTGTGCTTTTCTTGTGTGTGTGGGTTTTTTTTTTTTTTTTTTTTTTTTTGTCAGAACACATCCAATTCAGTTCAATGTGTAATCACTCATTTTAGGATGATAGCATCATTATCCGTTTTGTCAGTCTCCTTTAAATTTTAATGCAATATATAACAGCACTGTTTCATAGCTAGATAGCAGAGGTGACATATTGCCACGGTTAATGGGTTTTTGCAGAGTAACAGCTTTAAGCCTTGGTGATCAATCTCCTTCTGTGTTCTCCTCAATTGCTAATAGTAGCCACATTTTCCCATTTTTTGTGTGTCCAAATGATTGATCTGATTCTGTAGACTTCTAAATCAACATTTCAACAGGATCAGCCCAAGAATAGTTTGAAAGAGAAACTCTTTTAGGGTGGGACAGTGTGGTCGGTATAAATATTGCTTTTTGCGAAATTGTCATTTCGATTTCTTTTGCTGACCTTGCTGCGATATTTTCGAGGGAAAAAAAGAGCAGAAATAGCGATGTGGGTTTGACTGGATAAAGATTGTATTTGACCTTATTTTGCCCTCAGAATCCCATCATATTTGAATAAGATCATTTCCTGCATTAACTTGTCAAGCTGTGATCTCCAGTCAGATTCCAACTACATATCACTGTCTTGACAAAATCTGTGCAAACATACTGCATTTCTCTGTTCTCTGACATAATTTGATGACTCATATAGAACCGATTTCTGACTGGTGATTTCTGACTGATTTCTTACATGGTGTTATACTCTAGCTAGCATATGAGAATGTGGAACTCCCTCTGCTGGATCATGTTCCTTATAGTCTGTTATGATCCTTTGATGATATTATGATGAGCTCATCATAACAAGACACAGGAGGATGCCAAAAGGATTTTATAGGTAATGCTTTCATAATGTTTCATAGCAGCAATGGAAATAATTCATAGCACTTACCTTTCCTGAGGATCTCCAGGGAGCATTTTTATGTTCTCCTTTTTCACTCCTCATGGAGGATGATGCACTCCACAGGGGAATGTGGATGCAGCAGCGAAACTAAATGTCGTGCTTCTGTAACACTGCAGATGCATTGCAGTTGATGCATCAACATGCATACTGTATGTAATGTGCATTCATGCCTCTGTGAAAACATACATGCATTCACACAATCATTTCATGCTCAGGCTTACGAACTTCTAACAAAAAAGACAAGGGTATTTGGGTGTGTGAAGAACAAAGGAGGGATCTTGATGGAATTCTGAAGTTTTGCATTAATAAACAGGATTTGCTCGACTGCCTCTGGCACTTCTGTTCCTTGGGCAGGTCTGTTAGCTCGCTCATTTTCAATAAAACCAGTCAGCCGGCTAATGCCTTCCCACCGTCAGTTAGCCGCTATTAGCCCATAGATGAATATCATTCCCTCTGTTCCAATGAAGCAGCCAAATGATGCTGCCTCTGTGCGTGCTGACACAATGATGAATAGCTGCAGGCAGGCCTCACACAGAAAGGACCTGTTTTCCTTCAGGACATTTCACAGCCAGGAGAGAGAGGGATCATTTTAAACAGCAACAGAGCCAGACCTGACACAGGCTGTTTCCCTGTAAAATTAGGTGCTGCTTCTGTTGTTACAGACAGCTCAATATGTAGGGGTGTTTATAAATTTCTGTTTACATGTCATTCATTTGGCACCAAGCTATAATTTGTACAATGGTACCACAGGATTTGCCATTTAGTCCACAGTACACAAACTTTATCCATTGTGTCCTTCATCTTGTTTTTTTTTTCTTCTGTTTGTTTTTGCTGTTGTATTTTGTTTGACATTTATCATGATGCCAATAAGAATATCTAAGACTATTGACCATTCCAGATATTCACTAATTATTTTGTGCTACATCATGATGTACAAAGACTCCTCTATCAATGTCATTCTCCCAGACACAGCATGAACGTATATGGAGCTGGCAACGCTTTACCCAGGCACAGGTGAGAGCAGTGACCCAGCAGTGGCAGCGGGACTGGGAAGAGCTGCTAGCCAGAGCCCTGGTCACCCTGCAGGAGGCAAAGCATGCCCACCAGGAGGAGCTGGAGCTCCACAGAGACCGCCAGCACCAACATGACATCTGCTCACATCTCAGAGAAAAGGTTAGTAGAATCCTTGTAGGCCTTCTAACCTAGCATCCTATCTAGTAGGTTCACTTTGACATCATTTGTGGTCACATGCTTGTGAAACAACTGACCCCTTAGACACAGGATTGCCCAGTGTAATCCTTTTTATAGTGGCGGCTATGATAGTACTGAGCCTACAGTTTCATAAGGAACTGCACCTATAACTTTAATGTCATACTTGATCATTGTTCTACATCTGAGAACAAGCTTTCTATTGTGTACATCTACACTTCTTATTTATATGGCACAGTCAGTCACATTTACTAGTGGAGTGGACAATACGGAATTGGTTTCCAGGGCTATTGAGAGTGCTAAGCTTTTTCTTGAAAGAAGTGGTGTCGATGTGTTTGTTGTTGTGAGAAAAGGGTGAAGGCACAGATGGACAGCAGCGTCTGACTGCCTGCTCACACACCATATATCTGCTGATGAGGCTGCGTATTAACACCAGCCTGCCTGACAGCGTCTACTGCTTTATTTGCCACTTGAGATGGGTTGTGAATGCAAACAAGCTAATACTGATGGCCTATTCTGGCAAACATGATGTAGCTGTCTCTGAGGGGTGTTTGGCCACATTCACACAATGAATGACTCACATGGCAAAAGTACCATATAAGTGTAAATTAGCTTTCCTTGTCTGTTTATGGATTAAAAAAAAAAAGATGTGTATGTTCTGTGGCTGATCAGTGTTTTTCATGGGTCAGAGGGATCTGTTGCTGATTAGATAACAGACAGCCTGACCTACTGAGTAAGGATTAATGTTGATTACTGTCACCTGTCGCAATGTCGAACTGGCCTCATTCCAAAAAAAGATCCTTGGTTTTATTCCTTGTATCCTATGGAGTGTTTGCGTTCCCCCTTTATTTACATTACTTTCCTAAAAGTGTTCCACTTTCCTCAGTCCAAGCATGTAGGCGACTGGGGACTCTGGACTCTACAAGGGTGTGTGTGTGTGTTTGATGAACAATCGGCATGTCCAGGGTGTTTTGCTGCCCTCCATGCAGTATATGCTGTGAAGTGCATCTGCTTCACATGACTCTGAACAGGAGATTTCAACAAAGAAATTCAATTACCAGGGTTTAGTTTTCAGCTCCAAATGGCTCCAGATTTAATCTCTTGTTTAATGACGCTGGAACAACAGTCCATTTTGGTCTTGACTCATAGTTTAAGAAACCAGAATTGTTTGGGAATGTGTAGATGGTATTTGCATTCTTAATTGCATGTGGTGGGGAGCAGCTCATTGAAGGTCATGTCAAGTAAGTTGTGAAACAAAAGAAGCCTGCTGCTGCAAGTTTGGACAATGGAATCATAATATATGATGGCAAGAAAGCCCAACTTGAGAGCTCAGGACTTCTATTTACTCTCAGAAATGAGTTTGCAGTTTCTTCTGCTTTGACTGACCTAATCCATCATGTTGAGCAGAGCGTGTTTTCTTGATTTTATCATCAACTCAAACATTTTATCAAATTGTCTCCAGTGCATCCTACTCATCCGCAGTGTTGAGCCCTGTTCAAAATGCAGTTCTTTAAATACAGCCCCAGCAACTGTGGCATCATGAAGTCATGTTAGGAAAAATGCATTCCATATTTTAAAAATGATTTAAGACAGCTGTTTGTCTGGAAGCCCTTTTTAATGTATTTTTGAAAACAGCAGAAGCTAATTATTTCTTGGAATACAGGCAAATCTGCAGTCAAACAGAATCAAAATAATTCTGAAATAAAAGCACAATTTCAGTGTTCTTTACTTGAACCAGACACTTTCATTCTCGTTTCACACACTGTTCATGCCCTTTTTTTTTTTTTTTTTTTTTGAGAATGCAGTGTATGTGTGAGTTTGTGAGGCACAGATGGACTCCTGTTTGTGTCCAATATTTCCTTTCACTGCTTTTATTTTCCCAGCACAGCCACACACTGGAGACACAAGATAGAATCTCCTTACACTGCATCTGCCTCTTTAATGCTGTTTCTGCAGCTGCTCCCTCCTGAAATCAACTCTCACTCTACGCTCTAAATTTGATTTCACTTTCATTAAGTTTACGATAGGCTACATTTCAGTAGAAGATGCAGGTTTGCAATGTAGCTGGCAGGCCAAACTATGGCAAAATTTATATTTCATGAAAGATTGTAGACACCATCATGGCACCTAATTTATGAGAGGCAGTCTCACTTATCCAGTTTTGCTTTTCAGCACTATATGTTGCAGAAACAGCATAATATATATGAAGTGTCTATATAGATGGACATTTAAATGACCCTTTCACAGCTCTCCCCAAGGTTTGTTGATGATAAATGCCTCACCAATTATACTTTCAATCATATCTACTATGCAAATAACCACCCTCCATATTTCATCTTCCCTGTCCGTCTATGGGTCAGGTGGGAGCATATATTGGTGGAGATAAAGGGAAAGCCAGTGCTTGTGTGGTTGTGACCTCATTAGGAGCTAAGCTGTGTGCTGCAGCCCACTCGGCTCTCATCTGAGGGATGTGCAGAGGGAAGAAATCCAGGGTAATTGATGCCAGAGTTAGACTGAACCCCTCTGTTTTGTGAAGGGCAAGGCCATCACACAGACCACAGTGGAAATGTTACCATAGCTTCAATATGCAAATATGGCTGTGTTTGGATCCGTCTGTCTAGACACATCCTTGATCATCAGTCGTTGTTCAGTTTCAGAGAAAGTTCCAGATGTGATGTAGGTAGGTCTACATTACTGAAATGTTAAAATATATTGCTGAATAAGATATCACAACAAGCTAGTTAACATTTCATTCACATCAGCCATTTTTTTCTATAGTACTCTGACAAATGACTGCGATCAGGAGCCAGCGCGCCTTTGATGAGCTATTGTATTTTCCATTAGTAAATAAAGCTTGGAGGGATGGTAGAATGTAAAAACATGCTCAGGTGTGAAAGGGATGAATCAGCCAACAGGACGAGTGACAAGACAATTAAAATAGAAGAAAAGGGGAAAGACTCTCAAGAAAGGAAGTTTTCTTTCTAGAATCCCAACCTGATCACAGTTACAAACGAACTTTGCTGATCTGTGTGTTCTCCCTTAAAAATCACAGTGAATAAGTGAAAGCAGCACCTCTGTGGGCGCTGTGTGTTGGCAGATCCTCTGACACTGAGTGGCAGTGGCACTGTGTGGGATGATGAGTGCAGCACTTCATCCCTCTGCTGGCCTGCTGGACATGACAGCGTCTGTGTCGTGTAAACTGTGCGTGAGCCTCACAGAGTGTTTCGGGGACGACTCGAGGAGTTAATTGCTCACATTTATACAGTTTTTTCTCCAAGAAGGGATGAATCTGCTACGGATGTCTGGAAATGCTATTTAATGCTAGCTGGGCAAATACAAAAATAATCGCTTAGTTTTATTTTTAATCTTTGTAAGGATATCAGTTCTTGGCTGGAGCATTTGGTCTTGGATTATTCTTATTATAGATACAGCAACAGTTATTTTACTGGTTAAAGATTTGCTAGACAAAACATTTTTCATGGTTTATATTAATCTATTTACTTATTTGTTATACATCTCAATTCTGTCTCAAAATGTCCTGGAATGGAACATGATGATATCTCCGGCCCTGCCCCTTGACAAAAGCCATCACATTAAGCATATTAAAAAGACTTTGAACAGATTGGAGTCTGATGATTAAAAGGATTCCATTCTTTTTGTAATTCTGACATTTCTGCAGGCTTTTTTTTTTTTTTTNTTTTTTTTTTTTTTTTGTGATGCCATGAAGAAGGATAGTGTCCCATTTTCCATTGTATTCACAGAAAATGAGATTCAAGTGACAAAATAACTGTAGACTATTCATAATGAGCATTTCATCCTCTTTGTGCTCTGTGAAATGCATTTTCATCTCTGCCTAAACAGGAAAGATATATAAAATCAATTCAGTAATCTGCTGTGGCAGTACTTTATTCACAGTGGATCTATATTGTTATAGTACAATTCAGATTATTCTGTGATATAGACTGCATCTGTACTGTAGCTGACAGTTTATTTATTTTGTGACTATGCAAAAAATGAAGAAAATAGTTCCTCCTGTCCAAAAAATATTAAATATGTATTACATAACCCACCCTTGACACACACTGGTTGTATAGACATCCTATCTCTCAGGATCCTCTGCGTCAAACACTAAAAGGCCTGAAGGAGCTTGATGGTGCAATTACAGCATATGTGCTTGTTATTCTGGGTTTTGTGGAGGAAAGAAAAAAAACAAGCTTGTTCCTTAGATCTTTAGATTCAAGACAATTTAATATATTCCTACCTAAGTATTCTTTGCAGCAAGACTAATTGCTGCAGGAAATAACGGTTCTGGCAAAACATCACAAAATCCATCCATGACAACTGCGTCAAAGGCTAACACGCAGAAAATCTGTTGCTCAGAGAAGATATAAAAATGGCTTTCCACCATTGTTTTTCAAATATGTACAGTATAGTACTGAGTCCCTTTATTTGCAATATGGGCATATGTGTTTTGTAAAGACCCATTAGTTGCCATTAGATTTTGTAGTATTTTATGTAAAAGTCATTTATGTAACTAACTTCTATTGACACAAATCAACTGTGCTTTTTGCTCTGCTTTCTCCACAGCAATTTCTTTCTCCTCAGCATTATTTGTGTATGCATGGAAGTCTGTTACTAATTGGAAAACAAACCTATTAGTCATAGGGCAGAGCAGCAAAACTAATTATTCCATTTTCCCATTAGTCTTTTGTCTGCCAATTGTTACTTTTCTCACATAGAATTTTTTTTTCAATATTTCAGGGTGCAAATTAATGAAAAACTATCCCCACCTGGTAAACATGACACATCTGACCTGTGACAAGTGAATCTATGAATGTGAAATGTTTACATGTCATTGTCATTCTTTGAGATTTAAATTTATTTCTATGATCATAGAATTCACATACTAAATTCACTAGTACCTATCACATGCTAACACAGGTGTTATACAGAAACTCAAGGTAAGTAGTATCAGTGTCTTACACTATAATAATGCCATATTGTAGTCGGAACACTGATTAAAATCTATTTTTAGCTCTGAGTACTATTTTCTTGATGTTCATTAATTCTGAAATAATAAAAAGGATAATGATGTTGCAAGAAAAAATTCCCAATACACTTTAATAGCAATTTTTTCATCTATATTACTAATTGATTTTGTACAGTTGATGTTACTCACTGGAATCACAACTGTAACTTTATAATCATGTTACAACAGATGCATCAACACCTACGACTAGAAATACACAACAGGAAGTACACAATAAAAGAGCAGCAGGAACACCCAAATAAGGAGAAGGGTGGATTGCAAGATAAACGGGAAAAAAAAAATGGCAAAATGCATCTTATCACAACAGATACAGTGACATGAACATAAGAGTTTTATTTTTGTGTAACCCTTTCATATATGTTGATTTTTACTTGTGCCGCTTTGACATAAGTTCTCCATCCAGTACACACTGAAGCTGAATCAAAATACACTTTCTTTCCTGTTTTTGAATACTGGATGACTATTGCCAATAATGTCATTCACAACTGCCCGTAGGATGTACATTTAAAGGCTTTCCTTTTTAGTAGCGGTGTCATGCAGCAGCAAGAACGATACCACGTTGCACTTCATCTATATTGTATAACTTGAGAGGTGTGTATTTACGCACATCAAACAGCATGGGCAGCTTTAGTAATTAATTAAATCTGTTGAAATGGCACAAAAATACACAATACTCTGTGCTGTTCTGGCCACCAGACTTGTAAGCTATTCTGCAAAGACTCCACACTCATACAGCAAAATCATCAATCCTTGAGCTGACCTCAGGATATGTCTTTACACTGAAATGTCTCAGTACATTTAGTTTTTCTTTTAAACAAACCTGCAAACACAGTTTCTTCTGGATAGTCAAAATAGTATTTACTGCCATGTAAATGAGGATATTACAGACAATTCTCAGTTTATGTCATCATGGAAATGGAATTGCTGCCATAGTTGAAGCCTAATTGCACTAATATTGTTTTACTGGAGTTTTAGTGTTTCCTTACATGATGGTCTAACTTAAAAAGTGATATCATCTGCCCTTGGAGGCATTTTCATAGTGTCAGGGCCCAATCCAAGAGGATAAAAGGAGCTGATGTAATTGGCCTTAAGTCACCAAAATTGCAAAGATTAGTTGGTCACTCCTACATGAGTTTGTGCCCCGAATTTGCTCTTGTGATTGTGCCCATTTTCAGTAAATTAGAGCTCTAAATGATTGCCCATTCTCTACCCAGTTGATTTCCAGAGAAGTGAGTCTTGTCACTTCAACACAGTTTCAAATGGAGCTGGATTAGAGGCTGGTTTGTTCTAAGTCTCCTCTCAACACAAACATGTAGCCAGTTGCTGCTTCATCTTGGATGAGTATGATTGACTGGATGATGCAGCTGGTGCTAATGTGTGTTAGACCGTGTTAATTTTTGGCTCTCTCCTCTGGGGATTCTTAAGCTTTCCTCTAATGGATCTGTGAATCTGTCTGTCTGGTTAGAATGCAACACTTTAATACCCAGCATGCCACAGAGAGGCTGCTGCTGCATAACAACCTGTCACTCACATACACCCCAGCAGACTGTGTGCCTGTGAATGTGTGTCTGCACGTGTGTGCTGTAAATGTTTAGACTGTGTGTTTCCAGATGTCTACCTGGGTAAGTGAAGGCAGGATTCCCTGCAAGATTCATAAATGCAATTTTTGATCAGAAGTTTTTTCCACTGTAATATGAAAAACTCGTATCTCCACAACTTATGATTTTATTTCTCAAATATGCTAGCATGCAGCATTTTGTGTGTGTGTGTGTGTTTATGTATTCCATCACTTTTTATACATAATGACATTTAAAATGTTTTTTGTAAAGTTTTACAAATTGCTCACTTTTACAGAATAAGTACATTTTCTTTCATTTACAATGGAAAAAAAACATGCAATCCACTTTAACTATTAGCAGACATCTCTATAGTTTGGTAGAGGCTCATCATGACAAAACTGTGTGCTCGGGTTTTGTTTACTATTATTGCTTTAAGGAACTAAAAAACGCTGAGACATTTTGCATTTCTCTTGGTGAGACCATTAAAAGGTTGAACTCATTAAACTTCTTAACAAATCTATTGGATTATGTCAAAAATCCATTATCATCAAGCAAACCAAGACTGCAGTTTCTTAGTTCTTACACGTTCAGAGGCTTTGCACTTTAAAAGCTGGATGGTATCAAGGTGAAAAGCCTGACCTTTTGGAATTGAGTGTGTATGTGTGTGTGTGTAATGAATAGCCTATATATACTATAGTCACTAGTTTCCAGCCACAGTAAGTGATTTTGTAGCGTTTTCTTTAACATTCAGTGCTTTTGCCCCTCCTGAGGTGTTCTGACAGAAAATGTGTGAAGCAGTTTTGACACCTCCTTATAGTTTATGCCACCCTTTGGCATTATGGCACTCAGGACTCAGCTGGTTGTCTTCCTGTGTGATACTTTTCAAGACAGCAGCTGATGGACAGTAACTTGCTTTGTTGCCCCTTGCTGTGTATTTGCATATATTCTGTGTGTTTTTGTGTGTAGCTGCAGCAGTGGCGTGCCCAGCAGGAAGAGGTGGCAAAGCTGGAGGCGGCTATAGCTGCCAGACAACGACAGGAAGAGGAGGCAAGACTAAGGAGGGAGCAGGAGAAGGAGGCAGCCATCAGGTCACAGCAGAAAGAGAAAGTAAACTCATCCTCACGGCCCCTATTCACAATGACTTTTACACGCGTACTGCAGTATCCTCCTATTTGTGTATATACTATTTGTGTATGTAATGTGATTAAAGCAAAAATGTGGAGTAAGCTTTATACATAGAGGAATAACTAGGATTCCCCTCATTTGATGAATATATATGACTTGTTACACGGTGAGGGAATGCATGTGCAGAATGCCGTAAGCTGATAGAGTGTTTACATGCTAAGTAAAGTGATTTATAATTTCATAATCTACGTCTGTTACTCACAACTTCAGTTTATGCCAATTTTAACCTTGGGGCAGTGGTGGCCTAAAGGTTACAGAAGCGAGCTCGTGGCCGAAGGGTCGCCGGTTCAATCCCTGACCTGGCAAGAGAAATCTGGGTTGGGGAGGTGAATAAGCAGCGTCTGCCTCTCCCTAATTATCACCAATAAGGTGCCCTTGAGCAAGGCACTGAACCCCCAGATGCTCCAGGGAGCTGCTCAGTGGCCAGAAGATAAGTCTGTGGTTGTACTGGGCAGCTTCCAGGTGTGAATGTGTGTGCATGACCAGGCCATTCCTGAAAAAGAGCATTTGATGCTCAGTGAAATAACCTGAGAGGTTCCAAAAAAAAAATCTGATTACAGTGTTTGCAAAACCTCTGAAAAAACCATTTATTGCACTAATCAGATTAGAATTGAAGTTTTAATTTGCATTACTGCTTGCCATTTCTTCTTGCAGCACTGGACTCACATCAACCTTGTGTCATTGTGTGTACAATATGTGCATGTAGTCACTGTTCCACAAGACAGTTGAATAATCAATTTTTTTGTTTTATTTAAATGTTTATTTAAATAGGGACTGATGAAGAGACATGTTATTCAGTGAATAAACTCATACTACACATATAGCATTTTTATCCAAGGCTAGTTTGCAAAGCTTGTCCCTAGTTGGGCTTTCACAGAAGTATAATCCCACAGTACAATTCAACATTATAACATTAGAATAACTACAAAACAAAATAAAATACATACTCATGCAACTGAGCAGGACAAACAACAANTTAGAATAACTACAAAACAAAATAAAATACATACTCATGCAACTGAGCAGGACAAACAACAAAACAAACACACAACCCCCAACGTAGTATACAATACAAATACCCATGCACTGTCCAAAATTAAAACCTGCTAGAATATAATCACAGTCTCACATAATTTGTAAAAAAAAAAAAAAAAAAAAAAAAAAAAAAATAATACTAAAGTCTTAAAGCTATACCAGATGGAGGACAGCTGTTAACCCATGATTGCACCCTTGCATATTTTTCAAATGCTGTTTCAATTTAGATTTAAAATTATCCCAATTATCATCCTGTTTGAGCTCCACAGGTAATTATTGTTTGATTATTGATAGATACATATTAATTCTAATTACCTCTCAGACCTATTCAGATGATTCCACTCACTGGATTTTATAGTTTCTAATTTTTATCACAGAGAAATGTGTTATGATCACTACTCATGTGTAAATGTGTGTTTGGTGCACATACATGTCTCATTAGGTGTTAGGGGCTGTCAGTTTATCAGGATTGGGTGCTACTCTCACTTTTGTTTCTTGTACATGTGCACACACTACAATCTTTCTACACTAAATGCACTTTATTACTATAATAAAACAATATTTTCGGTACAGTTTTGCTAGATTTTGATATATGACTTGTAAGAATAACAGCTATGTAGACAAAATACCCAAGTCTCTACTTCAAGTAGATTTGCCCTTTGTGACTAAACTGTGTGAAGGATTTAATTACAGACACACACGAAGAGTAAACTGAAAGTGTATGTTGTTACAATTATGTAGGTATTTTGTTTAATCAGTTTAGTTATTGTCCTCACAGGTACATCAGCATAAGAGCATGTGTACGTGTGTCTGTTTAATTAACTCTCTCCTCAGGGGGCTGCTAGGAAAGCATGGGCAACAAGAGACAATGTCTGATTAATGAGAAGATTTAGGCTACATTGGATTCCATATAATTTAGCACAATGGGCTGTCAGACAGTGAAATATCATCTCATTCTCTGTATTTACACATATCTGATTGCCGCTTTAGGATCAATAGGACATGAAAATCTTAAGAATTCTCTGACCGATATATATTGAAGTCGTTGTGCCGTTTTTGTTTTTGTGAACTTTTTGTTGTTGTTCTTCATCAGGTGAGGGAGTTTTATCTGAGGCAGCAGAGGAGGAGGGAGAAGCTGGAGAAGAGGGATCAGGAGAGACTTGTTCATCTCAGGAGCGTCATGGAAGAACAGGCGAGGCGAGATAAGGAGAGGTGAGTGTTCCACCATGGGACAGTGAGTTTATCACTGCTGCTTGGTGCACCGAAGATGATAATGGAAAATTCAGAATCCTCAAATAACAGTATGCTTAAAGGCCTGTGACCCATCAAATAGCATTTTGGGTGGTGGTATCCAAAGTAACGTCACCACTGCTACTGTGGCCCTCAGTGTTGATAGGTGGCATGTGTATATGTGTTTGGGCAAAAACAGAATATCCATAAATATTAAAAATTGTTTAAAAAAAAAAAGTAGCAATTCTTATCAAAACAATGCAATGTCTTTAACTAAAACAATTGCATTGCAACAATAGCAGCACCACATAAATATTAATAAGAAATATTAGAGACATTTGTATATTTGTTTTTAATTTAACTCGAAAAATGAAGACACAGACTAGCCAGTGTAAAGCTTTCTTTACTCCTGTGATGTACATAATAGGTACCATACCACCCATTTTGCATGTTTGAGCCTAATATATTCAATTTTCATACACGTAATGTTGCTGANCCATACCACCCATTTTGCATGTTTGAGCCTAATATATTCAATTTTCATACACGTAATGTTGCTGACAGTCATTTCCCAAAGCATACTACTGGAACGATGAGTTAAAAAAAAAAAATAAAAAAATTTTTCCTACCTTCCAGACCGCCATTAGTTTCAGTTCGTTCTGGTCTGCGATTAAAATCAATTTGTTAATACTTGAAATGTTCTTGGGATAGGTAATCCATCATCACGAACAAGACATGTATTCAGGTTTTTTTTTTTTTTTAGTTACATAATTTTGGCATTTAAGTGCAATATAAAGTGCAGAGTGAATGTGTGTCTTCACTGGGGAATATAGTCCCACAAGAAGACCTGCGTTTATCAAAAAATTTAAATGACCATGACTTCATAAGGCTGCGTAACTATTAGCAGGCAAAACATCAATTTTTAAGGTGGATGTGTCACAGGAATATTTGATTGTGAAAGATTAAAAGGTTTTGCAAAATATCAGGAAAGCTGAAATACGGTTTTATCCTTTGGGAAATGATTGTCAGTAACCTTACGTGTATGAAAATTGAATATATTAGGCTTAAACATGCAAAATGGGTGGTATGGTTCTTTAATTGCACTTATCTAGGATTCTGGGAAATGCATGAAATTACTAACTTAAATAGAAGTGCAAAAGACAGATTCAGGATAAACTATTGCATCTCATCTCATATAATAACTCCTGCAATGCTGTGAACATCACGTACTGATGATTCATAAAAGTGTATCCAAGTGGATGACAGTTGATAAACATGACTTATGGACTTTACAATGGAGGATTCTGCCTTCGAAGCATCTGTGTTTGGCATTATTTGCATTTTGCTGCAGACACTCACAGATTCTGGTAATGTTACCAGATAATGATGTTGACTTTGGCCATGAGATTGAACTCTGGCGGGTATGCAAACATCAGGGCAAGACGGAGTGAGTCATAAAAACAGGTGACAGAAGAGGAGGTATTCTCTGACCAGGGGCCTGCTGTGTCAGGAGTGACAGGTAATGTTGGCTGGTTGTGTATTCAACTTCTCCGTTCCCCTTAGGGTGCAGTTTCGGGCAGATATGTTGCAGCAGCGCAGGGAGGAGAGAGAGGCACAGGTGGTAGAACGCCAGAGAGAAGAAGAGGAGAGGCAGAATCGTTTGGAAGCTCTCCGAAATCAGGTGGATGATTATCTGCTATCAACCACACTGACTTGCTCTGTCAGTTTTAAAGATTCCTTGGGGAATAAGACTTGGTGCTATCCTCATCTGAATCAATACATTACTGCCCCCTTTTGACAGTACATAAGAATACATTTGTATAATAACACTATATTAAACGCGTTCCCTGTTTATCTTAGGTTGCCGTGGCGGCAGAAGCAGATCCAGGGAGGATGATGGCAGATACAGAAGCTTGGAGGAGCCGGCAGTTAAATATAAAGGAGTTTGAGCTCCAGAAACCCCTCTACACTGTTAACACATACACAGACACACAGGTGAGGTGCAATAAGATCTACCCCCATATAACCTTCTTTTTTAACAAAAGAACATTATTTTACCTAAATCCCTTTATCTATATTCCAGAGATTATAAACCTGTAAGGCCTCTTTCCCCCATTTTCCTTGGTTAGAAACAGCTTATAATGTTTAGCTTCATCTTGGGTGGAATTGCATGACCCTGTGAGAAAAATTGGACAAGATTGGCTGCTCAGTATTTTATTTAGCTGAACGTCCTCTTAGAGACCTTTACACGGCCTTGATCTCAAGGCCATCCAGCCAGTCAATGCCAAGTGTCATGTAATCAGTGCCAAGAACAGCTCTTGGTTATTTGTAATGTAGACACTGACTAATTATTGTCCAACTGTTAACTTTTTCTCGTTTTTGAGGGATTAGTGATTAGTCTCGTTGGACTGTGTGGTAAACATTAAAAACAAACAATGGTGAAAAAATTATACAACAAGTGACTTAAACGAGATGGTGTGTTGGCGTGTTATTTATTGTGGACTTTGAAACATTTGTATTCCAGATTGTGTCCGACCCAAGAGTTCGGCTGGAGCAGGCTCTGAGGGAGGCAGGTTTACACCACACTCAGTATGCCAAACTGGTCCTGTCTGGTGTCAAACCCCCCAAGCCACCTCGACGAGACACCAAGTCCAAGTTCAGATTCGATCATGGGCTTGTTTGAGGGTCATATGATTGAGTCAAAGGAAGCCGTGTTCATCTGTTAGCAGCCGTGTTCATCTGTTAGCATGTTTTTTTCATTTTAAATTAAAAACTAATTTTCTTGAAATTAATACAAAGTTGTGTTCACAGTCATGCAGGTCACAATAGTGACGAATGAGTCAGTATTCATAGTTTGCTCATGTTTATTCAGGATGTTTGCGTTTGTTCAACATCGAATGCTGTACTTTGTACAAATAATACAGTATATGGTACAGGCTACTTAATATACTTCTCTGAAGATGCGATATGCACTGTGGGAAGACCCACTTCATCTTCCTGTATTTCAAGGAAAATCACTAAAGATTAATAAGTGCTTGGCAAACAAATATACACAAGAAAAATCCACAACATCTGAACAATTCTCAAACTTGCCATGACACAAAAGCATCATGCCAATCACTCAAATGCTAAGTGAGTTTATTTACTGTGCAAATATCCCCGTATTTATGTTACATTTATAGCTATGGCTAAAATATGATGATTGTCTAATGATGGAACCTAATCCTCAGTATTCACCAAAATCTCATCGGACATTCTTTAGCCCAAGCTTTTTATAAAATAACTTTCTTGGCAGAGGTAAAATTGGAAGCCAGATATTAGAATTAACATATCAAACACATAAATTTAGTGTAACCATACATACCAAAGTATTAAATATTGAAAGATACAAAGATATACAGTATGTAAGCAATATGCATAATCTTTTAGCTTTATGTAAGAAATTACACAAATCTTCATAAGTAACTTTTTAAATAACTCAACTGCACATATTAACATCAAATATATACACATATACATATCAGCTAGCTACATACACTACATACATGGGGGGGGTGNTGGGGAAAGGAGACGCAGGGGGTCTTAGACGATATACCCCAGACATTTCTTGATAAAGTGGGACACCAGGACCTGAGGTCTCTGCTGGTACTCCACCAGAACGTCATGAGGAGTGGTGATCTGGTCTCCCTCAAAGCGGTCCAGCAACACTACACAGATCACAGCAGCTGTAAAGAAGAACAATGACATGTTAGAGCAAATTATCGATCTTTGTATTGTACTGCCCCAGAACACATAACGTCATTTTTATTCACAAGGAGTTTCTCTTGCGGACATCATTGAGTCAAACTCAGATTAGTCCTTATATCGAGAAACGTTTATATACATTTGGTCCAACTCATGTCTTTACTGAACAATACCTAAGTAGGCTATTAAGGTGAAGCTCTGCTCAAGAAGAAGTATTTTTAACCATGAATCTGGACACTTGGGCTGTCACAGATGAAAAAAACAATACCTTTGAGGCCGCAGACACGGCACATTGCAGCAAAAACAGTGGACTCCATTTCAATATTCCTCACTCCGGCCTCATGAGCTTTCCTTAGGTACTCCAGTTTTTCTTCGTGAGAGAAGGAGCACAGAGCCCCATCGAGTCGGCCTTGACCTAGAATAACAGTACAGGATTTGTCAAAACAGGACCGAAGGATGTCACCTGTTTTAAGTTCTCACCTGCACACCATACACGGGACAAGGTGAATTACAAATGAGATCACAGTAAACCCAAGAAAGTTTATGTTGTGTTTATACCTTCGTAGAAGTCATGGGTGCACATAGTGTTTCCAATCACTGTTGGAAAGTTTTGGAGCTCAGAGGAGCACTGCAGAAGCTCATTGGCGAGTCCCTCATGCAGCTCAGTGCTCCGTGTGATCACTTTCCCAAGAACCACCTGCTCAAACTGCGGCCGGAAGGAGTAGTCCACCGCTTTGTCTGTGATCACCACTGTCCCCGGAGCCAGACCTAAAGATGACATTTTACATGCCTTACATTCACCTTCCCAACAAATTCCATGAACCCCAAATGCCTAAGCTGCTTTCTACCATCTTCAAAACAGATAAAACTATGTTCTTACCAACTCCGCCAGATGTTCCAAGGCGAAAGAGCACCACGTCCCAACAGTGGGCGTGATGCAGCAGTTTGATGAGCTCGTGCAGCATGATGGAGATGGAAGGGACACCCATGCCATGCTGAAATAGTGCAAACACCATCATTATTAAAATGATAAAAGAAAGACGACTTGATCATCATTACATTGATATATACAGTATTTTAAGTGTAGTACTTTTAGATGTATTTGGATGTTGCATACTTACACTTATGGAGAGCACTGGTCCTACTTTATACATGCAGTAACGATCAGTTCCCTCACAGATATCTCTGAGATCCTCTGGGTTTCCAGGCAGTTTTAGCTCCTGGTGAATGAACTGGGCAAAGGCTTTCATTCGATTTGCGCTCCCACCAACACACACAAACTATGGTAAACAGAGAGAGAGAGAGAAGGGAGTATTGAATTCCCTGATTTTAGATTTTGGAATTCTAAATCCAAAATCAGTTTCATCTGGCCCCATTTCACAAACCTTTATATCTCCAAACATTTCTGGGAGGTTGTGAGTCTTGGTGCTTAAGCTGAAGTGATAGAGAATGTCCTCTTCCATGGTGTCCAGGTAGGGATTTTTCACCTGGACCTGTTGTCTAACAGCAAATAACGGATCATATTAATATTTTTACAGAAAACTCAACACCAAGTGTGACAAAATCACACTAGACATATGTTGAGGAAAAAGAATTTTCACAGAGCAATTTAAGGAAAGTCCAAATACTCACTGAATGTACTCATTGTGGTCATTCCCCATACAGTTCAGTAGAATTGGTGCCATGACTGCAGAGGATGATTTAAATTCAAGTTAAAAAAAATCTTCAGAAAATATTCTGCTATAAAACGTTCCAAATACTGGTTGCAGTTGTTTTCGAATAAAAGTTGTCTCGCTGCAGGGTAGATATAGTGTTGACCTCTGACCTTTTCTCTGATTGGTCCCAGAGAGAGGAGTATGTTCTGTCCTCATGCCGCTTGCAAAAAAAAAAAAAAANAAAAAAAAAAAAAAAACATTCACTAACCCCAAACAATCACATGATAAACTGGGCCAGTTCCAAAGTGTCAATATACCTTTAAACAGCAAACCGTCATACAACCTGTATGACGTAAATGTATATAGCTGACAATATCATGAGCTATGGTGTGTCATGTCTGATCAATTATCATCACAGCACATTGAGTGTTCTGAGCAAGGGAATGACTTTTGTGCCCACAAACAGAGTCAATGTTTTCAAATTAAAAGTTGACTGTTTCAAGTTCTTTAGACAATTCGCATTTGAAACTTTTTTTTTTCTTTGCAATTCAGTCCAAAATATTGGTGATAGGAACATCTTCAAGAAAAAGTCTCTCTTTATGCTACCGGACGCACCAAATAGCACTTTCGCCACCTTTAGCAAGATGGTGGAAAAAAACACATAAATGAGTTGGTAAAGTCATTTTTGCACTAATAAAATTGAGAAGTTACATAAGATATGAGGTGAGGTGATTTACTTTTGAACTGGTCAGTTATCATGTTTAGCAAATATGAAGCAACTGAGTTACAGGCATGTTATGACATACAGCTGTGTTTTCAGTGAGTTTGAGATCATGTTGCATAACCTGTGGCAATGCCATGGAACACTGTTGTGTCATAAGTGACATGCACAACCAAATACATATGGAACCATGTTGATCACTGTACATTTCACTGCAGGAAAAAATCTATCTACTTTCCACTTTATATAATTCCAGAAAATGCACCTTAATGTGACAAAATGTGTCTTGTTCTAATAACAGACAGGTAGAAAGAGAGAGATATAATATTTTTCCAGATCTGCACCAAATTGCACCTGTTGATAGTCTATTGTGGAATGAATATGCCTGATTTATTTCATGGAGATCGCTGTATTACTTTTGAAGAAATTGACAAAACATTAAAAAATCTCATGGTGTTAAGGAATCATTTAAAAACATTCCTGGATCTACTTCTGGATCCAGATCACCACCAAACATGCTGTATGTGTGCTTCCCTGCTCCATTGCTCAACTAAGTTGGTAAAAATCAGTTTAATTTTTTGGGAACCCGAATTACAAGCAGCGTAGAGGTGAACAGAGAACTTCCTTGGCAGAGGTAAAATCTTCTAACCATAAAGCCAGAAATCTGTCCATCCGTCTGTGGCACCAATATCTCTAAAACCCGGCACTGTATGAAGTTGAAATTCAGCAGGTATAATGTTCAGGACCCAAGGACATGCAGTGTCGCGTGTGAAGTTGTTTGGATGAGTGATTCCCAAATTGAGCTGTGCTGGTAAAAAGTAGTCTGCGTGGCAGGATGCGCAACAGACGCGGCAGCATATGCTCCACTCCACAGCCACTTATGACAGGCTGCAGCATACACCATAAAGTCTGGCCCAGTCCAAACTGGCACGTTTTCAACTGAGACTGCACTAGTCTAACTATAAAGGCAAAAATCTCTGTCTGTCTGTGGCACCATTATCTCTAGAACCCGGCACTGCATGAAGTTGAAATTCTGCAGGTTTATTGCTCAGGACCCAAGGACGTGCAGTGTCGCATGTGAAGTTGTTTGGATGAGCGGTTCTCAAATTGAGCTGTGCCAGTAAAAAGTAGTCCTCGAGACAGCCACGGCAGCTCCACGGCCACTAATGACAGGCTGCGGCACACACCATTAAGTCTGGCCAGGTCCAAACAGGCACGTTTTCAATGGCCACTGCAAACAAAGCTACCTCATGAGGATGTGCAGAACAAAAATTATGGCAGGCTGCGGCACACATCATAAAGTCCGGTCCAAACACACCCCAGGCGCGTCGACAGGATGCGGCAGCATATACTCTGCTCCACAGGCACTTATGGCAGGNACCCCAGGCGCGTCGACAGGATGCGGCAGCATATACTCTGCTCCACAGGCACTTATGGCAGGCTGCGGCGCACACTATAAAGTGTGGCCCAGTCCGAACAGGAACGTTTTGAAGCCACTGCAAACAAAGCTACCTCACAAGGATGTACAGAACAAAATTATGGCAGGCTGCAGCGCACACCATAACGTCTGGCCCGGTCCGAATAGGCACATTTTGAATGGTCACTGCACTAGTTGACATTAAAATGAAACAATTATAATCAGTTTAAATTTATTTAAAACTTTCTTTCAAAAAGTGTCTTTTACAGTATTACAAACACAGCAAAATGGCTTCGTAAGAGGTTCCACAAACAGGCACAACAAACAACGGGTTCCAGCTGCAATTCATAGTTTTCAAGTTGACAACACAGCTAAAACTATGCAAAATGTCTGATGAAGTTCAGCATTACAGGGTGAAGACATGGTTGTTAACGGATGAGATGCACCTCGAACAGCAAGTTTCTACACCATCGGTCCCACCGGCGGTCTTCTAATCTGGTGACACAGATATGCAATATGAGCTCTGAGATCACTCAGACATATAACACATGCTTTATGACTGACTCACATCATCGTTAATGATGCAACGCAAGATTCAGAATCATGATTCTTGTCACGAATCAGATCATTACTTTTAACATTCTAATATCTCAAAATTTGTGACCATCATATCATTATGTGAATCCATATATTGAGGCTCATAAACTCAGCAGCTTGGCTTCATTTCCATTTATGGTAGCAGCGGGATATTTTTGACAGCATAATGAGAAAGAAAAAAAAAAAAGCTAATGAATTATGACAACTTGCAAGTGTGTAAGTCAAAGTGTAGTCAGACACACCACGCTGCTTACTTGACACGTCAGTGCTGGCTGTAGGTTTTTCATCTTCAACATAACCGAAGCTCAGCAGCTTAGACATGTTGACAGGGGCAGGTCTCTTGTCAAACATTCTGTGATAATACCAAAGACACAAAGTCCAAATGTGATGGAGAGTCAATGACACGTAGTGCATTTAGAGAAGAATTTATTATTAGAATGTAACCCGAAAGCAAAGAAAATGGGAATTCACCAGTTTAAGCATTTGCATTTGGATTTTAAAGACAGGAAGAGATGGTAACAAATTTTCATAAATGACGGCTTTCCTCTACAAAATCAGCAATCTGAAGTCATTTCATCTCAGATTCAGTCTTCAGAACCTAAAACTTAAAGAATATAATCAAGAAAGGTACAAGTGAAAATCTCCTCTATCTCATAAAGGACCATAATCTTTGGTTTCATGTCCCTGTGGCATTGCCTATATGTGTCTGTTAAGGTTTATTCTCGGTCATTGAGATCTTCCCAAATGTACAGGGAGTGTGTGGACAGAGCAACAGTGAGCCAAAGCAAACACTCAGATGAACTATTCTGAGGATACGCTGTTCTGTGTGCTGTTATATTTGACCTCTCTGAGCAATTCTGCTTTGTCATTGCAACGTGCAAAATTATACTTTAGGATTCTGGGATTTAAATACAAACTACAATTAAAAACAAGGATTAAATGTTTAGAGGTCATTTATCTAATCAACTGCAAAGCTTGTGGCTATATTTTTATTATATCATAATATTATATCATAATGAATATATCATATTATATATCATATTATATCATAATGAAAAACTACATTTTTTTGTGTGTGTATTTAAGCCTTTTGAATTATGAGATTACTCACAGCAAATGTCACTGAACTGGCCTACCTACTTTAGTAGGTAGGCCAATTCAGTGACATTCAGTGACATTAAGCATTGACTATTAACATAACAGTCAATGCTTAAAGTAAAAAAAAACAAAAACAAAACAAAAACAGAGTCTAATGATTACAAAGGTTATTATGGGTTTTTTTTTTTTTTACCCTCTGNAAAAAAAAAAAAAAAAAAAAAAACCTAGACAGGATGACAAATTTTGGCTTGCAAAAAATCTTGACATTCCTACCAAGCCTGCAAATGTTGTATTTATTTCTGAAAAATTCCAGATTCTAGAAAAAAGCATTTCAGAAAAAAAAGATTCTAAAAAAAATTTGTAATATAGTTTAAATAGTTAAAGCTCTAAACATAATTGGTTCTAAAAAAAAGAAAAAAGGAATTTTCTACTTAATTATTGTACTCCAGAGGCTTAAACATGCATGAATGAACTGTTTTGTGCTAATAACCTTACTCCAAACATCATTATTCAGTCAGTCACAATAAAAAAAAAGCATAAAATCAGATCTATTGCGTATTAAAAAAAAAAAAAAAAAAAAAAAAATCATCAGGGTTATTTGAGCCATTCTGCTGCTGCCTGGTGAAGAGTTTCAGTAGAGGCCAGCCACTGATGCTGACTTTAAATATAGAACAACAGCGCCATCTAGTGACCAGGGAAACTTACATCCTCCTGAATTTGCTGGTCTGGTGATACTGGTTGGATAATAATGAGTTCTCCATCTGGCTGATACAAGCATGGGTCTGCTGGTGAACACACACAAAAAAAAGTCACTTTATGTCATATTTAATATTCTGTAAATAAGAATAAAACCAGTTTAGGAAAACCTCTTACATGTTTTCCATTTCTTTATCCCAGCTAATGTAGCAAGTAACCAGACACTGCGGAAGTCTCTTAATACCTGAAAACTCTTTTGTTTGAAAAGTCGTGACAGTGGTTGCTTTTAGAATAGAAAATCATCGGTTCTGATTTTATGAAGAATTTGTGTCAATGCGTTATCATTTTAATAATAAATCCTCGAGAATCAACCTGAACCACTAAGTAGACAAGCCAACAGCTACCATAATATATGGAGCACAAAACGTAGGTAACCTCAACTCACGGCAGCATTAGGCAGTTTAATGAACATAAGCCATAAAAGTGATAGTTGTTGTGATGAATCATGTGGCTAAATGACCTTCAAAGTGACTTCCTGTTTACCTTTTTGCTGCCTTTGCTGCTATCAGTCCGCTCCCATGCTGACATGCTGTCATTCCCAAAAGGAGGCTTGAGCTGATGAAAGGCTCCAGGGCTTTTCTTCTCTTCACTGTTAAACAGAGTGATGGAAAAATACAATAAAATGATAAACAAACTGAAAAAATTAAAAGGACAAAAAAATGGAATGTAAAAAAAAAAATATGAGGGAATTTTTTTTAAAAGCCTGGGTAGAATATATTTTTATTTAGGTAAAAACCTAAAATGAATATGGCTTAATAAAATAATATTAAACACGTAAAAACATGAATGAAAATAAACTTAAGGAATGGAAAAACATGTAAAATAAAAGAATTTGTTAATGTGCATCATAATAATATGTTACAGTATACCTCAGCTTACTGTTGTCTTCTGATGCAGCTGAAAACCAGCCTGGTGGTTTATATGAATTAGGTGTAGACGTAACAGTTCCTTCATGCCACAAAAGTCCTGTTGAAGAAGGATGAGAAATAACATCGCAATGAATGCAGAAAATGTTTCGTAATCATAAGTGGGGGTCTGTGTAAGGCAACAGGATGGCATTACCCTTATGTCCTCCTTGCTTTGCAAGTTTGACATAATCAGAGTCACTTTCTAGGACTCCAAACCTTCGCCTACGGGCCTTCTCCTCAGGGAGCTCCCCACTCACAGCTGGGGACAGTCCAGGAATCTGGGAGATAGGAACGATCGTGCCATCATGCCCTGTTTTAAAACACATTAGAATGTTAGTGGTTCTCAAGTAGCACCTTTGAAAAAACCAAAACATCTAAGTACCAACCCACCAGCAAAACAATGACTCTAAAAAAAAAAAAAGAAAAACATAGAAAAACCTCAGATATACATGTTTGCTGTAGTGAAATTGAGAGGTATGGTGTAAGTGAAAAAAGATAATGTTACCCATGCCATGCAGAACGGAAGTGCATAGTGTGCAAACGGGATGAGTTTCACAATCTAAAAATTGAATTCTTAACTTAAAGAGAATCTTAAAACAAAAAAACAAAACAAAAAAAAAACAAAAGAAACAAAACAAACCAAAACAAAACAAAACAGAATTCNCAAAAAAACAAAACAAAAAAAAAACAAAAGAAACAAAACAAACCAAAACAAAACAAAACAGAATTCCTATGGAATCAAATTGTTTGGTTTTCTGCAGAAATTTCCAGAGTTCTCTAGCATGCAAGGGGCATTTTTGAGTACCACTGATGGAAGAAGTACCACAGTTTGAGAACCAGCGTGTAGTGTAAAACACACACACACACACACACACACACAAAGAAAGAAAGAAAGAAAGAAAGAAAGAAAGAAAGAAAATATTTTTTTTCTTTCTTTAACAGCTTTGCATCATCTTTCCACCTCTGCCCCAGCAAGCATGCTCCATGCTGATGACAGCTAAGCTAAGTTAGTCTACAACAACTAGAAGTCATGTAACTAACTAGTATGAATAATAAAGCATCGGTTGTACTTGCCAGGGTTTGTCGATTGATGCTCGTTATTCATGTTAATTGTCGGTTTTCTATTAGAGAAAAAAAGTTCATTACACTGTCACGATAGCTGACGTTAGCACGAGTGACCATTAGTGAGTAAAACTGTGTAGAAAGGTGTAGAAACTAATTGTCTTTTTACAACGTTTTTAAAAACAACCCAGACATTATATAAGTTATTTTACCTCATAAGCATTTTACTTACTCGAGTAATTGTGAAAAGAGTCATGAAAGTGCTGTGTATGGAGCAGTAGCTTAACTGTTTGGAAACCGTAACCGCGTTCCCATGGAAAAGCTTTTGGCAGGAACGCGCTCCTTCCCCTGCGGCGGGGAACACATAGAATCAGAGAAAATAGAATGGCTTTCCCTTGCTTCAGCGCCAGAACTGCTTTATGACATTTAATGGCCTTTTTGTGAATGCTAACACACTAAAACAGTGCCTGTCACTTGGTAGCTAATAATGTAATTTTAATTAATTATTAACTGTAAATAAATTGTAACTATTTTAATGCATAAACATAGCAATAGATAAACCATTAAATCTTACAATAAGTTCCTGAGATAAGCACTTCAAAATGTTACCATAACTCAGAGTAGCTATACTACATATTAAAGTTTAAAATCTGCGTGAAAGAAAGCAAATGTAATGTAGTAGTATTATGTGTACACAATTACTCATGTACACTTTGGGCTTCCTTGTAACTGTAAAACTGTTTATGTAATTCAGTTTTTTATATGAAGATAAATCAAAATATTCTTTAGCATGGCTGTCTAATAATTTTTTTAAATTTTGTTTAATGTTTGATTTAAGTTAATATTGTTCTGACAGTGACATACTGCAGGTTTTTATGAAAATGAGCATAGACTTATTTTATCTTAAGCATATGTGGCTGAATGAAAGCACTGTGGTTATTTGAATAAAAGCATTATGGCTAATTATATCAAAAAAAGTAATTTATTTTTTATTTGAAGGTGAAATTGCATCTATAGACTGCCTATGTCTATAGTCTCCAAATCGGGCAATTTTTGGTTGAAAACGTTTAAAGTGTTGAAATATGTTTTCCAAGACTATGCAGAAAGTTAAAACAACAGTGAACATACGTTATCTTAATGTCATTCTGCACTGAAGCACTGCCCCCAGGTTGCTGACAATGATTACCTAGCAAATAATCACCAAAGACCAATGTCCTGATCTGGCTGTAGTCACTTTCTCAGCAGCAGTTGTTTTGAAAACAAATGCTGTTTGCAAAGAATTACTGAAATAAGCATACTGCTGACCATTTTGCTTGGTTTTTGTTTTTATGAATTCATGAATTTATGATTTTAATTATCAACAAAAAATAACTTAGTTCAGCGACAGCCATCACGTAAATGAATGATGAGCTGCAGAATAAAAAAACAAATTCATTCATTTTGTTACACTTTTAGAATTGGTTATGTAATGTTAATGAGCTGTGTTAACACAATAATGTTGATAATCACTGTACAGCAGCTAAGAATTATGACTATTTTAAACACTACTTCAATAGGTAATTCATTATTCATGTCTCTCCTCACTTATGTGAGGGTGTATGACCTGACATTGGCGTGTCTCTCCTGATATGTGCCCTTATGTCACCCGTTGGTGTGGGCGTATCTCTCCAGATGTGGGTGTGTCTCTCTAGATATAGACCTGTCTATGCTGATGTTGCTTGTGAGTACGTCTCTCCTCTCTCCTGTGGGCTTATCTGTCCTGATGTAGATATCTCTCCTCTCTTGTGGGTGTGTCTGTCATGATGTGGGTGTGTCTGTCCTGCTGTAGTCTCTTCTGTCCTGTGAGCATGTCTGTCACAGTGTGGGTGTGACTGACATCTTCTCTGGGTGTTTCTAGTGTGATGTGGACGTGTCTCTCTTCTGTGAGTGTGTCTGTCTTGATGTGGCTCTCCACTCATCAGAATCAGAATTCTTTTATTCGCCAAGTACAAGTGCACAAGGAATTTCTCTTGGTGTATGGTGGTCAAAAAACAAATAATAAGAATATAAATAATATGTACAGGTAAAAACTACAATATGTACAGAACAAAATACAAATAAGCATAAAAGTAAATGTGCAAACAGGCAAACAATATTGCACAAGCAGTGCAATATTGTTTATATAATAATGTAAATATTAGTAAAAATAATAAAGTAAACAGGTAGAGAATTTTGCATCAATAGTGAGTATGTAAATATAACCAGTAAAAATTGTAAGTAAAAAATAAAAATGTAGGTGATAAATAACTGAGTGGAGAATGACATTTATGTGAACAGTAATAGTGAATGTGGTGGTGATGTTGAGACAGATGATGCAGCTAAATGAGAGCTGAGTGTCCAGTGAGGGATAGTAGGAAGAGTCTGAGTTAGAAGAGTTTATAAGGGTTATGGCCTGGGGGAAGAAGCTGGTAAGAGGTGAGTAGTCCTTGTTTTCAGAGCTCTCAACCTCTGATTTCTCAGAGAGGGGAGATGCTGAAAGAGTATGTGTCCAGGGTGGGAGGAATTGGCCATAATCTTCCTTGCTCTCTTTTTTGAAAGAGTGCAAGTTGGTTATGGAGGGGAGTGGATCAGCCAGTGATCCATTCAGCACAACTCTGCTGAAGTCTGTGCTTAGAGTTTGATTTTGCAAATCCGAACCAGACAAAGATGGACAATATAATGACAGATTCTATGATGGCTGTGTAAAACCTGAGCAGCACAGTCTGTGACAGCCCTGACTTTTTTAGCTGCCTCAGGAAGTACATGCGCTGCTGGACTTTCTTGGTGATGTTGGCGATATTCATGTCCCACTTTAAGTTCTGCTGGATGACAGTTCCCAGCAATTTAACAAACTCAGCTCTGCTTACTGTAGTTTTGTGAATTGTCATGGGGAGAGGGAGAGTGAGAGTGAGGTGGGCTTCCTTCTGAAGTCAATGATCATTTCCTGGGTTTTTTGAGTATTAAACTCCAGGTTATGGTCATGCACCATGACACCAGATGGTTGATTCTCTATGTAGTCTCATCTCCTTTGGAGATAAGACCAATCACAGTGATGTCATCAGCAAACTTGAGGAGTTTGACTGATGTGCAGTTGGAGATAAAGTGGTTAAACTTTTGCCTCTTTAGCATGCTATTCTCTGAGTGAAGGTGATGCGGGGTGAAGTGGAGGTGGGGGAGATGAGTTCAGAGGTGTGAACCGGCAGATGTGGGTGGGCAGGGTTAAGGTGTTAAGTTGCTGTGGGAGAAAAGGATCTGCTGCTATGGGTGGGGGTTATGGGTTTGTAATTAGTGATAGTGTGAAGGCCCCCCAACAGTGATGTGAACTCCTGTTCCATGTGGCTGTGTATCTCCTTATATGTGTCTTAATGTGGGTGTGGGGTGTGGGTGTGTTTTGATGTGGTGTGTCTCCTTTCTTTTTGGAGCATCAGTCTCTCCTGGTGTGAGCATGTCTCTCATGATGTGGGTGTGTCTTTCTTCTTTGCTGATGTAGCTGTGGCTCATGTAGTTCATAAATCATAGCAGTAAATTGAGATTGAAAATTAGCCATGCCAAATAATTACTTAAATGTTAAACCTACCTAAACCTTTTTATGGATTTGCATAATTCTAATCATCTGAACCTCGTTGGTGGCTCCAACCTTGGCAAGCATGATTATACAATATAAAACCACTTTATTCTTCTAAAATATTGTATTTACTCATAACTTATATTTATAAATCAAGAGCATGGCAGACTACTGCTTAACTGTTCATCTCATTTTGAAAATGCTTAATTTATGGGATAAAATGTATGTTTGCCATTTGTTATCAATGTCATGTATGTTTGCCATTTGTTATCAGTACAGTCCCTCACTTATTTGAACTAAGGAAGCCTTTCAGATGCATAGCAAAACATCTTCATTGTAAACAATTTAATTCAGTGATTGCACTATAGACATCTCTCTACTGGATGACTGAAATGAACCTTCACAGACATTTTAAATAACCATTATTCAGCCACTTCTTTGAAACCTTGATCACAATGTTGAAGGTAGATTCATTATTGGAGTGCTGGAGTATTTGTGTTTAGGTGACACTCTGTATGACATGCTACAGGTTATAAACAAGCTGTCTGTGTGTGTGTGTGTGTGTGTGTGTGTGTGTGTGTGTGTGTGTGTGTGTGTGAATGCTCTATCATATGAGCCATGTAGTAATGCCACCTGTGTGGGTTGGTGGTGGAGTGGAGCAAGAGGAGGATGAATATGCAACATATTAATTTTTCTGAAAAATTGTTGCATACATTAAAGACACCATACAATAGTAGGGTAAACACAGCCATGGCAAATTTTATATTAAGTAAGCTAATGGCCGTGTTTGATTTGATTTGCAACTGTCAGTGGCACCTGCCAATCAAACTGGCTCAGACCTTATTCATGTTACTTGTTAATTAGTTGGCAATGTGTTTATCCTACTCTCAAACGCTTATGAAAAGGTCAATTAGCGATATAACCACGTTCCCCGACATATTTCCTTTTCCTGAACATATTAGTTGTTAAACACACCAATAATCTAATTTCACGCATGAAACATGCCCAAATATGAATCTTATTTTTCCTTCTGCCTGAATTAGGAACACAGGCGGAGGAAGTTAATAGTAATTGTCCTTTAATTATCAAGCATAGTCAAGAAGACAGAGACGATCAGCACATTACCGGAAGTATGCTGAATTTGCCTTCAGTCTAAAAGTATAAAAGTGTGACAATACCACTACTACTACTACTACTACTACTACTACTACTTCTACTATTACTACTACTGCTACTGATACTGGTACTACTACTTATCACCCAAAATACGAGAATAAAGAAGCTGACAATGAATCATTTTATACAAAGATAAAATGTTTTGTTTGTTTTTTTTAATTCAAGTGCATAGTTAAGTATTTACACTTTTTTCTTTATATTATTATTACATTAAACACATATGACAAAAAGTATCACTAGGCCTACAGTCATATGAAACACTTCCAATAACGAAGACAATAGGCTAGAGCAAAATAAAGAACATTTTCCCTTGATCTTACAATCTCTCTACATAAACCAAGGGAAAGAAAGAAAGAAAGAAAGAAAGAAAGAAAGAAAGAAAGAAAGAAAGAAAGAAAAAAGAAACTTCTTTTGAAAACTGCGACCGGAAACGCTATTATTTGTTGTGTAGCTAGGCTCGTTAATTACAGCGATTGTTGCGAGGTAGCTTCCTCCTCCAATCCAAGCTTTCTGCCTTCGGAGCCCCGCCGCCGCCGGAGGTCTGGTACAGAAAACCGCACAGTGCTAATATCTGAAGAAGGACAAAGTTTCAAAATGTAGCATCGTTTTTCGTTCCGGAATTCGAGTAAATATCTTAACTTACGCCTAACGAGCGACTGTTAATAATGTTGGCGACGTGCTGGCTCTGCTTTTCAGACTTTCCAAACCAAACCGCGTATTGTTGGTGAATTCTCGGGAGATGGCAGAATAGTTCGATTTGCGACAGTTACAGTGGAGCACTTTGGAAAATAACCTGCAAGGTAAGTTTGGCCATTGCGTGCATAAAAATGTCATGTTTCAGGCACGGGTTTAAATATATTTGAGGACTTATGTTGTTAAAAATGTGTTGTGACGTTTTCTTGTAAGAAATTCAGTCTCTACTTGAGATTTTCTTCGGAAAATTCCTGGCCTGTTTGTTATTGCAGTCTTACTTTTTTTTTTTCTCTTCCTAATTTTTAGATGTTGCTTAAAATACGTCAGTGTAACGTAAATGTAGACTGTACACGCGTAGCCTTCACGCAGTAGTTTTAAATTTGAATTTCTTTGAAGGCTGCTGATAAATCCTGAAAATATAAGTACCCCAGTTACTTTTCGTAGTTGTATTTTGTATTTCGAATCGAAGGTGCAATATCGCATGCAGTTGTGACTTTGTTCGAATTTGTTTTTCATGCAAACGTTGTTGGGAGGGTCGTTCCTGCTTGATCGTGTGTCTCCATCACCACATGCTGAGCCTCTTCAACATCACAATCGCTCCTGCAGCCCTGGAGGATTTAAATATTCACATTTAAATATTAACCCCGCTCGTGAACACACTATGGTTTTTACATGGATCTGTAGTTGCATTTGGAGAAAGTTGGCGGATAAGAATCTAAACGGCACTAATGCAATTCTTAAATGTAAAACGATTTGTCGACGCAGGTTTAGAAGTGTGAAGAGACTGAAGAGGCAGTCTGATGTAAAGCCCGCAGACTTGCTGATGAGAAGGTGCAAACTTCACTAGAAAGGTGTCGCAGCTAAAGACATTCACAGATGATTGCACTGATTAAAAGTGTGTGAGTGGGGATGTTTCACACCAAAATCTACCTTGGCATGAAAAAATACTTGCCCCTTTCTTTTTTCTTGTTTTTTTGTGTGCATATTTTATCACACTTAATTGTGTCAGATCTTCAAACAAAATTTAATGGAAGACAAACACAAAATGAGTAAACACAAAATACATTTTTTTAAATTATTTCATTTATTGAAAAAATACCTATATCATATACCTCTACCCTATGTCACCCATGTGAAAAAGTAATTGCCCCCCTCTAGTTAATCAACCACATAACAAAATCTAATTGATAATTGGCTTCAGCCAGACTAGGCTCATCCAGGCTTGATTACTGCAGCCATGTTGAATCTAAATATCACTTCAATAGAAGCTTTTCAGTAATTTATAGACTTAAGATCTCACCACACGATGCCCAGATCAAAAGAAACTCCAGAAGAAATGAGAAAGAAAGTTATTGAAATATATTGGTTTGGAAAGGGTTACAAACTCATTTCTGAGGCTCTTGGACTCCATCTCACCACAGTGAGAGCCATTATCTCCAAATGGAGAAAACTTGGAACAGCGGTGAATCTTCCCAGGAGATGGCCAGCCTACCAAAATGTCTCCAGGAGTGCATCAACGACTCATCCGGGAAGTCATAAAAGAACTCAGATGGACTTGTAAGGAACTACAAGCCTCTCTTGCCACAGATAAAGTCAGCATTCATGATAGCACCATTAGAAAGAGACTGGCAAAGAAAAAAAACACATTGGTGACCATCAGGATTTCTTGCCTTTTAGCTGACGTAGGCCTAAGTATTGGATTGAAAGAAACTGGAGACTTGCAGCTTGTATATTTGTTATAATTAGTGGCTGTATTACGTGCCTGTTTGTGGTGGTGTGTATGTGTTCGTGTGTCGGTTGATCTGGAGAGAGCAGTCACTGAAGTCTGCCTGCATTGTGGGTGCCTGACGTTCTGGCTGGCTTGTGTGGTGGAGTCTGGCTGATAGTGGACTGATAAAGGGACGTCATTCAGTCTGGGCTGCAATGTGGTTCAACTCCAGGATCTTGGGGATCCTGTTCTATTCAGCTGAGGTAAAAGGCACCGCAGTGATTGTCTACTCTCCCTGCTATTGTGATTAGCCCTCTTCTCCTTCTCCTAGCCTCTTGGTCTTTTATAATGTGATTGTTTGGCTTTGTGGCAGTAATATTGTTTAAAACAGCCTATCTAAAGTAACATGGTCCCCAGAGTTAAGAGCTTATCTGGCCCTCTGACCTCACAATGCTTTCCCAACAATGGCACCAAGTATGTCTAATTTGTGGTTTTTAAACAGCATGTTACTTTCAACAAAGCAGAAATCGTTTTGTTTTTTTTTTAGCATGATTGATTTCTAACAAATCTAAAAGTGTCTATTTTTTAATTCTAACACCATTGCTTTTAGCATTCATATAAAAGCAACGTGCAGTAGCTGAGTAATGTAGGTATGTTGGAATTTTTCTTCTTTTACAAGTTTGGCTTGCTGTGAACAAGCTGTTTTGAGCAGCATAACCTGGCAAATGCAGAAACGGCCCTTTGATATGAATGTGATTTCCACACACACACTTTCTCTCTCTTGCACAGGCTGAGTTTGCTTTAAGATTCACAAATCGTTTTCCAGCAAATATCTTTCCCTGTGCATCAGAACCCTTCTGCTCTTTCAGTTGACTGCAAAGTGTGTAATTTGTCACAGAGAGTGAAAGAGAGAAAGAGGGGAAAAAAAGGGAAAAATAGACCTCCAACAGCAATCATTTCCCTGTGTGCAGTAATTTGGCTGTCAGAAGCAGCTGCCAGTTTGGGTTGAAACAATGTGAGGGTGGAGGGAGAGGGAAGTGCTTGCTCTGAAAAGCCCTGCAGGAGGGTGGGGGTGTGTGTGGTGAGAGTATGTACATGTGTGTATGTGGAGTCAGGTTACACACTGTCATTAACAAGAGAACTGCAGTTATGAGACCAAGATAGACTACTTCAAGTCTGAGCACGAGTCTGCGGCTCATCACTCCACCATGTAGGTGTGTCTCAAATTAGGGAAGGAGGGAGTGAGGTAAGAAGAGGGAGGAGATGTATATATGTGTGTGTGTGAATGCAGATGGGAGGTAGAGGTTGAAGGGTAGGAGTGCAGTGGTAGGGTGCAGGACTTGGCTGAAAGTCTTGTGACAGAGTAGCAATCTCCACATGAATCCATCAGCTGTGAAGCTGCAGCTCGTGTATGTGTGTGTATATGAGTTTGTGTGCGCGCATGTCTGAGTGTGCACATGCTGACTTGCCAGAAAGTTTGCTTCTCCATTTGGGCTAGCAGCAGCCCTGGCATCTGACAAGGCAGCCTGCTGCAGAGAAACGCAGCATGTGGGTTGGATTTTCTTCTGCTCGTTGCTTGTGTCCAACTTTTTAGAATGGGGCCCTCTGTCTGCAGTGTTATTTTTAGTCAAAAAATCAAATTCTAGAGCCTTTTAATAACCATAAGCCTTGTATAGCCCAAATATATCATGATGAGAGGATCTGTCTGGACTGAGGGCTGCTGCAGTCTCAGACGGACGCAGGAAGTTAGAGAAGGAGAATGACATCAAGGGAACCTGAACGTTGTCAGATTTTGGTCTTTGTGTGTTCTTTTTTTTTTTTTTTTTTNTTTTTTTTTTTTTTTTTTTTGATGGGGGGGCATGGCCCTTGTTTCTCTCTCTCTTCCTCTGGTGGCTCTTTACAGACTTATCGATCTCTCCAAGTCTGTGTTCAAATGTTGATGATGGCAAGTGGAGACAGAGGGGAGACGAGACTCTGCTGTCTGAACGGACACTCATAGATCTGCAGCGCTGGCGGCTCCTCTGCTCTCTGCGCACTAACAGCACCAACGCCAGACTGCACTGGAGACAGTCTGCAATACACATTCTATGAGCCCTTCAATCGCTTCAGCGCTCTCCTCTTATCACTTGGCAGAAAAGTTATGGCTTTATTTCACTTGCTAATTCTCCCCATTCTCTCTCTCCCAGGCCCAGATTTCGGCTCTCGTTTAGTGAGGGCTTTTTGTCTGCAGATTGGAAATGGTCTGTTTTTCTTATCCTGGGCCGTGGGGTTGCAAACTGAAGTAGTTTTGTTATGATGCTAATAATTCTGAGTTACAATGATGAAGCTTCAGTGCATACCCCTTGTTTGAGTCCAATGAGGTATTTGTTGTAATTTAATCATTCAATTATTTTGACATAGGCCTACAGATGTCCCCTAACATCTTAATTTATTATTTCTGACCTTGTTTCTATATTGGAAACTGTTAACTACTGTTCTTTAGATTCTTATTACTGTTTATCTACTATCTTTAGAATTATCTACTATTCTTTAGAAGTCTTTCTTCTCAGGAAGGCTGGGAATCTCCCAGCCATAAAGACTCCATTGGTGCCTGGATTTAATGGCTCAAGTCATTTGTGTTAAGGGACTACATGGATTTAACACATTAATTGCATGATTGTTTGGTTGCTAGCTCAGTAATTCTCAACACCATGGCAAATGGTTTGGTGGTTAATGTTTGGGTCACATAGGGACACACCTGTCAACACTGCCATTTTTCCCAGGTTCTCCCGTATTTTCACCCTTTTTCCTGCCGTGCTCCCGTTTCATAATTTCTCCCGTAAATCTCCCTTATTTTGTCAGTTATACAGAATCGTAATTGGCCCAATGAAGTTGTTTCTGTCAGTGTGGCACGCCCCCCCGGTGGGCCTGGAGATATTACAAGTGGGGGGAGGCGGTTGCCAGGGGACACCTAAAGCCAAGTGGAGCCAGAGGTGATTGGAACAGTTTCTTGTGGGAGCAATAAACAAACATTATACCAATCAGGTAGGGTCAGGTCTGGGGGGGGTGTCCCCCCCAAAANAAAAAAAAAAAAAAAATCTTATTTTCAAAGCTCAATGTTGACAGGTATGCACAGGGAGAGTTCTGACTACTAGCGTCAGAACTCTAGTAGTCAGACTGTAGTAGTGTCTGTAGGGCCCAGAAGACTGCATTTTCTCTGAACTTTGAGTAGTACACAGTTCTGCCTCAGTAAGTTGCGGCTTGTCTCATCTGTCCACCTGGTTTAATTGTTTCACAAGGGGAAAATGTGTTAAAAGCTGCGATACAAATCAGTGTGTCCTTTTGAGAATGGTGCCGTTCCAGTGTGGTGAACTTTGTGAGATGGTCATTTGGAGGACGAGTGTTTGTGCATTCCTCTGTCAGCAAACATCGCTGCAGGCCATAAAGATAGTGTTTGAATTGGCTGTTTCAGGTATTTTGATGGTTGTCTGACAGTGAATGTCTAATTGCTATGGTGACCACTGCTTACATTTTACAGCACCTGTCTGAACAATGGTGTAATCCTTCCAAGAGTCTCACACGACTTTTTGTTCCAGAAAGCTGTACCAGCACCTTGTAAGAACCACAAAATCTCCATTTCCCATTGGCTCAAGGTTAGCTTCTTTTGGCTTTGTGGTGTTTTGTATGTTTTGTGTCATGCTGTAGAATTTGAACACATATCTTTACTCTTCAGTATGCAAGACTCTTCGAGACCACCAGACTTTGTATGTTTCCTGTTGTTTGTCTTACACAGTATTGCCCAGGGATAGTAGGGCTTGTTTGGAAGCAAATTAAACTTTCTGTGACCTAATTAGCAATAAAAATGGGATCAAGACTGTTTGTCAAGAATGATTGTTGGTTTTGTGAGGGCATCAGCATATACCAGGGTGGTGTATTGGTTCAGAGGTGGAAGGTGGGGCTACAACAGATAGAAAGACATACTTGTCTTTGATTGCATTTGATATTATATAGTGTGAGATAACAAATCCTAGGTCATACTGTAGCCAAGGAATAAAAAGCTGCTATGCTGTTGCCTAGTACAGTGGGAGTGAACCTGAACACAGTGGGCATTTGCATTTCATTACATTCCTCATTTTGTGAAAAGAGGCAGAGAAAAAAGCCCTGAGAACTCAAACCTGGCTAAACCTGATGGGGCACTACAGATTCCACAAACCCTACCAGGAGCCGCAGAAGGGCTTCTTTAATCTCCTATTTGATGAAGCCCTTAGCAAGGGGTTGTATTTCCATAGGTAAATAAACCTTTTCTTTCCTTCCTGTGAGCACAGTCATGCCCTTTCACACAAACCGATTACACAGGATAGCAACCATGGGCTCAACCTTTAGTTTTCATACTAGATTATTAGCCACAGGTCAAAACAAGGGCTGGGTATTGTTTAAACATGATTCGATAACTATGATACAAAAGCAATCCTTTTTAAAAAAAAAAAAAAAAAAAAAAAAAAACTTGTTTCAAAAACAAAATTATCAAAATTTCTCAAATGCATTGGTTTACTATAACACAAATAACCTGACAAGAACTTTGCCTAGATAAAAGAAAGCAGAATGTAATTTAAATTCATGTGGGATTTGGTTTCACTTCTCTATTTGAAAAGCAACGATTATGCTTCATGTGAGGTTGTCCTTGCACTTTAAGAATTCTTGCTTGATTAATGACATTTAAATCCTGTGTTGATGTTTGAACCCTTAGCCAGCACTGTTCTTTGAGATTCCTTTCGATGCAGCATTCTCACAAGCGCCTAAGCACAGCTGATGCAACAAGTGGAGTATGTGTTCTCTCATAACCTACTAAAAAAAAAAAAATCTAGGTTTGTTNCTGATGCAACAAGTGGAGTATGTGTTCTCTCATAACCTACTAAAAAAAAAAAAATCTAGGTTTGTTATTCCCTTTTCTTAGCTTTATTCTTCCCAAATGTTGTATTTAACTGTAGGCAGAGAGTGTATTTTAGATGGAGGTGAACATGGTGTAGTGCTGAGCTGTAGTGTGAATATGAGTGTGGGCTGCTGTAAAGAGGGCAGCTTTCACCTTGGGTCTGTATTACACCTACATCCACCTAGGAGCAAACCATCTGTGCGTTCCTGATGGCATGCTGGCACTTTGGCTGTCTGGGTCAGGGACATGAACAGCAGGATCCGCATTGCCCCAGTCTCTGCCTGTTTCTTGCCTTGCTGTCCTGCTGTTCACTGCAGTTTTCTCCGTGCCTGGACTATTTGTGCCATGGCAACTATGCCAGCCCGCTAGTTCAGACACAGAATTCATCTCCCGTCTCCCTCCTTGCCAGCGTGATGACTCAGCAGCTCCTGCAGGGCTCCCAGCCTCCTCTCTCCTCAGCAATGCACCATGCTTATCAGACCAAATAGAGTTTTGTCATTCTCTCCTTTTTTGTGACCTGAATACTAAAGACACAGAAATCATATAGTGGCCACGTAGCCTAATACTGTTTCACTTGCTGCTGAAAGTTATTTTTACTAGCAGTGATGTGGTCGATACCTGCTGTTTGGTATTGGCAGACATTGTTTACAAATGACTCGGTCAGCAGTCTTAAATTCTACTGGTCATAAAACAGGTGAAGCATGTGAGCAGACATCACTCAGACAGTGTTTTGCATTGACGTCAGTGGTCTGAAGAAGTTTTTGCTTGTCTGTTTAACTATAGATGAACTTGAAGTAGTGCTGCTGTCAGGCAGGATCTGCCCCTGTGACTATGATGCAATCCAACAGAACTAATAGAGATTTTCAAACAGGCTTTTGAATGATGTGTCAGTCTTTGTTTGTGCTTAGTGCTAGTCAGAATGTCAACATCTTACATTTAGCTACTGTTTGCAACATAGCCTCAGGCAGGCAGGGTCTGTTACTATCTGGCCAGCATTGTGGACCATTGATATCATGCTACAACTAACACTGGGGACCAGTGATGGCATGCTACACGCTCACACTGGAGACCAGTGATGTCAAGATAACCTAATCGAGTCAAATAAGATTTTCAAAGTTCCTATCTAAAGTAAAAGAGTTTTGTTCACCAGCTTGCCAGTGTCTTGTCACAGCTTTGCATTTAGTTTTTGACCAGGGGAAAAAAAAACACAGAAGAAGTGGAGATGCTACAAGTTTATGGCTGTCAGAAGGCCAGATGGATCAGTGACATGGGCAGCTGCGTCATTGTCTGCTTTTTTGCAGTTTTAGTATATGAGTGAAAAAAGTTTAAAATAACTTTTATTATCCAATGGGTTCTGTTCCATGATCATGTAGAAATGGTGGGGTAGAGGGAGATGGTCCAGAAATTAAGAGGGTAAGAAAGACAGATCCTTTTAAATTCTGTGAGAGTGTAGAGCAGTGTATTGAATCTGGTAAGCAAACATGGCACCATGGGTTTAAAATGCTGATATAGGATCACCCCTGGGTCCCTCTTGCTACTCAGTTGCAGTCAGTCCTAACATATGGCCTTTTTCCACTGATGGTGAATCCTACCCGAGCCATGTGGAACAGTACCAAACCGGCTTGGATGTTATTTCCATTGAAAGGGAACCTCCCAGGAAAGGGCAGGCTGAGCATGGATTAGTCAGAGGAAACATGCCTGCATGTTTTTTTTTTTTCTGTACTAGGGATGATTATTTAAAGCTTTCTGATGCTTTGAACCTTTTGAAACATTGTATTGAAAAGTGGTTTACGATCTGAAGGTTCATTCACAGCACATGTGCATGAATCTGGGAGACAAACTGCTTTACAAATTTGGATCATTGATCTCTTTTTTGATGGCTCAATCACAAAGCAAGAAGAAAAAACACTGCATGAGTAACGCATTGGTGCTAGAGGATTATCAGAAGTGTCACTGATATCACCCAGTAGATTTCTCATTGCGCACCATGTGTAAACAGCAATGAGTGCATGTATCTCATTCACTATCCAATTCACTGAAACAATAAAGTTAGAAATGCTTCTGCGTCTGTCTGCTGGAAAATTCTCTGGTGTTTTAAATATGGCACTCTGTCTTCTGTCCCCTTGTCAGAGGAAACTTGTAATGCTGATACGTTCTAGTGAATTACCAATGATGGTAGCTGTGCTACCGTCATCATGCTACTGTCATCGTGCTGATGCAGGCCCAAAAAACCTGGAGTTTCAGCTCGCTTCAGCTTGGCCCCAGGTCGGGTGTGAGTGCAATGGAAAAGGAAACAGACCTTTGGCGCGGTACAGCTTGGTATGATTCAGCCCCGTTGTGGAAAAGGGCCAATACTTTCCACAGGGCCAGGTCATATGTATCTATTTACTTTGAATTCTCCATATTTTAGCCACTTTGTGTTTATCTCAATGTGATTCTCATCTTAATTCCATAAACAAGCTCTGTGCTCATATAACATGGAGGCTCTGCTATCATGAGGGTAAATGGTATTGTTGATCAAGATACTCAAATTGCAGCCAATATAAACTGTCTCGCCTTTCAGCGTTTGAAGGAGGGAGTTCAAGGGGAGGGCAACATCTTTTTTTTTTTTTTTTTTTTTTTTTTTTAAAAACTTGTATATTGTTATATTTTGGTATATACTTGTATTTTACATTAAATTAGTACATATGGATAAAAGGAGGGGATAAAAGAAGGATGGGGGTTGAGGCAGATTGACAGAGAAAATGAGAGCACACTCTTGGCTCTGGGAACACACTGCAGAACACTGCCAGAGAATTCAGTACGCAGGGATGAGGGCTGCAGCAGACACACACACAAATGCAGCACCATAAAGTCATCTGCTCAGATCGCAATCGCTTCTGCAGATGCTAGTCCTGCCCGTCTCCCGCCCTAGATCCCATCAGAGGTTTCTTATATCAGGAGTAGTCATGGCTGCGTATTCGTCAAGCTAGCTTGATGATTTGTGCTGCCAGCTAGCCTTCGTTCTTAGATTTTAAGTGGATTAATTTTACTATCATGCAAAAATACAAATAGAAATGTATATACAGCAAGCTGCTGCAAAACTGGCCTGTTTTAGTTGTTTGACATAAAGCTTTCATGTTAAAAAAAACAAAAAAAACACAAGCTTGCTGAATAACTGCTTATTGATTAAGGTGGTCTGACGATTCAGAGAAATTGCTTAAAGTGTTCATGGCTAATTAGCCATTTGCCTGCTTTAAGAGCCAGCAAACAGCAGCAATCTGTTTGACCATATAGTTTCACAACAGTACAATGTCAAATTGTACTGAAATTTTGAACTTGTATTTCAGCAGGTTTTGTAGCGTATAGTCAATATCAATACTACCTGGATACCTGCTGCTGGGTGAGTGAGATCACTCTTATTTGAGGCTTCCTACAGAAAGAGCATAAGTGGGATGGGAGAATTGAGACAGATAATTTTCAGTACCCCACTGAGGGTCTTTCAGTATGAATGTAAACTAAGCACATTTGCGCTGGTTGAAGACATTAAATGGAGCCTCATGCCATGTTCTGTGAGTTAAATGAAGTGAGTTATTGATCTGTCAGCAGCGAGTGACTTGGGACATTCTTTTGTTGTCTTCCTACCTGAGTGATGAGCATATTATGTTCCAAACTAATCCTTTGCTGTCTTATATTCCTTTTTGTCCATGGCCCCGCCAGCGTGGTGCCCTCCTTCCCACTGTTCCCATAGGTGTGCTGACACTGGATACTTCCTTGTCCCACTACCCTCCTTTTAGTTTCCCTCACTGTTGCAGCCCACCCTGGCCCAGGTGTGTGTGTGCGCGCGTGTGAGCACGCCATATCATCCCATTGAGGCCCATTTTTCCTCCTTCTCTGACCCACTCTTCCCCAGCTGCCCCCTGGTGTATCTCACTTGCCCCTCCAGTGCCCCCATTTCCTTTTGGCTTTTCCCTGCCTCCATGGGTGCTCCTCTCTCCTCAGGGCCAGAGGGAGCAGACAGTTCCTGATTATCTCTGTGTGGCAGGCTCTGTTTTGTGCTCTGATTAAAAGAGCAGCATGTGAGCAGCCGTACAGACGCTGCCGTTAGGCTAATGCTAACACTACGTGCTTAATCATTTATGTCTGGGAGACATGCACAAAGGGTTTGCGGGGGGCACTCGGGTATTTATCAGTGGCACTCAAGCACACACACACACACTGGGTGCCAAGATAACAGCCCTGCTAAGTGTGGCATGACCGGCGCTCCAGGCTATGGCGTCTTCACAAAACTCGCATATCAGTTTAAAAATGTTGAAAGAGAGACATTTTCCTAGAGTACAAAATATGAGTTGAACTGCTGGCTCGGCAAAATCAATCACCATGGAAAACAAACGTACATTATAAACACAGTGTGTGTGGATGTTCCTACACACAGTCTCCAGGTATATAAACCATAAGTATTTGGGCACCCACACTCATTAAATGTGCTTTTCTTCTTTCTCCTCCTCTCATGTCAGTCTGCTCTTCTCTCCTCATGCCAAGCAGCCTCTGTCTGTCTGTCTGTCTATCTGTCTGTCTCTCGCATGCACACACACACAGGCAGCCAATAGGAAAGCACCAGTCTCCCCATTGCTTGCCACTCAATGCCTTGTTGCCAGGACAACAGGAAGGCACGAGACCCACTTTACTTGTGCATTTTAAACTTGGTGTTGACTCTTTCTGAAACCAAGGAAAGGTCTCCCTCTGTAAAATTGCTTTTCCTGATACATTTATATTGGCAGTAAATCCCGTTGATGTCTCTGCCTTTTTCTCTTGTTCTGATGCATCTCTGTGTTTCTGTTTCACTGAATGGTGTCCCAAAGAATGTAGCAAAGGTATTCTAATCCATGCATGTTTGTAATTTTTCTATATTTTAGAACAGGTTGTGTACTGTTATCAATGGGCTGATTGTTCTATTGTCAAATTCATGAAATGGCTTCATTACATTGCTAATGTCACTTTCTTTTTCTTAGGTCTACAATGACGGCTGGGGACATGTTTCTTTTAGTTGTGATCACCCTGCTCCTTCCCTGTTCTTGCATGGAAGGTAAGCTGCTCCTCCTTGCAGGCTATATTTATACAAGCCAAAAGCACTGCTTTTCACATCAGACTTCAAGGACGGCTCTAGCTTAAGGAGGAGAGGTTTGTGCTCATGTAAATAGCCAGGATGTGGTTGAGTTGAGCTCTGGCCTGCTACTTCTGGAAAGGCAGTGAGCTGCTACAGAACACTCAGCCTCCAGGTGCTACAAAAGAAAAAGATTACAAAACCTGTCTCAGGAATCACAAGTACTTACAGTAGATGAAAACGTGCGTAGTGGATGTAGTGATATCATGGATTTTCTCTTAGTCTTGTTGACATACACAAACTTTCTGAGCCTCTGTGTCCCCTCAGCTGTCTTCCATATGCACTCAGTTTTTTTTTTTTTTTTTTTTNTTTTTTTTTTTTTTTTTTTTAATCTCACCCTTTCTCAGCCAGTTTCCCCTCTCATCTTCTCTCAGTATTTTTAAATCAACTTCAGAGGTATTCATGTTCAGAATGCAGTGAAAAGCAGAGGTTTTGCACTTTACTAGGCTGGATGTAAGCCAAAGTTAACCCTTTCCCATTCTTACAATAGACATATGCACTTGCATAAGAGGATAAGCTCCAAGTATCTATTGTCAGTAAATAGTTGGAGCTATATTGGAGTCTTGGAGTTGGAGTCTTTATTTGTTCCATATGATTGGTCTTAAATATCAGTCTTCCTTTTCAGGTTTCAATCTTGCAGAGGAAGATTCTCACCTGTTCCTGCAATTATGTTTTCTTTGCAGATGAGGGCAATGTGAAACACTATGAGTGTGTATGTGACGAATCATTGTGCAGCAGTGGGAAGTGGTGTTTTGGTCAGCAGTGCTACACCTCCCTCTCCATACGAAATGGGACATCATTCCTGCGAAAGGGCTGCATCGTGGATAACAGAGAAGGATCTTTAAGCTGTGGAGCCCCACAAACGCTTGAGCTGGCGGTAGAGTGCTGCCTTGGGGATTTGTGTAACATGAACGTCTCTTTGCAGCTGCCAGTGAAAGGTGAGGTGGTTGCGTTCAAAGCAGTGTAACGCTGGGTGAAAAGATGCAGCCTGGGAAGCTCCATAATCTCCTTGATTTACTGGAAAATAGCAGTACATTCATGAACTGCCCACCAGTCAGGGAAGTCATTTTTCTTGTTGCACAATTGTACAGGAATCATTCCAGCAGTTTTCATTCTGTCAGCAATTTCACCTGCATTTCAAAGAACATTTTTATTTATGTGGGCACCCAGAATAAATTTAATATATTAGAAACAAGCTGGGAATATTACATTTTCCATCAAAATCTCTAGCCAACAAAGACACATTTTCAACTCATTTTTAATCTAAGTGAATACCCTTTAATGTAATTATATAGTAATGTTATTGCTCTAATACAGTTCCCTCTATCTCGGGTTCCTTTATCAGATGGAGAGCTGTCCTCTGGCAGACCAGTCCTGAGAGACCAGCAGTGTGTTTGTGAGGGCGGGGTGTGTGAGCGCGACGGTCGCTGTGCGGGCCAGCAGTGTTTCTCCTCCATGATGATGATCGATGGGGTGGCTGTCCAACAGAAAGGCTGCCTGAGGGATGACGAGGAGGGCCGAGCCACCTGTGCCATGCCGCCCTCATCAGGCCATGTTGTCAAGTGCTGCCAGGGCCATCTGTGCAACATGAATGTCACTGTGCAAGCTGCAGGGAAAGGTAATTTATCAAGTTAAAAAACGTTTTATATTCTCTCCTGATGAGTTCCTGTAGATGTTTTGTGAGCTCATTGCAGACTGATGCTCTACCAGTAAGATGCAACTAGGAAAAACATAAAGGGAATCATATGGGAACATTAATGTTTATTTGGGGTTAATGAAAATCATTTTCATTGATGGCAGCTGGTTATTAATTACTTTATAACAGGCTTTTTTATATGATTGGTTAACTCTGAAAAAGAATTGAGCCCCCATAATAAATGTGCATACCAATGAAAATCAGGGATTCTGTAGATTTCTGCTGGTTGAAGGGTCATTAGGGTAGGAAAAGTTCCCAAATTTTCCTTGATTTCAACCTTTCCATGACAAAGATACGTGGAGCTTTTGCGTTTCTCATCTCGGCATTTCTTGTAACATTCATTCTATGGCAGGATTTTTCTTGTATTTTACTCTACTTGTTTTCTGACACAGGAATATCTTAAATCCTCTATTGTTCAAGGCCTGCATTATCACAAGCTACGTTCTCTTCTTGTTTGTTTTGCAGAGGAGGAAGTGAAGCCCCTGGTCAAAGAGGAGCATGAGTGTGTGTGTGAGGGGAGCTCGTGTGTCACAGGGGATCACTGTATGGGCCACCAATGTTTCTCTTCCGTGACAGTGAATGCAGGCTCCCTGATTTACCAGAAAGGTTGCTTTAAGGTCTACGAGCAGAGCACATTGACATGCAAGACCCCACCCTCCAGAGACCAGATCGTGGAGTGCTGCTATGGACACCTGTGTAATATGAACAGCACTGTGAAGCTACCTGTCCAAGGTACAGGTACTGTCAGTATGCTACCCAGAATGCAACGCAAGTACATTTTCATCTGAGACTGTTTTCTATATTATAAGCCTGCTTGCACGAAAGGCTGGTGTATTGACAAAACTGATGCTCAAAAGCTACATCTGTTCATTTCACTGTACGTAACTTTTGAGACTCACATTTCATCCTCTGCACCATTTCCTACTGAGATGGCTATGCCCTCAGCTGTGAAATTGTCTGGCTTGGCTGTTCTGGATGATTTCTCTTGGCTTGTGTTACAGATCTGTGTGGCCACAGTCCTGGCAAGTCATGAAACAGAAATAGAGGAGACTAGAGGGAGATTTGGATGTTATTTAGTCATGGCCCACTTCCCCTCTGTCCTGTCTGAGCTGACTGAAAAAAGACCAAAGAGTGGAAATGAATGTGAGGCAGGAATTCATAGATGGAGATTGTTACCTATTTTGTGTCTTCTTCTACATCAGCTCACAAAGACAAGGACATCTGCCTCAAAAAAATACGTTATAGAACTCTGTAACAACTTAAGTAGTGTTTGGTAAGTTAGTAAATCTAGAGGAAATTACATTTACTTTCACCTACTATATTGAACTTTGTTGAAAACCTCACCCATTAACTCCGGTAGCAACTAGTACATTTACTGTACGGATTGGAAGACATATGGCTAAATGCAGCCTTTCCTAGCTGTGTGTGTTTGGCCAGCGCCAGTAAGCTCCAAGAATGGCTTACTAGTTCTGTGTATTTGGGAGAAAGAGTTCAGTATGTGAGGGGAGAAAAGGGGAGCATTGTCTGTGCTGCAGGCAGAGCAGTGCAGCCTTTCCCTTGGAATGTTTGGAAAGTGTGTGTGGTGGCCAGTTCCTCGGGCTGGGCTGTGCTGACTTTCACTGTATGTGTGTGTGTATTCAGTGTACACCTTCTCCCTTGACTGGCTTCTTCTCCAGGTCTGCAGAGTGCTGCAGACCTGAGATCTGTGTTGGGTTGTGTGGCTGCACCTCAACGTGTGTGGTCCTGTCAAAGCAGCAGCTACAAAGAAGAGATTTACTCCCAGCATGCCTACTTATGATTTCCTCCTTTGGATTGATAGCTAGATTGTAGTGCAGGCTGTTATTTTCTTCAGGGAATTATACTTAAGACTCCTGTATACTTCAAAAGAGGTAAGACGAAACAACAAAAGGATGGGCTGCTGAACAGATCCTAGAATAGCAGTATAGTGCTTAAGAATCAGAACTCTTTTACTCCACTCCATGCCAGTAGAAAGCTCACCTGTTCCTAGAGGCTGTGGTGAAATCGATGGGGGGAAAAAAAGATGGAGAAGGAGATGGTACATTTGTCCTCTAAATCAGAGTAAGATAGCAAAAGAAGAGTTTTCTCTGTTTAGACCTGTTGCTCCAACAGCAGAGGAAGGTAGTGAATGAACCAAAAAGAAAAGTGCAGGTCTGGCCACTTACCTTTTATGCAACCATCCATGTGATATTAACCCAATTACAGCCAAGGGGAGGTATCAGAAGTAAAAAAGAAAAAAGACAAACTTCACCTTGAGGGCCCTTCATAAAGAACACCAAAAGAGCCTGGTAAGATGGGTTGTTTTTTTTGTTTTTTTGCCCTGAAAGGTTAACTTCATATGAAGTATATTGGGACTTTCTCCTAACTCCTGACATTCTCATAACGGTGAAAACCACCTCTAATGGATGTTGTAATGTACAGTATTTGCTGTAGTTTGATGTTTTGAAAATATTCGGATCTGAATACTAAAGCCTTATTTTGATGTGTTGTTGGTCACATATTGTTCATTTTTCTGTCCTGTCACAGCAGCTGAGCTGTCCACCTACAGTGCGACCACATTGGCTGTCGTCATCGTGGCACCCATCATCGTCCTCATCATCCTGTCCACTATCGCTGTGCTAGTCTTTAGACGCATCCACCACAACCAAATGGAGAGACTAACATCACGAGATGCTGAATATGGAACCATCGATGGCCTCATAGCCTCAAATGTGGGGGAGAGCACTCTGGCGGTGAGTAGGTGTTGCCATGTAGGAGATGTGAAAGATTGGCATCTGAATCGACAAGGGCATAATTCAGCCTTTGGGTATCTTGAATATTAAGCCAGATCCATTTCCATTCATTTTACTTTAACCCAGCAAGTTCAGACCAAACACTGAGGCAAGTACACGAGGAATCCTTTACAAGATGAGAGAAATTAACAACAGATGTCGACAATGGGAAAAAAAAAACAAAATGTTCTGCTGTGGGTGTTCTTTTGGAGCATTTTCTATTTTTTTTTTAATTCTTTGTTTATTTTGATATATTTAAAGATGAAACCCACTGAAGAAAAGTTTGGTTTTTCAGCTGTTCAGACATTAAACACATATATTAAAGCTTTTTAAATCAGTTGGGGCACAAAATTACCAACATATGCCTAAACATGTGTACGATGACTTTGTGGAATAAATCGGGTTTATCACTTTTAAACTTTGTGTTGATTCTCCTGGTAGTCTTCCCTGTTCTCATTCTCATAGGGACCATTGGCAGTAAATGCTGAAATGCTGAGTATTGTATATATTTAGTTTTTTTCTTCATCTCTTCTTCACTCAACTGTGGTTTGAGTTTTGTTGGTTTTTGTTTTGAAGCCCGCTAAACTGATGCAGAGTTTAGGTGGAGTCCTGTGGTTTGCCTCAATGACAACCAAGCACATTCGTTGGCTTGCACACCATATAATCAAGTTGAGCACAAACTGAACACAGTCTGGCCTATGCCCTCAAAAATATGTTTGCGATTCTGTAGCTTTGCAAAAAAAAAAAAAAATCGTGCATTTTAGAAACGTGATTAGAAAAATTTCACTTCTGTAGTTCAAACATTGTTTCAGAGAATGTGAAACGTGTTTTTGAGCTTCCACGGATCCTCGAGCTAAGCTACAAAGAATCTTGGTTTGTTGTAGGACATGTTTGTCTGATGGTGTAATCAGTATGCTTGCTGAAACTCTTACAAGTGCAAAAATTCTAAGTATCTGTTATTACAATGAAACTTAAAAATATCACATTGTCTAATTATTTGAAAAATGCAACCACTCGTGTGTAACAGAAAGGTAGAGGAATAGCTGGTTTTAGATCTGTTTTGAGACATTTTCAGAGTCTGTCGAGGTACTTGGTAATGGACAGCCCAAATATAATCCCACACAAGTTTTCTTTTCAGCATAATTCAAAAGTACTCAGCAGCTCCACAAGACAGCTTATTAGGAATCACAGTGTGGCTGTGAAAAGCAAATTGGACTGAAATAGATGTGCTTGTCTCTCCATAGGTCCTAGCTCCAACCCCAGAGGTTGGTCTTGATATTGGTCTGATTGTGTTGTCCTGTGGGCTGACCTGGCCCTGACATTCCTTCCTAACAAGAAATTTAAGCTCTGCAGAATAACCCCTCATTTTTAAGGCTTCTGTCCTGTTTTCATCATTCCAAATTCTCTAAGGCAACTGTTTTCATTGTACATTGTTTATTTGCAGAATCCTTTTTCCTGTTGTTTTCAATCATCTTTGAACCCTCCCAGTTTAATATTTTTGGCTTTGTCAGCATCAACTGTCAGTGTTGCTGTGCACTGCCCCCTTGTGGCAGCCACGGGGTGCTGCATGCCTTATAACTGAGATAAAAATAACAGGCTAAGCAGCATTGCGCCTGTTTTGGAGTCTGGCTCTCGGATTAGATAAACTCTCCAGCCCCCACACCAGTCACCAGGGAGGGGGTGGCACTGCTGTTGTTTACTCTGCAGGGGGCACTCTGCTCCTCCAACACACACACACACACACACAAATATCCTGGCACTCTGAAAATCTTACACAGCTTGTCCCCCTCCATTCCTTGTGGGTGCCACATCAAAGGCGGCCTGCTTGTATTAGCCTCCATCTGAGTCCCAGATGCCCTTTATTTCATCATTTTATGATGTTGCCACAGAATTACTTCAGGAGTCTTCCATTCATGTAACATGCATGCTAATATCCCTGCCCCTATTCTGTTTCTGTCTATCTCAGGATCTGCTGGATCACTCTTGTACTTCAGGAAGTGGCTCGGGACTCCCGTTCCTCGTTCAGAGAACTGTTGCTCGACAAATCACACTCAACGAGTGCGTGGGTAAGTGTTCTTGTTTTTTAAATTTTGATGCTGATTAATCCACCCAGAGCTTACAACACATGTGCTAGGAGTAATTTATCTACAAGAACCTTCCATTTGAAAGAAATATTTAGGTTGCGAAACAGGCAGTAATGTGATGACATTCTGAAAACCAGCCAGAAGGCAAGAGCAGTACTCTCACTGAGTCCTTTAAAGCCAAGATTGCAATCTTTATTCGTGAGGTCTAGCCTAGTATGTTAAGTGTCAGTGAAAATGTTGCCAGCAAACATGTTTTAATATTTAACTCTGCCATAGTTATCAGTGTGGAAGGTTACAAGCAAGGTTAAGGTTACACTCATCACTCTTCTACCATTATCTGTCCACTACACCATTTGTATTGGGTATTTATTTCAAAATATCACTATTAATCCAAAATCTTTGCCTAATTTATTGATATGTTTTTATGGTCTCTATTTTACCCTGTTTTTTTTTTTTTTTTT
>VXCM01000602.1:395181-482951 GCA_014773175.1 Lucifuga dentata | reverse complement strand
CCCTTTTTTTTTTTTTTTTTGTTTTTTTTAAATCACTCTATATGCTTTTGCTGGTGTTTCTGTGATAACCCTTGCAGCAAAATTAATGACCCCACTTGGGCACAGTAAAGTTGTTATGATTGCACTGAGCTGTTGTTTCTGCCCACCAGGAAAAGGCCGTTATGGTGAAGTGTGGAGGGGTCAGTGGCAGGGAGAGAGCGTGGCTGTGAAAATCTTTTCCTCCAGAGATGAAAAGTCCTGGTTCAGAGAGACTGAGATCTACAACACAGTGCTGCTGAGACACGAGAACATCCTGGGTACGCAGAATATTTCATGTTGCTGTGACAGGTCATATCGCAGGAAACTGTGAAGATCATAATTATGTTTAATTACTCATTTCAAAACATAACCTGATTTATGTACTGCTAGGATCATAAATCAGAAATACTCATATAGACTATTCTTTGTGTCTCGTTGACTTCAAGCTTTATACATAGAATGATGCAAATGTTTTATTAATTACATTTATATATTTTTCTCCAATTAGGCTTCATAGCTTCAGACATGACTTCGAGAAACTCAAGCACTCAGCTGTGGCTTATCACTCACTTTCATGAGATGGGCTCCCTCTATGACTACCTTCAACTCAGCACGCTTGATGCTTCCAGCTGTCTCCGCATGGCGCTGTCTATCGCCAGTGGCCTGGCTCATCTCCACGTCGAGATCTTCGGCACTCAGGGCAAACCAGCCATTGCCCACCGAGACCTCAAGAGCAAAAACATACTGGTGAAAAAGAATGGACAGTGCTGCATTGCCGACCTTGGTAAGAAGACAGAAACTTTAGTGTGATCTAAGGGAACTAAGTCTTTCAGATGTAATAGTTTGAAAAGTTTGGCTTAACTTTCCATTTTCAGGATGTTAATAAAACGTACTGTGTTTATTGGCTATAGCATTAGAATTGTACCTGCCTTAATATTACTCTCTGTGCATCTTTCATCAGTCTACTTTGTTGTTAATTTAGAGAAAGAACACCCGCTGCTTCAGAGCACTGTCCGGCTGTTAACCAAAAACGCATTAGGAAGCACTCAGACCTCATTCAATAGAACGAGGTGCCGTTTGCCAATGGTTAAATACAACCTAATTTAGGTAGCAGCCCTAAGTTGGCTGCAGGCTGACCTGTTTACAGGCTGATGCATTAAATTTGTTCTAGGTGATACATTTTGCCTGACAAACATCTTGTTTTTTTCCCCTCAAGAGAATTGTTCTTATTATTTGGAACATCCTGTATGAGGGAACAGGATTGTTTACCAAAAGACATGCTATGTGTCAGCACTTAGATGAAGCAGGAGATGGAATGGGCATTCTGTCTTGTCTCCGTACTTACTTGAGACAAGAAACTCAAAAGTGCCCTGCGTTTTCATTCTAGGTCTGGCTGTCATGCATTTTCAAGACACCAATGAATTAGATGTGGGGAACAATCCCAAAGTTGGCACAAAGCGCTACATGGCCCCCGAAGTGCTCGACGACACCATCCAGATGGACTGCTTTGAATCCTACAAGAGAGTGGACATCTGGGCCCTGGGCCTTGTCCTGTGGGAGATTGCCAGGAGAACAGTCAGCAACGGTTAGCATGTTTCAATCAACCATTTGCTGTTGGAGTAGGTGGTCCTGTCTTACACGTGTCCTTTAACTTCCCACTTTCTCTAGCCTGGTCTGTATGTCAAAAATAGAATATTGATATTACATACAAGCTGCATGGTGTCTCATTCTGGAAGATGTAGGCAGTGCCAATGTTTAATTAGTTAATTAAACATGGAAAAAAGTGTTGAACCTCATGCAACCGAATATTAGTCATGGCTACCATATCTATAATGCAAGTGATCAGACACAGTGAAGATTTAATAGCATTGATTGATACTTTATTTATAGACCAGTCAAGATTTTTTTTTTTTTTAGGATAAACCCCAAACATTTTTTTAGTGATACTTTGACTAAAGCCTCCTGCAAACTGTGTAATAACAGCAATCTTATAAATTCAAGATATGTTGCACTGAGATGCGTATCATGAAATCTTAATTATGAGTTTGACGTACAGTATGTCAGATCAGATTGTGTGAATCGTAACACTACGACAAGCAGGAAAAGGCTTCGCAGACAGAAACACATCATTAACTTTCACCCATCTGCTCCAGTTTGTAAATTTGGGTCATAGCAGTAGTCGCACTGTGAGATTTTGCTGCTAAATTTCTGGTGCCGACACATTTCAGACATCAGTGGAAATGCCTCATACTATCAAAGTAGGGCCACCATTTTGGATTGACAGCCAAAGATTTTATGATTCTCTTGCGATTGTTAACTTTTGTCTCGGACAGCCCAAAATCCACACAGTCTGTAGGAACTTTAATTAACAGCCTTTCTTTCACTGGTGAAAAGATTTGGCCTCAATACTCAGATCCACTGTCAGTGCAACTCCACAGACAGTGGTCTGTGGAGACACTAATGGTAACTTTTCTAAAATGGATCCTGCTTTCTCCCCTCACAGTTAAATTTTTTAGAGTTGAACAATGATTTCAGCAAACCTGAGGATGCTGGTTATCATGATATAGAAACCTCACACGTTTTGCTCCATGAGTGCCTTTGAGAGCAAGTTAATTACTTTCATGACACAAATTTGTTTTGGTCAGTATTAATGTCAATCTTAATATCAGTCATTATTCACTATAAATTGTATTTTACGCTATCCTCAAAGGGAAATGATACTAACAGCTGATTTTTGCAAACATTTAGGCATCGTAGAAGACTACAAGCCACCGTTTCATGACGTGGTCCCCAATGATCCCAGTTTTGAGGACATGAAGAAGGTTGTGTGTGTGGACCAGCAGAGACCGAACATCCCAAACAGATGGTTCTCTGACCCAGTGAGTATTAATGTCAATCTTAATATCAGCATAGTAGTAGCATATTTTGTTGTTAAAGTTTGTACTCTTGCTTCCTCAAAACTAAAAGGAACAAATATGCAGTTTGTTAGAACTACAGATTGATTCTGATATTCATAAAAATACTGGCGCTTTTAATGATATTTAGAATTCTTATGTTGACACATCACACCTCGTTATTAATTTTCCTAATTTTATTTCCAGACTTTAACCTCCATGGCTAAACTAATGAAGGAGTGCTGGTACCAGAATCCATCAGCCAGACTAACAGCATTACGCATTAAAAAGACTCTAACAAAGATCGACAACTCTCTGGACAAAATCAAAACGGACGTTTGAGCCTTTTCTTGTGAAGATGGGCAGACGCCCTAATGTCCTAAAGGCCTTTGAGGACATCCAGGGAGGACCAAGCAGAGAAATCTCAGAAGACAAGAGGTTGATGGGCTCAGTGCCCTTATAGCGGCACATTGTATTTATTTTAAAACATTTGACGGGACACATTTTGGCATCCAAAAATGGCTTACGTGGCATTTCTGAGACTGCCAGTGATCTTGAATAATAGGATACTATATTTCTTTTATGATAAAGGACTGATAGCATTGTTCTTCAAGGAGAAAGCTATTACCTGGGCATTGAGTAGACTTTTTTTTTTTTTTTTTTTTTTTTTTTTTTTTTAAAGATCTGCAGGTTTTGTTTGATTCTTAGTTGGAAAAATGTCTGGATGTTTTTTGTTTAACAGTTTCTCCTTCATTGCACTGCATTTTTCATGTGTGTTGTGGATGTTTTTGGAAAAGTCACCTTGCTAATTAGCCTAGCCACTTTACTCAGAATACATTCTTTAACAGTGATCAGATCATGTGTTAACAAGTGTCAGACCATGTTTTTTTGGAATTTGATCAGTCCTATAACATTTAGTTGTACAACTGCAGTTATTGGCGCTGTTCTTTTCCTAAGGTGTTCTTCAACTAAATGTGCTTTGTGTATCAGCAGGCATTTTACATTGAATCATGTATCTGTTCTATGTTTTGTTTCTTCAGCTTTACAGAGACAAATGCTATAAGAACAAATACAATATCTGCTAGATGATGCTAAACTCTTTTCCTCCAGGGGCAGAGCGTAAGCCTGTAAAGCCTGTATACTGTTTTAACGCGTGCATTGTCGTCCTAATGCGTGCATTGTCCAATAATTGAAGTCAAACTTCAGTCTTTTTTTATTTCTTTAATATTTTATATCAATTAGTGATTTTTATGAATTAAACAGAAAAGTGTAATTGATCTGTTTCATTTGTCTTGATTCTGTATTGGTATATTTTCACTGTGCTACACTTTTGAGTTGCTTTTGATTTCAGTGCTCATTTTAACATTTTTTCTTCAGAGTTCTTCCTGGACTTTGAAGTTGTGTTAAGATGCCATTATTACAGTTATCCCAAACAGTGAATCTGTTATTTACTTAGAGTGAGTGAACAACCAACCAACAACTGCTGATATAGCTTTGAATATCGAAATGCTTACATTTGTCTGTAACATGTTTGGTTTTTAATCCGGCCAGATCCTGTGACCCCATAGCCTCTTGAAACTAAGAGGAAACTACCTGCAGTTTATACTGCAGCTCAGGACCAATTCTTTTACCTTCACAGCTTATGTGATAGAGACTCTTCAGCCTTATATTTTGCCTGGTCAAACCTAAATTACTCCTGGAAGGAAGAAATTTCATGCTATTTACCTTGATGCAGTTCACTCCGTACAGGTTAGTGCATGCTTAACATCTGCAGCGATATTTAATATGCTTTAATAGATGTGGGTCAGATGATATAAACACCATGATGGATACATGCTGTCTGAATATTCTGAGATGCTCACTTTCTGCCTTAACAGCTGGCTGACTTCATTTAGCGTAACTATTCAGTGTCATTTGATTGTACTCTACGCGGTGCACACAGGTTTGACCAGAAGCCGTGAACTCTTCAAAATGTTAAAATGTTTCTGTCGTCAGATTTTTGTGTGCAGCTTACAGATGTTTCTCCCTGACTCCCCTGTGTTCAGTAAATGTCATCGGTGGTACTCAAATTTCAATTTCAGTCTCAATTGTTTGAGTTCTCTGCTGAAATTTCCAGTCAACTTGCCTACCAGCAGGGGGTGCCCAAAGTACCACATACAATCATTTGTGAACCACTGAATTAGTTCATGAATAAGGATGAAGAAGTAACAGTCATCAGTGCATTATAATATTGGATCAACATCTTGTGCGCTGATATGCTACAGAAACATGTCACATTCACTGCTTCACAAAACTCAAAAATCCAAAATGTTAGAAACTGTCATCAGTACACCTGCAGTGGTCAATGATGTTTACCTGGTTAAATAGTCCTCTCACCTATTCTGTTTGTATTACATTTTCCAGGTACCAGTCATGACCTCGTGGTGTGAAACTTTTTATATGTTATTTATCACCTTTAATTATCAAAGATGGTGGTTTATAGAACCCATAAAAGAGCCAAAGTTCCTGGATTGAGCAGTTCACCAACAACTTCTCCCCTATGCTGAACTGTTATTACAGAATAGCCTCTGCTTTGTTGTGAATACAATTGTAAATTACTTTCTATGCTATGTTTCTGTGCACATTGTACAGTACATAATCTAGGATTATGGTCATTTCATTAATTTCTGAAGTTAATTTGAAGTTATTTAGTTAAATTTGAAGTTAGCCATGCCATGTAACCTGAGGTAGAAATATCTTGCTCACTCATGGCCTGCTGTACAGAGCTCTTAACTGCATGCAGGTGCCAAAGCTGAAATTCTGCATCCAGGTAGAAAAGTCCAATATCAGAATGGTCAGTGTACTGTGGTTGGTCTGTTTTTATCCCTTAGAGACTTGAGTGTTGCAGTCAAATAGTGCTCTTATTTTACAGTCCATAATGACGCATATAACTATGTATCCATTTCTAAGGCCATTTTGTAATTTTCCTTTGCTTTTATTGGGGAGCTGAAGCCCTTAATTTGAGACCTTATGTTTTTCATATTTTCATATTGACACCTTATATTTTTCATATTTCACAAGGGTGGAATATCAAGGACAAAATAAGTAACTTTACAAGTAAAACCAATGAATGTGATCCTTAACAGGTAGACTGAAACTCTAAAGGCCTCTCAGACTGCTCCTAAATGATTAATGATGATTTATTAAATTGATAAAAATGTTTTTCAGTTTTCTGTCCCCTAATCCTGCAAATATGTGGGATTAAGAAAGGGACGTTTGCCTGCTAGTGATTGAGTTTGGCATTTTTGTACCACCCAGTAACACTTATTATGATTTTCCTTAAACAACTTCAGCTCTAATTCTGCTTTTTCATTTTGGTTGAAGGTCTGTCAAAAGTACCACATTTAGTTAAATAATAGTTAAATAAATAACTTAAATAATATGATTAACGATAACAGCATTTACATTGTTTTAACTGGTTTAATTCTCTGCAGAAAATGCAAGAGTCATCTGGCAGGGGGGTGTTTCAAGTACAACTGGTGGTACACATACCACAGTTTGAGAACCGTTGCGTAAAATATGGTGTTGCATTTAGTGCGTAAATAATCGCAGTAATGTGGGACTTTGTAAAAAGATGCAGGCAAAAGTTACGTGTTGTTATATGGATTTGCGGTAAAAGGACGTCCATCACTTTCTTTCACATTAATCTGTATCTGAGCTTCTGACCGTTAATCCTCTTTAAACAGAGGCGGAGCAAAGCTGCCACCGAGTTTCCGATCTCTCTCCGGTTATTTGCTGTTTGTGCTGCACGGCTGTCGGAGCTGACCGCAGGTGTTGTAATGTTGATTTGAATGCTGTAATGTCGTGTTTTGGGTAAAGGTTCGGCGGAAGCGAGCAGATGCGGCTCCTGCCATGATTTGTCCCGGGAAGCAGAGCCTTCATGCCGCCTTGATCCTTCTGTGCGCCGCTCAGCTGACTGCAGGTAAACTGACCACTGTTCATTTTTTATTTTTTATTCATCAAACCACAGTCAGTTTACACTCCTCACACTCAGTTGTAAAGGTTTATGGAGTCATAGTTTCATTTCCACTTATAAAAACTATCCGCCAGATGCATATACTAAACTCGGAAGACTCAAGGGTCAGTTTGCATTGCAGCAATCCGTGTTATACTAGATGCAAAAAAAAAAAAAAAAAAAAAAAAAANTTTTTTTTTTTTTTTTTTTGAAATCATGTTCGATTATTGTGTATTCCAGGTAATATCAGTCAAATTGTACATGACTTATGTTTTGTAAATTTATTATTATTATTATTATTATTTTTATTATTTTAACTCAACCTCAGCTTGATTGATATTATCTGGAATGCACAGCAGAATAACAAACTCAAAACTTTTGGGTGAATAATGAAAACTGACTTGTCTCTTTTTTTGCAAGTGAACTCTTTACTATATGCTGAGATAAATAAAGTAATGCAAATTAGGCTATATTACACACATTTTTCATCAGCAAAATTTTGAGCAAAATACAGCATTAAAAACATAAATATTTCCCATTAGGATTATGGACTGTACTGTTGTATGCAAATAGTTATATGGTGTATATAATAAGCATTCTTCACACAAAGCTTAGGAGAACATATAACACCTCTTAGCAGGAGGGATGTGCTTCTTTAATTTATTTGTCTTCATGAGATCTAAAATGTTCTCCACTGAAGGATTGTATCTCTCTTTTTTTTTAAATTATAACCTGTCAATTATTGCTGTTTATGTAGTGATTTATTTTATCTAAATTGCTCACAAAACCCATATTTGACTTTGCTGCAGACTCAGCCGATATATCAAGTGATCTGCAAGACATTATAATGTTGCATAATTTGATCAACTGCATCAAAAATTCAACTTTTCTGAGTAGAATCAGTGTGTTGACAATACACACACACACACACCTCTGAAATGCTGGTGTTTTATTCTAAGCCTTGAACCATCAGCAGCCAAAAATAGAGTGAAACATGATGAATAATAATAATACCTGTTTGGTGGTAAGTTGTGCGGACTGTATATTTCCACTGGAACAAGCAGGTATGTGATAATTTAACAACTGGACAACAGGCTGTGTTTTTATTTTTTGCAACCTAATGTTGAACTACGTTGTACATTGCTGTATAGGGCAATGTGCACCACAATATGGAGAAAACTAGGTGTGTTTTGAGAAAATATCCTGATTGCAAAGAAACTAGGAGAAGAAACACAACCTCTAATTTACAGGCATGTTTGTCCTCTTACCAACAGCAATTGACAGACTTGCAGTATTTCACTTTCTCTTATTCGATGCATCTGAGAACACAAATTCAGAGATGAGCTTAGGCGGTCTCATTCCAAGTCTTAGCTACATAAGGTGGAATATAAGTTTTAGAGTGTGTCTGCATGATTACCATAATTGCTTCAATTACAATAGAATGCATGAATACAATTAATGTGAAGAACTCTGCATTTAAAAATAGTGACTTCACAGGCTTTGAAGAAAACCTTTCCTACACCGTTACTGGTTTTCTGTGTGTCTTTTTTTGCAGAGCTGTTTCATGGACTACAAGAATAATGCAGATTTAATATAATTTGATATAAACAAGCAGTCATTTATCTGCTTTTAAGAAACAGAAAAGCCTATTCTTTTCCATTTTTTTTTTAAGGAATTACAGTGCTATATCCAGGTTTCTTCTCATATCCAGCAGAGAGAAGAGACCTTGAGAAAATGGTTTCCAAGCAACTTATTGTACCATGAAACAGTACCATTTAGTCAAATTCCAGTCAGGTTTCCTCAAAACTGTAGTGACACCCTTCTCCTGCTGTTCTGTAACGATAATTTACTGGGCTCCAATTTTATTTTTCTGTTTTACTGCCAAAGTAGCTTGATAGCATCTTTAAGCACTACTGATGACTGACTCCATCATCCTTGATGGGCTGCAGCACTGGCGGGTTCTGCATGGCAAATGCTTTTCTTTACATTAGTTGAAAAGTCGGTTGGACAGTTTTGTCATCTGGCTGTGTCATCATCCCACTTACTAAACTGTGGTATGCCCCAAGGCTCAGAATTTGGTTCCATCCATTTGTATATACTTTGCCTTGGATTAAATACATTTCTCTGATATGGATAGTTAAGTCATATGACTGTAGTAAGCTGTCCTCCTTATTTACAAAGCAGTCCCTGAGGATATGTTGAGAGAATACAAAATCAAACCAGATTCCTGATTTAATCTTAACCATGTGCTGATTTGACTCATTTCAATTAACAGAGAATTCTTTAATAGAAATTATCTAGAAAAATAATAATCTTTTGTTGGAAAATGCGACATGTGAAGAGCCTTTGTGGCAGAGCGTGTACAACTGCAATGGCTGATATACAGTATACTATACATTTGTTTTTCAAATTTCCCTGATTTGGGATTTCCAGTTCTCCTGCTTTCTCGTCACTGCTAGCTAACATCAGAGTTTGTCCTGAGAAGGCTCCATGATAACCATGTGTAACCTCCATGATAAATGGTGTCAACAGTCTAGTGGGAATTTCACACTATCATTCCCAAGTCCTGCCCCCATCTGTGCAGGTGCCCCAACCAACCAGTAGGAATCTCCCGTGCTTTGACAGGGATCAGACTCACTTCCCATCCATAAATGGCCAGCTGTATTAATTGGAAATTGAACCTCAAGTTCATTCCTGTAGTGGTTTTGAGTTCCACTTTGAACTTTACCTGTAGTATTTTTAGGACTTATTTTGTCAAAGACCACATGTGCAGTACTTTGCCCTTTTCCCAATCTTCGCTTGTGATTCTCCTGCTGAAGGGCAAGCACATTTTATTTTCATTTCTCCGCTCCTCTCTGACTCTGCCCCTTCATTCTGTAAGGCCAGTCGAGTGACACATGATTTTGTGTATCACGAAGTGCCAATGGGAAGTAAGCGAGGGAATGTGAAGTAATCGCTGAAATAATTTCTAAATTGGTGAGCTTCTGCCACCTGTGCACCCTTGGCCAATGAATGCATGGCCAAAAATATTTTTGCTTGTAAATGTTTGAGTTAAAGCTGTTGTAGTCAACCACTTATTTGCACATACTGTACAGTAGCAACCACCACTTAATGGTTTCCAAAACAAAAAAAGTTAGTATTTTGTCACTAATAACTTGAAATGTCATTTAGACTCAGTGAACTTTACTTCATTCTGGGTATCAGTCTTACCCGGTGGTGGCCATTTTAAAGACAGTTTTATTCAGAAAGGTAGACGTACAGTACTACCAAGTACTACCTAAAGTAGTACTACCTAAACCTAAAGTACTACCTAAACCTAAAGTACTACCAGTACTTTAGGTTTTTCTAGTGAGTGGGCAGTGAAGCCAGGCTTATATGTCGCTCATGGTCTTATCAAATAAAGCAGGACAGCAGCTCCAAGAAGAGCACAAGATTATCTGGGTGTTAATCTAAGAGGCATTACTCTGGTTCCTCCAGCTCCAGCATTCACCTTCTTATATAACAAGATGTTACTGCTCCAAAACAGGCCACCACAGACATCTTTGAATAATATGCTGCCTTTCAACTTTCTGAATTAACTGTCTGTGCATAATATTTCCCTATATTGAAGAATGTGACATGTTTCAGGTCTAAAATGTGTGTGCCAGCTGTGCACCAACCACACCTGTGAGACGGGTGCAGACGGAGCCTGCTGGAACTCTGTGATGCTCATAGATGGGAAGGAGGAGACGGTCAAATCCTGCCTGTCACCATCTGAGATGAAGGGCCAGGTCTTCTGCTACAGCTCCCGAAACGTCTCCAAGAGGAACTGCTGCTTCACTGACTTCTGCAACAATGAGACCCTGCACTTACACCCAGGTATGCTATGATATGCTATCATTAATGCCGGAAAAATTTTTGCAAAATTCAAAGTGTATTTATTATGTTATTTTTGGCGAGACCTCTATTTTTAATTTAATTGTTTTATTCATTAAAACAGTCATCACATCTCACACCACCCAGTAGCACTTCCAGCCCTAAACAATAACTAACACAAGCAGTCGCTCAGGGCCCCACAATCATCAGGGGACCCTATAGGATTTGGTTTTGTTAGCCTAAAATCAGGTTTGACAATGTTGAAAATAAAAATCCTCTAAAAATGATTTACATAAAAGCATTACATTTCTGAAACTCCATAAAATTTTTGTACTTTTTAATGCAAAGCAAAGAAAAAACATGGGTGCATCAAGTCAGTATTATTTGTAGCTATGATCTTTAGGCAGTGATGCTTGAAGAGAATGCCTGGAGTGCAGAAACGAAAGAACAGAAAAGAGGAGAAGGAAAGAACAAGATAAAGGTTACTGTTCCATTTCTGAAATTTGGGAGGTCCAGTTTCAAAATCTGCTTAGGACCACCAAAATATTTGCACCGGCCCTGCCTCAGTGATTCAGACTGTACAGTCGATAGAAACACCAGGCCAATCTGGGTGAGATTTCCCACTTATTCTAGATTGTGAACCCGGCCAGACAAGGTGAATACTGATCCTACTAGATCCTGTGATGTAACAAAGCTGGCAGANACCCCTTCCATTGATGTATAAATACTTTGTATTGTGCAAGTGAAAAGCCTCTCATGGTCTGCTGGGTTACAGAGGCCTTAACATTGAGTGGATATGGTGAAAATATACAGTATGTGTTTCGAACAAAGTGAATAAAAAAAAAATCAATATTTGTTTTGAACTCCTCTTGTCTGAAAACACACGGCTTTACCTCCGCTGACACAGAGATCAGTGTAGCTCAGTCGTGAACAGACAGAGATGGAAGGAGGGGTATGAAGAGTTTTGATCTCTACCCATTTTCACATCTATCCACGCACCTGGAAGGGGGTTTTTCACTAATATTGTGGATTTACAGCACACTGGGAGGTCATGGTCACACTTAACATAACAATTCTTCATAGTCTTGATGTCTTCTGGTTCTTATATTAAAGATTATAGTTTATAGCACAGTGTTTTTTTTTTTTTTTTTTTTTNTTTTTTTTTTTTTTTTTTTGTTTGTTTGTTTTTTGGAATTTATGGCAAAGCAGGTAGAAATCTGGTATCACAGTTTGAGAACCACTGCTGTATGTGATCCTGCAAAATCATTTTACAGTAATATTTATTTCAGTGCTTGCAAACCCTATAAAATAGAACTGTATTTTAGATTATAATTAGTTGTGGAACTATTTATATTTAGTTTAGTCATAATTGAAATTATGTTCTGAACAACATTACAGGACTTACACTACAAATTAGCATACAATATTTTATCTGCATTGCCCAAGTTAACTGTCTGTTATCAAAATATTACCATTGGAGGTATTTTTTTTTTAAATTCAATTTATTATTTATTTATTTATTTTCGCCCTGCAAGGTCGTTCAATCCTGGTCTTGATGTATAGATGCAGATTCCAGATTAATCATGGAAGGATTTGATTTTGTAACGAAACAGTAAAATCTTAAAAACTGGCAGAATGACAATGTGGCTTTTTCTCACAGTTTGTCTCTAAACAAGCCTGCCTATGCAGAGGTGGATGGAGTGGCACAGCTGGGGGGTGTGTTAATACCGATGTGGTGTGCTGTGCAATTTTGGTGTCCATTCTGGCATGAAATTGGGCCTGTGTCTCTGCCCACTGAGATCAAGTCTTAATGCAAAAGCAGGTTTACGGAGCTGATTTTGTTTTTGTTGTTTTGGCTTCAACTGGTACAGGCAAACACGTACATGTAAAATCACATAAAAACCTGAAAAACATAAAAGTTTTTACTCTTTCCCTTTGTTCAAGTCCATCAAAATCTAAATTTTAATGCAATTAGAACAGAGTCTGAGTTCAATAATATTGTCCACCTCTCTTTGTAGGATATGTTTGTCTTCACTTGATTAAATCCTTGTAGCCATCAGACATATCAGCTATGTCTGTGTGTGTGTGTGTTTGATCTGCAGTCTCTAATTTGTGTGCAGGTTTCCAAAGCATGATGTAAATTATAGAAATCCTTTTCTAACTAGTAATCTGTCAGATACCAGTTTTATTTAGTGTAAATCTTTAGGAGTGTAGGAGGTATTGTCAGGATGAGATGAGCCTGATTCCTCCAAAGCTCCAAACACCATTTTTCATAATAAATCATGTAACATGTCATGTAACCAGGACTTGATAGTGACCTGTTAATTTATTCAAGTATAAATAGACTATTTTAGTAATTGCATTAGTGGCATTATGTGCTCAAAAGTGACTTAGTGATTTTTTGATTATTTAATTAGACAAGAACTGGCAATTAAAAATACACATGTATTTTTGTTGTACTGCAAATTATTGCACTTTTAGTCAAGCAGATCTCATGATCTTCTTGTAGCTTGGTTCACATTAGTAAGACATGTAACACATTTGTAATACAGTATTTTATTATTTGGGGAGCTGACATGGGTACATCAGGAATGGACCTGAACCCAAACCACCACTGACTGTGATTTTGACAAAACATCCATTCTGACCTTCTGAACATTCTGATTCCTTCACATACAGACAGTGTCACTAGAGTGCCTAGAGTCTCTGTCTTTCCTGATCCTCTTTTGAGTGCCATTCATGACAGTGACTTTCACAGCTTTTTCAAGGAGAGCTGCAGTGTTAACAATAGGTTTTGTCCAGGGCCACATTGATGGTTTCCCTGGATACCACATTGATTGTACAGGCTAAAGCACAGAAGTGCTGACAAATTGCTAGTGCTTATGATGAATGGTTATGGTTATCCCTCTTACATCATCTTAACTCAACCCACTCATCTAAAATCACTTAATGGCTCTTATTTATCACAGAGCGGAAGTCAGATACTTAAGTGTTCAGTTTCATAAAGTATAGATAGATTCATTCATAGATTTAGAGTGTACACGTGCGGTAGGCTGTTGATGAGGTGGATGGGACAGCACCCTGAGGCTGGGATTGGTTGTTACTGGTGACCAGAATCAATGTGTTCCACTGTCTGCTAAGCATTGGTAGTTAAGTTTAGCCATTGTGCTTTTTTTTTTTTTTATCCATAAAGACCATTAATAGGACTTTTATAAAGTGTGTTAAGTGTCTTGCCACTGGGTGAGGGGAGAGCTGGCTCTTGTTTTGCACCTTATTGTCTTTGCTCTAGTTGGATATGTGGTAGAATATGATTTAGGCAAAAGGCTCAAGATGTCTTAAACTGTGATTTAGTTCACATATTGCATCATGCATTTGCCCATCTGCAGATTTTGCAACATCTCCAAGATTCTCCTGATAGGGACATTTCATGCTTTAGTAGTTTGAGAACATTTGCAACATGCTGCACAAAATGTATAAACTTTGTTGTTAGTCAAACTTAGATTAATACAGTAAAAAAAAAAAAAAAAAAAAGAGAGAGAAAAGACAGTGCTATTACTATATTTACTACATTGTGTAATATTTTGATAAGTGTTGAAATGTCATAGTAAAGCGATGATGTACTGCGCAGTCACCAACCAGGTGTCTTTGTTTTGTCCTTGTCTCACCTGTCCACCCACACAGAGAATCAAGGCCAGAGGTGGAAATAACAGGTCTGACAGTGCAACTTCCTCTGTTTCATACATGTCAGAGCTTTATATGAAAATTCTTTTATATTCTTAAAATACATTTGGACTTCACTGGCAGAAGTCTGAACTTTATTGAACAATTATTTCAAACATAGACATATCTGTCTGCATGGTACAATTTGTTTATTGCTTGTCAACATCCAATCTTACTTATACTTTGTCTGATAAACAAAGCTACAGACTAGTAAACTATCAGCAATATACTGTATAGAATAACATGATATGACATGACATAATTAGATATGACCACCAGAGGGCGCAGCATCATTACAATGTTCAAGTCTTTCAAGGATATATTTAAATCACAAGTTCCAAGTAAAGTCACTGTTTTTTGGGGGGTTTTTTTTGTTTGTTTTTTTGACAATTTTAAGTTAAGTCTCAAGTCTTTAAAAGCAAATTTCAAGTTTCAGTGCAAGTCTTTCAGGTCTGAATACCTGACTGTTTTCGTTATTATTATGTAGTGATATAAGTTTGTGTGGATTTTTATATTTATATTGAAAGCTGTCCTAACTGTTGTTTTACTAACCAGCACACAAACACAAGGCATTTATGAGGTTAATGACCAAAAGCTGTAAGTAGCACATGAGTAGTGTGAGCTACAAGGAGTTATGCAGCACATGCAAGAAATAAATGGGAAAACCATCAGGACTTTAAGGGACTATAGGGACGTTAAAAGTAAGAGTTAAGCAAGTCAACAAGTACAAATCAAGTACAAGTCCTCATTTTCCTGCTTGAAATTCAAGTCTCAAAGTTAGAGCTCTGAAGCTCAGTGAAAATAAATATATTTGCAACAGACCTTTCTTATTCAGATTTCACTTGTCAAACTTGGGAAACTAACAGCGGCTGCATTGCATACGTTTTGTGTGAATGTGTTTATATCAGAGAGGCCTTTGGAAGAACTGGGCTGGAGCCGGCTGGAACTGGCTGTGGTGATCCTGGTGCCCTCCTGCCTGCTGTGTGTGGGGATCCTGCTGGGTGTGGGGGTCCTGCAGGGCCACTGCTGTGCCTATGGCAGAGCCCATAAACAGGATGCAGAGGAACCTCTGGATGACCAGATGCTCATGTCACCTGACAAAGGTCTCAAAGATCTGATCTATGACATGAGTACCTCAGGTTCTGGCTCAGGTAAGAGAAAGATCTTAGATATGATGAAACAAAGCTGGAGTCACTTGATTATCCGTCCCCTCAGTATAAAGTTCAGTGACAATGGAGAATGAAAATTCCTATTATAAAGTTTTATTATAAATTAGAAATTTCACTTTGGTTACCAAGTGGATCTCTGTCATTTTTTTTTAAAGTTACTAATAATTTTGGATTTTTTTCTCTGACAAACTAATGCCTGCTTATAAACTCCAACCAAACTCCACACTACTATTTTATATGTACCTATCACTTCCTAGTTCTTTCTTGAACTGTATGCTCATGCATCAAGTATTTATCAAATGGACTGAAAACTTTCTTTTTCTTATAATCAATACTACATTACCTATTTCTTTCCAGGAAACCATCTAAGAAATAAAAGTTTCATATAATTTCCTTTCTCAGATATAATAAAGAAAGTTATGAGTCTGTAAAATAAAGCAACACCAAAGCATGCTCTCCTTGCTCATATTCATGCAGGGCTGCCACTGCTCGTTCAGAGGACCATCGCTCGGACCATTGTCCTGCAGGAAACCATTGGGAAGGGTCGATTTGGGGAAGTGTGGCGAGGAAAATGGCGGGGTGAGGATGTGGCAGTGAAGATCTTCTCCTCCAGAGATGAGAGGTCATGGTTCCGTGAAGCAGAGATTTATCAGACCATCATGCTTAGGCATGAGAACATCTTAGGCTTTATTGCTGCTGATAACAAAGGTAAGGCTTAGAACTACTGAGAATGTTGGGATATATAATGATCAATATATCATAACTTTGATACAATGATGAATAAATACAACCTAATCTAAGTTAGATACATGTCATCACAGTTATGAGGCAGTTGTGCAGCATGTGACTGTATTATTTGCTGTGTTGCAGATAACGGCTCATGGACTCAGCTGTGGTTGGTGTCAGAGTACCACGAGCATGGCTCCCTGTTTGACTACCTGAACAGGTACACTGTCTCATTGGAAGGCATGGTCGTACTTGGTTTGTCCATATCAAGTGGCCTGGCACATCTCCACATGGAAATCATCGGCACACAGGGTAAATCTCTGTTAGTGAATGAAGAACATGAATTCTGGGGCAGTGACCTTATATTGGGTGATGCACAAGATTTTGGTTTGTTTGCGTGCAGTGAACCCTTAAGACATAATAGCATAATAAACATAATGGTAGAATTGTTTTACGCTCGATCGCTACATTAATGTTAGCTAATAAATCCTGAAGTTAGGGCTTACTATATATACAGTATATGTATCGTCAGAATTCGTAATATACAACATGGTGACCTGATATATGAACAAATAGATGAGGCAAAGGTGAGAATGCCATTCTCTAACCCGCTTGGTTGTCTGCCTGGGAGGCAACAGTGGTCTCTCAGAGCAGTTCCTGATCTGTTTGGGCATTTCCACACATTAGAATGGATTTCATTCTTGTTAATTTGGAACCATTCTGAGCCTTTCAACCCAAACTAAATTGGTTCAGAACCAAAAACATTGGTTCCCATTTTGGAACCAGACAGTAGCAGGACCTGAAGGTGTATCATTCTATCTTAGCAGCAGTGGAAGAAATGGAACCTGGAGAAGTCAAAGTATGTTCAGTAGTCTGTGTAACATTCATGTTTGTGGACTATTCCAAATTGATTACTCCAAGGGGATGAATAAAGAATAAAGTTGTATTGTATTGCATTGTAGTAAAGTACTTCAAATAGGATGGTAAAAGCTTGCAGGTAAACAATTTGGTTTGTTTTCACTTATCTACTTCTGCTGATACAAAGAAACCTTTCTGCTATTACTTCTGTTGGTGACGTAATGGTTCTGCTACATACTGGTGGAAATGCAAGCTAGTTGCAAGCAAGTTGGATTGATGGTACCTTGGTTCCATAGATACTGGTTTGAGAACCAGAACTTTTTTGGTAGAAAAGCACTAGAGTACCTACCCTGGAGTACAAACTTAAAATTGTTCAGGAACTATAGTTCTGACACCAAAATGGTTCCTGGTTCCTTGGAGTGAAACAAAGGAAAGGTTCCTGAGTTCCTGAAAAGATTCCTAATCCCTGAAAAAGTTCCTGTGATGCAAAAGGGACTAATAATATTTGTAACCTACTTGGTTCCAGGTAAACCTGCCATTGCTCACAGAGACCTCAAGTCCAAAAATGTCCTGGTGAAGAAGAATGGCACAGCAGTCATTGCAGATTTGGGACTGGCTGTGAAACATGACTCCAACACTAACACTATAGACATACCGTCCAATCACAGAGTGGGAACTAAGAGGTACAATGATGATTACAGCAAAACCACACAGAAAATGATGAAGTCAACACTTTTATTTCATTTCGTTATGCCATAATGATTTTGTCCTCTGCAGGTACATGGCCCCCGAAATCCTGGATGAGACAATCAATATGAAGAGCTTTGAGTCATTCAAGCGGGCAGATATCTACTCGTTAGGCATGGTGTTTTGGGAACTGGCCCGAAGATGTTCCGTTAGGGGTACTTTAATGAGAGAAATACATGCAGATGCACACTCTTACACGGTCATTTAATGATTCAAAGGCAGTGATAGAACATACATGGCATTAACGGCAAAACTGTACTAATCTCATTGAAAGTTTAACAGTTTGACCTTCACACACACACACACACACACACACACACACACACACACACACACACACAAACACTATAGAGCTGATGAAAGAGAGCATGTTATTCACATTTCTATCATATCATTTGGGCAGGACTCCATGAGGATTTCCAGCTGCCTTATTATGACCTGGTGCCTTCGGATCCGTCCATTGAGGACATGAGAAAGGTGGTGTGTGAGCAGAAATTAAGACCAAACATTCCTAACCAGTGGCAGAGCTGTGAGGTGAGACGGGAGTGTCTCTCAGCCCCTGTGTCTCTTGTGATGATATCTTCATCACTAGCATGTATGTTAACTATAAGCATCTTATACAACACTTAAATAGGCTTACCATACAAAATCATCAAAGCCGTTAAAACGGGGATGAATTTATTACATTTGAAGCAGAATGATAGGTCTCTTTTGTTTGTCATTTTCCCTTTAAATCATGACATACAACAATGGCTCCATTGCTGGGGACACTGGTTTTTATGTAATATGTTCAAACTCCTGTAGCTTTAATGTATGTAATATAACTTTGTAGTTGATCAAGAGGAGCAGTTAGATGTATGAGGTTATAACTTGTTTTCTTTTTGATAATGGCCAGTATATAACATATTTTAACTTTTTCATGTTATTGTATAACAGAAGCATTGTACTGGCGTTTTGCGATATTTTTCCTTTTACACAAATGATACTGTCTCTTTGTTGACACACTAGGCTCTGCGTGTGATGGGGAAACTGATGAGAGAATGCTGGTATGCTAACGCTGCTGCTCGACTCACCGCTCTGCGGGTCAAGAAAACTGTGTCTCAGCTTTCTGCCATCAAGGATATTAAAGATTAGCCATATTTGTAGTCCTGTAGATCAGCACTGGTGCGGGCGCTGGTGCCTACAAAGGGACTGAGAGTTTCTAGGAGTAAATTGTCCTCTCTAACACTGCTGTCTTTAGGACACGACCACAGGATTCACCCTCAGAGAGAGAATTACTGGGTTGTTGCTGGTGCCAAAGGAATGTAGAAAGTGTCTGTGGCAGCTTTGATGCTCCAATTTGAACCAAACAGCTGAGCTTTTTGGTAGGAAGAGCCATATAAAGGATAATATGATCTAACTATATCCAGATTGTTTTACTACCTCATACATTTAAGTGCCCAAAGCTTGAACTTGCACATTGATATGTTTTGTGCCACACCCCATAGGACATATTTCCAGGTAGGCAGTGTGCTGACAATCAGAAAAGATATGAATAAGACACCTTTACTGCTCTGACACACACATATGGACTGTCCCTGATAGTCCCCAAGTGCTTTTGTTAATGTAATTACTACCTTTTACAGACAGTGTTTGCGGTATTAATGCCCCATGGAAGGTTTACGCCACATTTACCTGGGATACAGCCACACATGTATTGTTTTCATCTAAGTGCATTTTAATGTGATTTAATCCACATTATTGATTTTCTTGAGTGTAAACAGAAGCACAGCTGTAGCCCAAACTATTAATGTTGCAGATTTAAAAGAAAGGAGCTGCGCTTTGACCACTGAATGCTTACAGCTTTTTTGTGAATGTAAAAATCTTTGTTTTGTACTTGTGAATAATCTCGTTTGTATTTATTTACACTGGAGGTATGTTATCAGTGCAAATACTAAACTCTACACTAACACGTCAAAACGTCAATGTAGATATTGTGGACATTGTGTTAACATTTTGTTTGTGGTTTTTTTTTTTTTNCCCCCCCCCCCCGTAGGACTATAGGAGATGGATGGATGGATGGATAAAAGAAATCATTACATGTTATGAGTCAAACTCAGTTTTATACAGGCTTCCTGTTCCGCCAGATAATCATGAGGAAAAAAATCAAGAGAAATCTAAATCCCATCAAATAATTAAATAAAACAACACAAGATGAAACACACAGAAACATACACACACATTACACAGAAAAGACAAAAGTACTGTGATGGGTGTTGTGCGTCTTGTAGCACAATAGGATCTTATTTAGACTGTGCACATTAGGAAACATAATATTATGATGGTATATACTGTAGTTTCATTATCATCTCTCTGTTTAAAGAGCCATTTCACTCATAGAGCTCAGCTTTAGTTTGAGCAGAGATGGTCCACATGATCAATAACACTGCTGTCAGACATGCCATGCAAAGCCTTGTCATAACAGAATTAGAAAAAGGTTCACTGGTAAATCTCACTGTGTGCACCCACGTGTGTGTGTGTGTGTGTGTGGATTTGTATGTTTGTATTCCTATCATGTGGTAGTAGTCCTGTATTTAAAGATCTGGATGTGAGTGATCAGTATTTTGTTTCTGGAGAAAAATCTTTCTATGATGTCTCATGCAAAGTGGATTTAAGTTCTCGCTGAGCTTGTCTTCAGTTGAGGTTGTTGTTTTTGTTGTTGGCACCTTAAAAACCAACAGTACTAGGTGCATTCGGTGCATCATTGTTGACACATTCACACACACTACAGTATACACAGCCAGAATTCTGCTTTTATACCATGACAACACTATGTCTGAAAATAAGGAAACTGGGCAAATAGTCACTTAATGATCATGTTCCAATCAGGTTTTTATGTCAGAGAAATTATTAATCTGTCGGTGAAGCTTATTTCAATCATTCAGGTAGTCAGATGTCTGGACTAAAATGTTTAGACTGAAGACGTTTCACCATTCAAGATTTCTTCATTTTGACATAAATTGCCTCTTTTATCCCTCAAACCATCTGTCCTCTGTCTAAGAAATGGACATTCTGATCCTCAAAGCTGTTTTTTTTTTTTTTTTTTNTTTTTTTTTTTTTTTTTTTGTTTGTTTGTTTTTGTTTCTTGAAGCTATTAACGAATTTCTTACATGGAACTAAGACTGAGTTGCAAAGGGTACAGGACATGGAACAGGAAATGCAGTCTTGTGGTGTCTGGCTCTGACTATGTTCATGTTTGTGTCAGAACTTCATGTTTATGTTGTGTCACATGCTGTTTCTCAAACAATCAGGTGAGGAACGCAGAGCAGAGAAATATAAATGTGAAAATAGTTTAGACTTCTCAGTCAATCCAAAGAGAGATGGTCACCATATGAAATTTATGATGTAAACATTCTCCATAAGTTACTTCTTTCATGAAATAAGACCTGTGTTTAATTTTTTAAATCCTCCAATGAACTATATTCAAAAATAGATAAATCAGTTTTATTACGTTTTGAAAATCGTGTTTTTACTGTGCATTCCAGGTTATACCAACCATACTGATGGTTTGAAAAAATAATAATACATGAACAAAACACAAGTAAGGTGGAGTTGGAGTGATGTTATCAGGAATGCATAGTAAAAAAACAAACTATGATTTGAAATAATATTAAGTTGTGAAATATTCAATTACATTCCTGTATATTGATGAATCTGTTCTGTGTTGCTTCTCATGCCACTGCTTTGTATTTGCACTATTTATTCTATATAGATATAAGTGGCTCAAACAATTTTCATGAGCATGCTGTTTTTTATGTTTTCATGATTAAAATGGTGGCATAATTTACTGTAAAGGCATATTGCAGATGCATATGATAATAGCACTGATTGTGCAGATCTGTGCATATTACTGCACGTAGGATGGACTTCCCCAGAGTAACGAGCTCTTTTATCATCACATTAATCTTTCTTTTGACATGACTCATCTGTGCTCTCTGTTCTGCTGCTTTTTTTTGTATAGATTACTTACACGTTAGATGAGTCCGTTAGAGGAAATAAAACTGCGATTCACACTACACAGATGAGTCACAACCTTAATATGCTACGAGTCATTTTAACGGATAGCTGTCACCCCAGATAAGAGAGGTCACTGAGGGTCAGACACAAGATGCTTATAAGACAAAGTTTCCTGTATTGATAAAGCTGAGAAAGAATTTGTTTGTAGAAAATGGATGTTGCTATTTTAAATGGGACAAACAGCATCAGCAGAAATGTCAGTTTTACCTAGATCTTGTGTAATGGCTTTACTTCAAGTGTAAAATGAGATGAACTTTCAAGCAAGCAAAGGTGTCATATTACAGGAGCATCTCTGAGAGGTCGTTCATTGCTATTCTGGCTACTTTTATCCAGTGCTGGAAGAAGAATTCAAATCCCTACAAGTACAATATTACAATAAATACACTACAAGTACTCTGTTTTTTTTCTTAGTATCAGCAGTAAAATATGTTGGAGTAAGTTAAAGGACCATACCACCGATTTTGCATGTTTGAGCCTAATCAAATTTTCATACACGTAACGTTACTGACAATCATTTCCCAAAGCATACTACTGGAACAGTGAATTANAATTTTCATACACGTAACGTTACTGACAATCATTTCCCAAAGCATACTACTGGAACAGTGAATTAAATTCTTTTTCCTACCTTCCAGACTGCCATTGGTTTCAGTTCATTCTGGTACACTATTAAAATCAACTTGTTGATACTTGAAACATTCTTGGGATAGGTAATCCATCATCACGAACACCATGTATATTCAGGTTTTTTCAAAGTTTCGTAATTTTAGTGTTTAAACGAAATAAAAAGTGCGGAGTGAATGTATGTCTCCACCAGGGAATATAGTGCCAAAAGAAGACCTGAGTTTATCGAAAAAATTTTAACAACCGTGACTTCATAAGGCTGCCTAACTATTAGCAGGCAAAACATTGATTTTTTAAGGAGGATGTATCACTTGAATATTTGATTTTGAAAATTAAGAGATTTTGCAAAATATCAGGAAAGCTGAAACATGGTTTTATCCTTTGGGAAATGATTGTCAGTAACCTTATGTGTATGAAAATTGAATATATTAGGCTTAAACACGCAAAATGGGTAGTATGGTCCTTTAAGTACAGTACTAAATTTATACAGTTGTATTCTGCCTCTGTTTTTAGGAAGCAGCTCAGTGGTTGCTATCAATGAATAATATTATTCCATATATCTATAATTCCCAAATGAAATGAAATGACAATGAAAGACTACATGAATTAATGTTAAAATTTTCTAATTTTCAGGGGCTGGATGCTGTTGGTCTGCTTAGATTTGCAGGATCCCAGGATGGGACCTGAGTTTTAAAGAGTGTCCTGCAGGGCCAACTAGTCACTGTTGACACCTACACACACTCTATGAGGCAGAAGGGTTTGTTAATTTGTGTTTATATAAAATGCATGACCCAAAGTTTGTGGACATCCCTCGTAATTGGTGGATTCAGGTGCTACAGCCACACCCATCCAGCCATATGCCTGCTAATAAACACAGGCAGTGGAATGAGTCATACTGAAGAGCCTGGTGACTCAACCAGGTGTCCACATACATTTGGCCATATAGTGTAACTCTAAGTGAAGTGGCAATTTTGTCTGATATCCTCATTTGAATGTTAAAAAAAAAAAAGCTTTTCTCAGATCAAGTTACTTTAATTATTTNTGATATCCTCATTTGAATGTTAAAAAAAAAAAAGCTTTTCTCAGATCAAGTTACTTTAATTATTTTCTGCACTGTGAAAGATGATATTAAACCTTTTGTAGGTATGGGTGTGGTGGCAGATGAAGGTTTTGTGTGCTGTGGTTGAGTTTTCCTTAGCGCATCAGCCATTGTGTCTCTGACTGCTGGCCTGTGTGTGTGATTTCCCTTTTGATCCAACCATGTCTGATGCCTTTGGACCAATGACCCATGCTGTCTGTTTGGACAGCGTGTCACTGGCCCCGAGCTAAATCAGCCTTTTGTCTGTCCTCATCAGACGAGCCTCCTTGCTTGGCAGAACACAGGACTCAGCAGAAGCTTTGCCTATTGAAACTGAGAGCAGAGAGGCTGGAAACAGGTGCTGCTTCAGGCAAGAACCTCAGAGGTGGTAGTTTCTCATGCATTGCTGATTTCTGACAGACCATAGATCGAATTGTAAAGACTACAAGAAGAAAAGGGACTTTTAAAGGGGAATGAAAAAAAACTTAAACAGAATCCTTTTCTTTTTGAAGAGGCATACTGTTTTCAAGAGTGAGATGGAGAAGAAAAAGGTTACCAGGGTTGAACAGGAAAAGTAGGTATGTGAGGTTGTGATCTGCAGATACAGGTCCACCATAAATGTCACATGATGTGGATTTCCGCTTTGACACATTTAGCGTTTGGCTGCACAGAAGGGCAGGGCCACACATTGAAGAACTACTGCAGCAGGACATGATGGTGCTTTGAGGAGTACTCTACCATGCAATCCACAAGGAACTTCAGTGGACTCCAGTGCCAAGGCAGCCAGGAGCCTTACATTCTGGATAATTCTCTGAGGAAGAAAAGCAGCCTGTGGTACCGGCGTTCACTGAGAGGAAACAGTGAGAAACACCGGCAGAATACAGGCTCTCTGTCTACAATATACAAGGTGAGACAAGAAACTTTTGCATAATATATGGCTGGAAAATAGAAACACAGTCTTGTAGCGCTGATATAAAAGCCTGGATTGGAGCTGACATTTTTGTTATAGTCTTACAAAATGATAAATACTGAGAATCTATTACTGCTTGTGTAGCCACAACACAGCACAGCAGGCTCTGCAACTTGCAAAATCCTTTGTGCAACTTTAATCCTCTAAGTCATGTAACATACTATCGGATTAATATATTTAAGAAAAAAAAATATTGAACAAATACTACAGTTACCTGAGAGGTTTAAGACTTGAATGTATTAGTATATATTATATTGTTTTGAAGAGGAACTCTGCATTTCTCCTTTTTGCAGGCTAAACCAAGCCGTTCCAACTCACTGGTTGATTATTCTGACCCACAAAGGTAAACATGTCAGATTTAGTTTGCAAGTCACCATACAGTGGAAACTTCCACAGCTAGTCTCACTATGTGCACAAAACTGAAACCTTCAAATCATATCATATCTGCATTTATCTCTTGCACAGGAACACAGTTGAACTGGAAAAGCAAGACAATGAAACATTTGGCTTTGAAATCCAGGTAAGAATCGTCGCACTTCATAAACATGAAGGTCAAGTTCATACATATATGTAGAATTTGACATGCATTCCAATGGCCATTTTTTTTTGTAGTAAAGTTTTCTTTTGACAGATATGGTGTCTTTTGTTGTAGACCTATGGCTTGCAGCAGAAGAACAGCTCAGCAGTGGAGATGTGCACGTTTGTGTGCAGGGTGCAGGAGGACAGTGCAGCTGAGAATGCTGGTCTGACCGCAGGTGAACCTCACACACTTTCAAAGGCCTTTTAGATTTTTCACATACAATTCATACAAGCTAACCTCATTTTATCTCTCCATTATAGATAGATTGACATGAACACTTACCACAACTGTTTTATTCTTTTTTTTTTTTTTTTTTNTTTTTTTTTTTTTTTTTGCATCATATTCTATCTTAGGTGATGTTATTGTCACCATCAATGGGGTGAGCATTGAAGGATCATCTCATCAGCACATAGTTGATCTCATTCGAGAATCCACCAACTTTCTAAAGTGAGTGACAGCAATGAAACTATCATGCTGGTGCATGTACAACAGAAGATAAATGCAGCTTCTGGAAATGGAAACACTATTATGTGGTCATTGTATGCAGGTAGAGTTGTTTTATGTGTTATTGTAGAATGGAGACTGTCTGTGGCAGTGTAGTGAAGAGGATCGAGCTGGAGAAGAAGATGGACGCGCTTAAGGTGTGTGTCTGAAACTACCCGTGTTGATTGTTGTCAGTAGCTCTGTGACTGTGCAGAACAGCTAACAAACAGCTGCCATGAAACCACAATTATGAAAGAGAAAAACCCACTCACTGTAAGTAATCAGTAGCTGACCTGCAATAGGCTAAACTCATCTATTCCATAACTAATCCTGTTCAAAGTAGGACATAGAACGCTAACAGCATTGTGCACTCTCGTGTAGAATATTGTTTTATGAGTCAAAGCCAAAACCATATTTCTTTTTTTTTTTTTTTTTTTTTTTTGTCTATACAGCAAACACTACGAGAGAAATGGGTGGAGCTGCAAGCACTTACATTACAGGAAAATCGTCTTATGCGAGGTGAGAAGCTTTGCCCAGCTGTCAGACCACAGCACTTCCTTTCACAGCCCTTATTGTGTTTCTTAAGTAAGGGTGTTGCTGATGTGAACTGAAGTATAAACTCCTGGTAAAACACATGAAGGAGTTCCCCTGAAAGATGAACTGAAAATTGTTGACTGACTTCCTGTGGCTGGGATGAAATATCTCACGTAGGGCTGGATGACGTTCGAAATGCAAGTTTCACATCAGCTGCATCCGTTACTGTTCAAAGGAATATCTCAACACATAAATCAGTTGACTAGCCGTGACGCTCTAATTTCTATAGAAAATGTATCTTTTCAGGTACTTTGAATGACAGCAGCCTCCACTCTGCCATAGACTCTCCAGTGTTCCGTGACTCATCCACAGGATGTAGGGGGCAGCGTTTTTCTAGTGGCAGCAGCTACAGGAGCATGATGACTGAGGACAGTGACCAGGCCAGTGTGTTTGGGGACCTGAGCTCTCCCAGCCCCTTCAGTGCAGCCAGCACCACCGACGACATCTGCTTCTTCTCCAGAGATTTTCCTTCACAGCACAGCTCCAGCAGTTTTTTGTCTAACTCCAGCCACCATCATGTCCTTGGCCGCAGCAGCAGCTCCAGCTTGGCAGGCAGCAGCAGCTCCCTCTCCCCTAACTGGGAAGAAACCAGGATCACATCACTGTTTGGTACCCTCCCCAGGAAAGGGAGGCGAACCAGTGTCCGCAAACACATTCTCAAATTAATCCCCAGACTCCAGCGATCGGTTGAAGAAGAGGATTTGGGATCAAATACTCAGTGACTTACAGTCCACTTCTACCTGATACTGCCAAGGCCTCTAGAGGTCTAGAACTAGTGGTCGAGAACTAGAACTAGTCTGTTTTGTGTTGTAGACAAAAGCAGATAAACCACAGAGGAAGAGGAGCATGATGAAATGTGTCCCACACATAAATATCAATATCAGTTTTTTTGTTTTCATGGACACAAAGAGAAGACAGGCATTCTGACAGTTGGTCATGGCTGAAGTCAAAGTTTACCCAAATGGGTCCTGAGCCTTGAATTCATGTAGCAAAAAAGCATTATGGAAAGGAGAAATGTGTCTGTTAAGTATGTGTGCATATGATCAGTGATGACTGATTATCTTACTACATTAAATCAAAAAATCTAAGGCTTTTCTTTGCCATAAACTGAGTAGTCAGCATTAATCATAACTGTTAGAACTGCAAAAGTTGTAACCACAGTCGGATTGTGTCGGACCTAAATATGTGAATTCTGACCATGTATATTTCTGGTAATAATTTTAACAATTGAACAGGCATCTGTGGAGCTCTACACCGCAATAGGTAGCTGCTCAGCTCAAAACAGGATGTGGTTAAGAAGTACCATTTTCACTTCTAACATTATTTTCAGTTTGTCTACAACCTACTCTCAGTGAAACTGTTTCCTGTAAATTATAAATGTGCTAAAAGCTCTATGTGTGGGGAGAGGAAGAAACAAAACCTTTCAGAGATATTTTGTCTTTTATGTGTGTGTACAATTTGCTAAATGTTGCTAATAGCGCCTTTACATCAGTATCCTCTGTCTGTATACAGGATTTTGTATAATAAAATGTGTGTAGTTTAATAAACCCAAGTGTTTTCTTCGACATAGATGGTGTACACATCTCACACACACACTCATTCCAAAATTATAACACCAGCAAAAAGCAATGATTTGGAATATTTTAATGTTTTAACTAGAAATCGATACCTTTATTCACCAAGGTGACATTAAATTGATGTAAATATATAGCCAAGACATTTATAATGTTGCAAATGGCTATTACTGTTGGAAATTACTGATTCATAATTAATTATTCACATAAAACTGCAAATTTTCAGCAGCTATTACTCTAGTGTCCTACTGATAAACTATTTTAGCTGATCTGTAACTAATTATGTTTAAATGGTTATTAGAGACACCTTTCAAGTGGTTTTAGCACACCTGAAACCTGTTATTCTGTTCAAATAACCAACTAAATGGTCTTTACTTGTGTTGCAAGGCCATTTCTAAATTTCAATTTGGGATTAAAATGGCCAAAACAAAGCAACTTTCACTTGAAAAATATCAGTTATTGTTGTTATGGAAAATTAAGATTATTCTATGCATCAGATTGCCAAGTAATGGAAGATTTCATACAAAGGTGTCCTCTGCTGTGTTGAGAGAATAGGGACAAACTGTGGACCTAACTATGGCAGGAGAAGAAACAGAAGTGTGTAGTTTGAGAAACAGACGCCTTACAGGTCGTCCTCAGATGGCTGCTTTCTTAAATAGTACACACTAAATACCAGTGTCATCTGCAACAGTGAAAAGATGACTCCAGGATGCTGACCCTAACGGGTTTCAAAGGACAAAGCCATAGCTGAAAGTGACAAATAAAAAGAGAAGTCTTTCGCCATTCACTGTCTAAGATTAGGATATGCTTTATTGTCATTTGCACATAGTACAGATGAAAGTTGGATTCTGCATTTAACCCATCCTGAGGAACAGGAGCAGTCTGTGTTCTTTTGCCCATTTTTGCCAGTTTCAGATCTTCAGCATTGGCCCGGAGTCGTGCATATATAACACATAATTCACTCGTATTCTAAGTTTTTTGACAATCAAAAGTTGCAGAAATTAAGCTAAAAGAATTTCAGACTTGTAGTCACAGGAAAACCCAAATATAGTATTTCCTGCTGCTCCTAATTAGAGAAACAGTGAGTTCTCTAAAATTATGCAGCAACAGTGATGATGTTGTAATTAATCACTAATTATGCATTATGATGACACAAACAGCACTGTTGCTGATACGAGAACTCTCTGGTGCATGATGTAGGGATATTATTGTGAAGAGGGTAATTGTAGTCAAGTGGTGCCAGGTGTTAAATTATGAATAGTTGTCTTTCTCAGAGGATGTCATGAAAAAGCCACTAACCTTTTAAAAGATTCAGCATCTAAATATGGCATTTATAATGAATCAAACAAATTGGAAGTTTTGCAAGATCAGCAATTTTAGGGGCCTTGCTTAAAATCTAAAGTTTTTTATGCAAGATAAACTCAAGACATAACAGAGCTTAGTTTTAGGACATGTGACATGCAAAAAATAAACCTACAGCAGAATGTTTATCCAGACTCAAACTGTTTCAGAAAGAAAGTGGTCACCCAAGAAGGATTAAAGAATCAGTGCAATCATTCCATTTGCAGATGCCAAGCTCACAAAGATCCTTTGTTGGGGCCACAACAAAACCTCTGTTCTTCACTTACTCAGCATACATAGAATTACATCGTGCTAGCACAAAAAGAGAGTGTGACCCTCCACCATTTGTTTCATGTTTCACAATGCTGGACAAGAATAAATATTTTTACAGCACATTTGGAAGGGTCCCAGCAAATATGAGCGGATGATTCACGGCCACCGTTTACTCTCTTATTAACAAAAAGTGGCTGAGAATATTGGAGCAAACTCATTATTTTCAACAGCACAGAAGAAAAAACAGTCATAAATGGAGACCGAGAAGAGCGCAACTCCTGCACAGGCCCTGAAACTCACACTGGATGAAGATGCATCGGCATCCCAGGTACTGGACATCATCAGTGGGATCACTGCAGAGATTCAGAACCCAGAGGAACCAGAGGACAAAGATACCTTCTCATTGGAGGAGGGAGATGATTCTGTGTTCTATAGCGACGAGGACCAAGCTGTTCAGCATGTAAAATCTGATTTTGGTGCTAATGAGTGCAGGAATGGTGATCTTGTCAGTAGTGATGTGGTTGATTCAGGAGAAGATATCCACAAAGAAAATTCAGAGATGGAGGAAGAAGTAGATGAAACTGGGCAGGTCATTCTCACTGACCAAGAAGAGGAACACGAAGAAGTCCAGACACTAGAACCTGGATCTGTGGATCAATTAGATGTTGCAGATTTAGATGCAGACCCTAATCTACCCACAGAGCAGTCTGTGAGCTCCTGCGGAGAAACACTAGCAGACATACAAACACAACCTGAGCAAGATCATCAAGGAAAGGTAAGAGAAATTTAATTGTACATGGTAAAATGAGTTTAGAGAATTGGTGAATTAATTTGGTTTGGTTTGAGAGGGAGCAACAAACATTTTTCCTTTTCATTTTAGTGAATCTAGCAGGTGAGGAGGAAGAAGCGACACTGTCAGCTGAGGAGCAGATAGAAGCACTAACACCATACACCGAAACCTTTGGTGTATCTAATAAGGAGGATACACAGCTGAATGTTGAGGCAGAATTCCAAGAGCAGAGGTCCAATGATGAACTCCAGATATCTTGTAACACTCATGATGTGGATCAGGAGCCAGAGCCAGATGACTTCCATGTTCTCATGAAGTCCACTCAGGACTTCCATCCAGGCTACTCCACTCTGCCTCTACCAAAGAAATCCAGCCACAGTGCCACATTCAACCACCTCACCTCCTCCAAATACAGCACTGTGTCCTACCGCAAGATCCGCAGAGGAAACACCCGGCAGAAGATTGAAGAGTTTGAGTACGTGCTAATGACTCTGTAAAATGTTTCAATGCCTGTTTTAGGAGGATGTACTGATAGGAACATAATCTGTAGCTCATAAACTGAGCATCACGTGAAAGAAGGATTGTTCATCTGGGTCATTTGGTGCACAGTTCAGTGTTTGTGATTGTTGTGTACTTGGTGAGAGTATACTGCTACTCAAAAACTTTGATGTAACTGTATGTACCAGCAGATTATGAAACTGAAGAATACTCATATTTGTTGCATTGTAATTGGTTGGAGAGAAATACCTAATAACTGTATCCTTGGCAACAATCTCGTATACAAGGTAGGTATTTGAGCAGCAGCTTAAATAAGTAAGAAGCTTGAGGCTTTATAATCCTATCAGCTTGTATAGTTAAGATGTTAGTTGGTATTCGTACTTCAGCATCTTTAAACCTCTGGATAAAAATTTCTGTATATTCTAAGTAAGTAAACTATGATGGTAAGCATCTTAAGGAGCTATTTTCAGGTGACTGTAGCCAAAAATATCTGAATGCTGTGGACTAATAAAGAGGTAAATAGTAATAATATACCCTGTTAATTCCTTTTATTTGTACTTCCATCCTTTTGGGGATGAGGTTTGATAATCACAGCACAGATTTGAGAGTTTTGAAGCAACACTCCCCTCTAGTGGCAAGAAATACAGACAACATACACAACACAACAAAAACCTAAGCTTACAGGAAGTAGAAGAGAAATTAAAACCAGAGAAATAGACATTTTCATGTCTCATCAAACTGAGCAACATAAAGTAGATGACATCTAGAAAAGTAGATGTCTCAGTAAAAAACGTAGGGACTTATACACATTCATAACACATTACATACGACTGATGCACATTACATTACATGCAAATTAATTCCCAGAAGCAAATACAGCAAAAAAAAAAAAAACAAAAAAACAAAAAAAAAACAAAACTAGAAGGACACACATCAGAGTGCATACCTCTGCCAAGGGTGAAAAAGCTGAGACAAAATTTATCTTGTTTGAAAATGCTTTTTAAAAATTTTATTTTTATTCCCACACTTCTGTGGGGAAATTTGTCCTCTGCATTTAATCCATCCTAACTACAATGAGCTGTGGGCAGCTGTGGTGTGGTGCCCGTGAACCCACTCCAGGTCTATAGGCCAATGCCCCGTTCAACAGCAGGAGCATTAACACAGGAGAGAACATGGAAACTCCACACAGAAACAACCAGGGTCAGCCTACCGTGAGCCTACCATGCTGCCCTACAGACCAAGAAGTGACATTAATAATAATAATATTAATTGTCATAAGAAACTGTATATTTATTCAGTTCTGGAGCAAACTGCACATGCCTGATTTATTTCATTGAGACTGGTGTGCTACTTTTGAATAAACTGATAAAAATATCCAAAACCACCCAGTCTTCCAATGTTAGGCAAATTAAAAAAAAAAAAAAATCTTGGATCCACTGCTGAATCTGCACCAAAATGTAATACCATAAGTTCTTCCCTGAATCATGCCCCACCCTTCCACCAAGTTTCATCAAAATCATCTCATAAGTTTTTAAGTAATCCTGCTACCAAACAAACAGATGTGCATGAAAACATAGGAAAACATAACCTAACATAACCTAAGTATTTACCTTGGAGGTAAATACTTTTTCATTTCAAATCTATGAGGCACTGTTTGGTCAAATGATATGTTGCACTTATCAAATACATTATTCTTCCATAGTGGAGACATGATTTCTTTCTCTTGCACATCCACACACCATCTGCTTCACAACACACACACAGTATTGACACCACAACACTTAAATGTTTCCCTGTTTTTTTTGGAAAGTTCTTTGGCAATTCTGGAACACAGAGTGGACAGTAGTGTGAGGCCATGGGGACTCTGTAGTGCACGTTTTAACACATAAACTCCTGCTGTACCATCACTAAGCATAGGAGTGAGTGAACTGCCACTTTTGGAAAGTGTTGCTGGATTCGCATGTGTTGAGATGAACCGTGTCACCCTGAGGCCCCGCTTCCAGGCAGGTGTCGTGGGAAACAAACTCTGCTATGAGATGCCCCCCCTGGTCCAAGACAAAAAAAACAAAAACAAAAAAAACAACAACACAGATTTATCCTCACAAAATTACTAGTAATATCAACTGGCATGAAAAGCAGTTTGTGAACTTAAAACAGCTCAACAATAGTGACACAACAACTGCTCAGACTGAATCTATTGTTTGCATTACAGCCTATGTGGAGACCAGGAATGTCTGAATGAGACAGTTGTGCAAAGAAAGAAAAACAAATAGGTCGACAAAGCAAAGGCCAACACCAAAAATCAACCTACCTCTGCTGATTTGGAGTCCTTATGGAACCAGCGCAGTTCAGAGTTGGTATTGTCACATAACTGTAAGGACAAGCTAATCTCCTTGACATGGGGAAGGATACATAAATTGTGCTGGCGAATGTGTCCCATCCAGGTGTAATTAAAGTGCTGATTCTGAATATCAAACAAAAAAAGTGACAGGCATAATTATGCTCCATGAAACCACAGGTTTACAGATTCTTCTGGCAAAACTACCTTTTTAGAAAGACTGTCTCTGACTCTACCTCTTTTGTCATGGCATACGTTCTATTTTGGGCTGCCTTTGCTTTGGTCGGCCTATTATTGGATATTTTTGTTTTATGACTCCACCTTCACTATGAGGCCAAAGTCAATAATTGAGTGAAAATTACCATAAATGCACTCTTTCTGCATATTATAACACACTGGCTGCAGTGGTGTGTATTCTCTGCTAACGCTGATCCACACACAGCTGTGGATGTGAAGATGAAAATATCAGAAGTGTTCAAGACACTCATCACCCATAGAGCCATTTGTCAGATGCCATCTATATCAAACATTTCTGATGGTTCACCTATAGCTCATATGAAGCATGCATGCCAGATTATTTTTAAGTAGCCCCACCTTAAAAGCCTGGAACCATCCCTGCTGTAGACACCGCCCAGGAGTTTTGCTTGCCAATAACTTTCTACATTTTAATACTGTAAACTGACAGGCTCAATCCTCACAAACACACTCAACAATTCTGGAAGCTTCGCTAATTAAAAAAAAACAAACAACAAAAATCATTATTACTGTTAGTAATATTACCACGTGTTAAATCGTTTGAACATGACATTATATAGCATGTTTGTCCTTCTCTGCTGCATTCTCATCTGGTGCTTTATATTCAATTATATTATACTACGAAAACATTTAAAGTTAAACAGAGATCAATATACTTGCCTGCTTGCTGATATCACATGTCTCAAAGAAAAGAGAGTCTTTCTGAAGAGTGAGGCATTTTCTTAAGCCATGATTAAATACCTGCAGGGAAACATGAGATGACACACATAATTCTGAGGTGAAGTAAGAGCACTGTAAACATTTCTTTACTTTTTCAGGGTGGCACATGAAAAATGGGCTTAGTTTGTGGTCTCACTTCCTTCAATAAATCCTTACAGTGTGCTGCCACAAGCTTTAACAGACATTTTATCTTTATGTTGTGGAGGTTCGCAGTCCTCCAGGTTACTGAATATCTACCTGCAGTACTTCAAGGCAAGTGAATTTTCTGTTTAATCTAAAAGATGTTTTAGTTCTGCTTGGCACTAAACCAGAATTTCTCCTCTGAGAATTGCTCACACCTTCATGCGTTAACTCCCTGGCTCACATGGAGTCAGGTGAAGGTTTTTAGACGAGCCGTTGGAATCATTCGAGTCACATGAATGGAGGTGCAAGCTGCTCTGCAGCTGAAGATGCTGGGGTAGACTGTGAAGAGGTGATAATACTGTGTTTAGGATGATTTTTTTCTCCAGCTTGATATAGATGGTTTCCTTAACTCTATCAACCCATCTGTCTTCTCTGTCCAAAATATGTACAATGTTGACATGTTGGTGTTCCTTGACTTTTAGGTATAGGTAGACAGCTATGTGCATGACTGCTGTGCCTCTAACAACCCTCACGACTCCCATGTGACCCAACAAGTCACCTGGATCAAGGTGTGAACCACTCTCAGATAAATGCTATTCTTTTTTTTCTCCAAAGGACCACAGCCACGCTTTCTGTTTGGGTTGAAAGGTAAAAAAAACTCTTAACAAACAAAAAGCGACAACAACAGATTCATGGTAGGAATGTGTAATTCATTTTAAGGGATCTTTTGGGGAACTATAAATTACTTCAAATTAGCACACAGCATTGTGAGTTGCAAACAAAAAAAAACATAAGTAAACGTGTTGTTGAGCATGTACGTACCAGACCCTCGGCTTTCACTAACGGAGCTTCTAATTCTGGATACACGTTCTCCAGGTACCACTTGAAGCTCTTGCATTTGAGCCTTTTCCTCAACTCGATCTGCTCTGTGAGGTTTCCAATGTCAATGACACTTTTATCCAGCAGATGGTGGTAACCATGGCCGTAGAAAATGTCCTTGTACTCGTCCAGCCAAACTTCAGCCACCCTCGCCACATTACGCTCCACTGTCTTCTGCCTGTCTCTAGGGAATTTGTAAGGGTTCTTGCCTCGGAAAATGTGCCCGACTCGAGAGCAGGGGATAATCTCTATTTCTCCTCCACACATCCAGATCTAATAACAATGGATAACAGTGGATCTTATAATATTATGACAGATGTTCCGCTCCTGAATAAATATGACTGATATTCACCCATGAGTATTAAAAATGTGCCTCAAATAAGTTATGCACCTTAAATGAAATCTCCATGTTCTCTCCACCCCATACATCCAGTCCCTGATCATAGGCACCAAGTTCATAGAAGTATTTCCTGTCGATAGAGAAAAGCCCTCCAGCCATAACTGGACATCTGTAAGACAAAAGCAAAATACAAAACTAATATCAGTTTGAGATCTACAAAAATGGAATTTGTCCTTTAAGATGCTGAACTATTCTGCACAACAAGTTTTACTCCATACGTTTACATTCCCACGATACTCAGATTTGTGTTTGTGTTGTGATTTAAGGGGAAAAAAAAAGAAAAGTAAGATGTACATGGATGGAATTATTATTATTCTGTTTTTTTCTGAATATGCATTACTCGTTGCTTAATCTGCTTACAGTAGTAGTCTGCAGGTGAGGAAATGAATGCGTAGAATGTTCACACCACTTGTAAGCCGATTGAGCATTTACATGTTTGAGTAAATTTATTTAAAATCACATATTCTAAGACTGTTACTCTAACAGCACAACAATTTATGTTGATTGCAATCTGATTATGGTGTTTACATGTTGTTTGATTAAAAAAATATATTTATTGCATTATTAGGAGTAGAATCAACCTTTAACATGCATGTAAATGTGCAAAGTGTTGACTTCTTGTGTTTATAATAGACAGTAGCACAGGATAGAAAAATTCTTATATGAAAATCAGCCATGTACCTGATGGGATCTGAGGTGCTCATGTTATTCTTCTTAATGTAGTCATCTGTTAATGTGTTCCAGCCAAACACCAGTGGCCATTTGAAAACACCTCTTTGGAAGTTGTCAATCTGCACATAACTGAAAAATAAAGCCCAGAAAATACAACATCATTTTGTTCTAGCCAACATTTAACATGAGTAAAGCAAACAATCACATCCTACTGTATCTGTTACTCAGATATAACTCACCTCATGTCTTTGTCACTGATAACTTCAATAACTGGACAGGGCACCTTCTTACGATCCATATAGATTCTCTCTAACATTGGCTCCAGCCAGCCCACATTACATTCAACGTGGGAGTCGAGGAAGGTAAGAATGTCACCTGAGAAAGCAAACGAAGTGCTTTAGTCCAAAACATCTTCTTGATATCAAAGAAAATTGGAACAATATCCATCCATCCATTTTCTATACCCAGTTGTTCTGTTAAGGGTCGGGGGGGNATGTAGGGTACACCCTGGATAGGTCGCCCATCTATGGCTGAGTTTCCATATATTTAACTGGAAATCCCATATAGTTTACAATCAATTCTACAGCCTAATTTTAGTTATTTTAAACTATATGAACCCAAATAGAACCTGGCTGTATAAAACCTGGCTGTGTTTTGAATGACAGGAAGAAGTTGCTCACGTGGAGATTTCACATAAATATCCACCTTTATATTAATCTCTATAAGTGTAGCCTGTGTTTTAGGAGCTACATGATGGCACCAAAAGATGAAAAATAAATATTCCTTTACACTGTGTGCTTTGTAGATTAATCAGATTTTTTCTCATATTTGCAAAATTAACTTCCATCTCAGAAACCAGGGATATATACAGTACAGATATGTACAGTACATCAGATGCATCAGATCCAGAATTAAGTTTAAATCATATTATGTCCATACATAATTCAACATGAATGTGAATTCTGTGTTTGGATCTGTGATTCTATCCCTCTTTCCTTTCTGGGACATTCCCCCATCCATTCCGCATAGTTTCTTTTTTTGCATTGTCTATATATATATTTATCACTATTACCACTAAAATTAAACACATAAATAACCAGGTCTCAAATATCTATCTATCTATCTATCTATCTATCTATCTATCTATCTATCTATCTATATATATATATATNTATCTATCTATCTATCTATCTATCTATCTATCTATCTATCTATCTATCTATATATATATATATATATAATTTATAGTATATCAAATTTAGCCCTGCGATAGACTGGCAGTCTGTCCAGGGTGTACCCCGCCTCTCGCCCTATGACTGCTGGGATAGGCTCCAGCTCCCCCGTGACCCTCAANTGCATTGTCTATATATATATTTATCACTATTACCACTAAAATTAAACACATAAATAACCAGGTCTCAAATATCTATCTATCTATCTATCTATCTATCTATCTATCTATCTATCTATCTATATATATATATATATATAATTTATAGTATATCAAATTTAGCCCTGCGATAGACTGGCAGTCTGTCCAGGGTGTACCCCGCCTCTCGCCCTATGACTGCTGGGATAGGCTCCAGCTCCCCCGTGACCCTCAACAGGACAAACGGGTTTAGAAAATGGATGAATGGATGGATTATATCAAATTTTTATATGTTATATTATATTGCATTATATTATATTATATTATAGAAATTTTATATTAAATATATATAAATATATATATTAAATTTAATTATATTAAATTATATATATATATAAAACATACAATAATATGAGCAATTATTATACAATTTTATTATGCAATTATTATACATGAACAATTATTATCATGAAAATGATGTTTCCAGGGTGAGCACGGTTAGGTTGGAGTGGATAACAGTGCTTACCTTTGGCAACAGCAGCTCCAGCAAGCCTGGCCCTGATCAAGCCCTGACGCTCCTTCAGACGAACGATCCGTACCTTGGGTAACTGGGACATGTACTCATCCAGCTGCTCCTTCAGATAGTCTGCGTTAAGCAAAAGTGAACAGCCAAAGCACTGTAAACCTGCTTATACATCACATTTAGAATACTGGCTACATAAGGTACAAACTAAGTTATATAAGTTATATAATTGAAATGATAACCTGCAGAACTTAAAATATTAAATCTCACTATTACCACTAAAGTTAAACACATCAACAACCAGGTCTCAAATTAAATAATTCCAAAACAGAAATAACAGCAGAGGAATGTTTTGTGACAGAAATTTTAATATTAATTGAAGAGTGAAATATTACGTTACTGTTATTATTAACGGATAGGTTAGCTTAATGTTGCGGTTTTAAACAGGGGACTGCACTCTGCACAGAATAATGATTATTCTTTATGCCTGTTAAGTAAAGGTAGGTTATTCAGTAATCTACTTCTAATAAAGGCCTAATGCTCTCTTTTACCATTATTGGAAGTATTATGGTGCTTTAGTTGCTGCCACTGGCCATTTGAATGCAAAAACCCATTCACAGGCTCTACCTGTTAAAGAAATGTGGAAATAATTACCTCTGGAGCTGCAATCATCCACCAAGATGATCTCCTTGAGGAGGTGTGGTGGAGATCTGTTGAGAACACTGTGCACTGATCGGAGGAGAGTGGACCACACCTCATCCACAAAACAGAAAATCACACTGGTGGAAGGAAGATCATCATGGACCAAATTCTCTGCACACCTGGAAAACACCACAGTAAGAAGTGTCAGTCACAGCCATTTCAGAAGTACAGAGTACTGTGCATGGGGATGTTCTGGATCTGTACAGCTTTTACTGTATGAAACTCACATCGGAGGCCTGGTGTCTGGAATGGCACGGTCCAGTGCGATCTGATCACTCAGGTAGACATTGAATTGCCCTTCATTCCATCTCTTCTTCACCTCTTCGTCTTTGTCACTGGGAAGGATTACTGCCTGGCCAAACTGGCCCAGTGCATTAACATCTCTAGGAGCAAGAGTCACGTCCAGAGAAAGCACTTTGTGCACACCTGATTTTTGAGAAAAAGCAGAGCTATTCTTGGAGTCCTCTCCTGCTCCAAGCTTTGGCTTGATTGGAGGTTTCACATGTTCACTGGCTGCATTCTGGTTAGCCTTGACCTGTTTTTCCTCTCTTTTGGTGTTTACCTCATTGCCCTTGAGATCCTTCTTTGCATCTTCAGATGTTTTCACAGGGTGTGCCTCCTCCGTTTTGCGCTGGCTCTCTTTTATATCAGTCTTGGTTTCAAGTTTATCATTCATCTTTAAATCCACACTGTCGCCAGCTTTTTGTGCCATATTGCCACCCTTATCACTTGTCTTATTTGAGTTAGGTAGAGGAGCAGGTAAAGGTGTTCCTTCTTGAACACCTTTTGGTGGAACTTTGGCTTTATTAGAATCTGACTCCACTTTGATGGAACCATGTCTCGGTTTACTTTTCATGCTTTCTGAATTTGTCTCATTTGCTTCCACGTTTACTGCATTTTGGCAGAATCCATTGCCATCACAATAAGACTGCTTTGATGCCACAGTATATAGGACTGCTATTTTATCAATTTTGGAGGATTCAGTAGGCTCAGGCTTGCGAACTAAATCTGCTTGTTGCTTGCTGTCCCCCAACATTTGGTCCCGTCTCTTGCCTCCATGTCTGTACACTTGAGGCAGTTTATTGAGTGGCTCTTTGCTTGCATGGGTGACAGCCAAGTCCACCCTCTGCACTGGGTGTTCCAATCCCCCTTTCATCAGCTGTTTGTCTCTGGTGCCCAGCTTTTTTATCGTCTCCTTTTCCTTTTTCACCCGCTCCTTCAGCAGCTGACTGTTCACATCGCTTATCGATATGCGAAGTGCAGCCATGTCAAACAGCAGCCAGATGATAGAAGCTATGAAAACGAACGCCAGTACCCTCCCACTGTCCCTTAAGTATCTCCTACTAATCATCATGTTCCGATTTTACAAAGTCAATCTAATACAGAAATATACAAAACGTCAAAGTATCATTGTCTAGTCTTTGGTGAGGATAGCCGCCTGCGTGGCATGCTAGAATCATTCCACGGAGCAGCAGCGGCAGTCAGTAAGAAACTCAGCACGATCTGACAGCTATGGCCCAGCGCCGACGTATACTAACGTTATATTTCCACACCATCAACCTCCATCATCTTCCCCTGCTTCTGAGACGTATGTGTTATTCAGAAAACTCACCAAAACATTCTTCAGTCAGAAAAAGTGCCGTTGGTGGAGGTCCACGCCACAACAACACAAAGTTTCTGTATGAGGACGTAAGCTACACGACTTCGACTTTGTCAGCGCGCTGTGATTGGACAGATTGATAGGTGACGTCACAAGCGAGAAATTTGCTAGAACGATGCCAGAACTTCAGTGTTTTAACTTCAAAATAAAACAATCAACGTGTCACATCTTTGTAACAAATCGGTTAATCATATTTCAGTGTATAGAAAAATATAAGTACCAATTTTTTAAATTCGAAATATTTGTGGTTCTCGCCGTAAAATAGCTTTAAAATGTTAAAACAACGCACTCTCACTTCAAACAGGATTTTACTTTTTTCAGTTTTAACCGGAAGTGCTTAACTATTAATAAAGCGATTGACGGGGTTTGAAAAAGTGTGAAGGCAGTAGCTCGCGTAATAGCAAATTTATGATAAGGAGATATGACAGATACATTTTTAACACAGTACATTTTTCTTTATAGTTCGTTTTGGTATACTGATAAAACATTTTGCTCAAACAATAAAACCTACAATTAATGTTTTGTTTTCGTCAAATTCACATTTGTACGTAAGTGACGCACTCCATTGAAATCTAGTGGAACCTGTTTTACCATTGACGTGAACGTGTATGAAACTCGTCAAACGTACCTGATCCTGTCTCTCTTAGGATAAGATTTTCCAGCTACATGTGTATTTCAAAAATCACCTACACATTGTCTAAATGAAAAATGGCTAAAGTTTTGCCCTGCTTAGTTATGTCACCACCTACGATATGTTAAACGCAAACTTAGTATAATTTAACAGTTTTGTCTGCGAAATGTCAAAACTATGACAATTCGCAATTTACAACCCAGTGTCTTAAAATTATTTTGCTTTTTGAGCAGTCATCAAAAAAAAAAAAAAAAAAAAAAAAAAAAAAACCACCAGTTTTCAATTTTGCTTTTAGAGGAAAAGTAAATGTTCACATTTGTCACTTATAACCAAAAAGTGTTTGGGATTTTCACCTGATAAATTAGTTCAACTATGAACCAAGTGATTAAATCTTGAACTACTAATGTGTTTTGGCACGGTTAAATTACAATCATTTCTAGATTTGTTAAAGAAACATATTTATGGATTGGCACCTAAAATTCCACATTGTACAATGTTTGAACTTTAATGACCTATAACACAGTTTTCGCACCCAGAAAGTAACTTTTCATTTGTTAAAAACCCACATACAGCTGCACACATTCTTCTGCAAGACAAGAGCAACCTTGGTCGAGGCGCGTTATCTCAATCGAAAAAGCAACATCTGCAAACAGACAGTCTTTTGTATTCTTATGATTTTTGTCTTACAGCCCCCCTCCTTACTGCTTTCTCAATAGAATAAAGGCATGTGCCCGAGAACAGTAAGCATTGCTGTGGAGACCTTTAATCTCTGTATGCTGCGTCCTTTTGCAAAAGCTCAATAAACTTACAAAAGACAGTTCTTTCTCTCATATCTTTGTTGATACAGATTTCCACCACATACCCAATTGTTTTTTGGGCCTGATGTTGGCTGTCACACTGACTCAATTCATTTGGTGGGATTGTATAACTTTCAGAAAAATACCTGCCACCACTACTTGGTATAATTTATGCTTTCCACTAATATAAGCATACATCATATTTATCGAAAGAATTGTGTAAAGCCACAAAGTCCAGGCCTTTATCAGTTGGCACCCAGTAATTAGCCCATAAAGCTGCTGTTGCTGGCTTGGGTTGCCAAGCGTCCCATTGATTTGCTGTCAGATCAGTCAAAAACATGCAACTCAAGGCGCCATTAGAGTTTTAATGATTTAGGGAACATGCCAGGACACTAGGTATGTATTGTGTCAGAGCTGGTTTTGTGGTGTTGTTAAGGGTTCCAAACTTTCATGCAGGTGCCCTTCACAAATATTGGCAATAAAAGCAAAATGGGCTCTGAAAAAAAAAAAAAAAACTAAGTTCTTTATTGTTTATCCTCTTGATCTTTCATTCAAAATCTTAACAAAAATATAACCTTTAATTAAAGTAAAATAATTAAAATGAAAAAGAAATTATCATGAAATAAATGTTGTTCTCAATCGGCATGTTGTGTGGGTTTCTGTGTGGGTTTCCTCTGGGCGCTCCAGTGTCCTCCCACCTCCAAAGACATGTTGGTTAGGTGAATTGGAAACTCTAACTTGACCATAGGTATGAATGAGTTTGCCATCTGTGTGTATCAGCCCTGTTATAGGCTGGTGACCTGTCCAGGTGTAACCCACCTCTTGCCCAATGACTGCTGGGATAGGCTCCAGCCCCGCTCTGACCCTGCATAGGATAAGTGGGTATGGACGATAGATGGATGGATGGACAATAGTAGAAACACAGTAACTTCCAAGAAACACAGTAACTCTCTTAATACATTTAAGTGAGATTACTATTCTAAAGAATGAATATTTCCTGAAACACACATACACATACATGCAAATGCGCACAAGCACAGCCCCATTCGTAAAACCTCTGTTACTGCAGCCATTAGTGATTATTGAAGGCGCTGACAAGCTTTCCTCTTCACCAGCAGGCATCTCCTGGGAGTCCCATTGGCTCCATCCAGCCTATTAACAGTCCCCAACATGAGGAGGGAGGGGGGTGGTACCTCCCATGGTGTCTGCCCTTAGCCACACTACACAGGCTTTCATTAATGTGTTAGCTAAATGATTGGCCTCAGGATAGCCCCCAAACCCTGCAATGCATGTGTTAGCTTATATGTTCCATCCACTGGGCAATTTATTCATTTATTCATCCATTTTTGCATTCACACTCATGATGGCATCATTTGGCAAATTTGGATGTATTTTCTTGAAACTGAATGAGCGCTGGCTTCAGGAAGACAATAGTGAGACTGAGGTGACAATAATAGTTATCTGAAATGATATGGGCACACATACAGGTGTCTACTGTGGGAGAAATGTACATTTTTTGTGTTTAATAAAGTTTCTGGTATGTTACTCAGGGTCAAAAGCTCCAAGTTTATGTGGTACACAACTCATCATGCTTCTTTTGAGTTTCTGACTATAGAAATACTCTGGTATTTTAAATGGAATAATAATTTCCCTGACAGTTATTGCATCTAATAGCTCAGTTGTCACTTGTTAATTTTAACGCTTTGAATTGTTTACAGTGCATTAAACTTTATTTTACTTGGCACATCCAATGCCATAATGTCTGCAGTATAATGGTCTTTGACAGTTTTCTAAGAGAAAGGATGCTTGACAGAAGCATTTGAAAAATAATAATCTAAGCAGCTGTTAACTGCTAAGAATCATTTATTTTACTATCATATTAAGGGGTATTTCAGTTTTGTCCTATTTGTACCTCCACTAAGGAAGTTATGTTTTCACCTGCATCTGTTTGTTTGTTAGTAGGACTACTCAGAAAGTTATGAACCAGTTTTGATGAAATTTAGTGGAAGGCTGAGCATGATCCAGTCCAGGGAAGAACCCATTAAGTTTTGGTATTATAAATCTGGATCCAGGGGCAGTAGTTCAGGATCCAAAATTTCTTTCATGATTTTTTTTAACATTCTGATACATGGTGCTTTTAAATATTTTTGTAAATTTCATCAAAGTAATATACCAAGTTTGATTAAAAATTCAGGCATATTTATCTCTTGATTTAAAGTGCAATTTGGTCCAGATCTGAATAAATCATAAAAATAGTTTTTTGTGACAATTACAACAATTAAGTGCTATTATTATTATTATTATTATTATTATGCTTTCTTTCTTTCTTTCTTTCTTTCTTTCTTTCTTTCTTTCTTTCTTTCTTTCTTTCTTTCTTTCTTTTTAGGCCAGTATATCATTAAATTCTAGGCTTTCTCAGCCTTGGTGGAGGTATGTGCTTTGATGAGTGACCTTCCAGTTTTCTAACTGATCTTTGATTCTAAACACAAAGAACCACAAATGCTTCTGTGACAGACATTTTTTTTTTAACTAATCAGTATTAATTACTTTGATTGCACTTGATACCACTATGATAAAGTGAATAATGGCAATAACTGTAAGAAAATCTAAGAGAACCTACAACATCTAGTAGAAGTACTGCTGTAATTGAATGTACTGTAAGTAAGTGCTTGCTGAATGAGCTTAATCACAGCCTTGGCCATGCTTACAGCTCTTGAGTTTTGAGAGTGGTGAGAATCACTTGAACAAAAAAAAAAAAAAAAAAAAAAAAAAAAAAAAAAAAAAATCAGCACTTAGTACAATGAACAGAAGAAATAATCTGGATAACTCTAGCCAACATGTTGTTTCCATCAAAAAGATTATAGGAAAAAAAGAGTCACATGGAAAACTTACATTGACACTGGCATGTGTTAAAATGAACTAAATATACTTGGATGATATCGTAAGAACATGTTAATTAGACCTGGGAATTAAAATTACAACAGTTGGTGTGTGTAATTTGCATAGAGGTCATGTTGTGTTAATGTGGCACTCGTTGAAACAGACAGCCAGCAACAATATGGTTAAGTCTGACCCACTGACATTTTCAGCTCCAAATTATGCACATTGTGTGAATTAAATTAATTAGAGAATTCATTAAGAAATATGGCTTGCGGAAATGAGTATAATATTTAGTTATGTGATGTAATTTTCTTTCATTGTTAAAGCTAATTTGTTTCATAAATGTTCCTGTGGAAGTTTCCCCTGTACTAACTATGATGTATGTAATTTGTTAGCCATTTAATTAATTATGATTAGAATTAGTGAATGTACAGCTTGTTTTGACAGATGGTACCCATCAGGAAGACCTTTGCACAATTAACTTATAATCAATTACATTCTATTTTTTCCTGTTTGTAACATCTTGGAGTGTGTGTGGAAAATATGCTTGGCATATGCATCATATGCAAGCTTTACTTTGAATGCATCAAATGAGCCACTAACTATAATTTGACAAATAGTACAAATCAGATAAACAATGATGATTTGTTTCATGCTTCGTGACATACCTTTTTCAACACTGTTTTAATTGATGTGTTTAGCTAATTATGTACTCTCTTTGATATGTCACAGCTTTCTTAGACCAAAGGACAATTTAAATAAATATTAATTGGCTAATTTACTTCAGGTTTTACTTAATCTGAAATTAGCTTTGAACAACACATTTACTGTCCTTGTTGGTCTGTTTACATATTGCTCTACACGTATTTGAGTTTACTGGTCTCACACAGGCTTAATTTAATGCTTGTCTGCATTCTGAGCCTGTATATGGAAACTATAATCATACTGTGTGGTTGTACTTGCTTCTGTCCACAAGATGGCGCTTTAGTTCTGCTCATATTCTGTAGTTTCTTGTGGGTTTTGGTTCTCAGGAACCTTTTGAACGAAGGGCTCATGCAGTCAGATAGAGCGCATTATATAAGATTGAGTAAATTCTAACAAATCAAGGTTATCAAGTAAATATTATGTTGTTTTTTTTAAAGTAAAATACATATATAAATAAATAGGAAAAATAGATATCAGGATTTTCTTAGGTGTTCTTAGTGATCACTGACTATGATAGTCACAGTCTGTTTGATTATTTATATGATATAAAGGTAGATATTTCATTTTATGTTATGGCATAAAGGCTTCATAACTAATGTCAGGTGTTTTTATGTATGTAATTCTTTTCTAATACATCCTAGTAATTCATAGCATTTGATGTATCATAAATTCTGGGCTATTTTTCATCTATTCTATTCACCCTTATTTTTCCCTCAACCTTTGAAGATGTAGTCAGCAAAGTCAGCAAAGGAAATATTCAAGCATACAGGTAAAGAAAAAGAGGACTGATATGTCAGAAAGAGGAAAGACAGGAGAGGGATGAACAGGACTTTACTGTAGTGATTTTATGTGTGTGTGTGTGTGTGTGTGTGTGTGTGTGTGTGTGTATGTTTAAAAAAAAAATCAGGTAATGTATTCAAACTCGTAATTAAATTTCAAATAAGTTTTCATTCCAAACAAATTAATTTAGCTGATTCACAGTTTACAGTCGAATTTTATGTCTATATCATGCTATCAGATATCTTTCCCTGCAGATCAGGCCATATTTTATTAATTGCATGTTAATTTTGAAAAACCAGGAAAAAAATAGAACACCTTCCCAAATAAGTTGAATATATTGCCCCTATTTAAGAAACCTTTGTCATTTTTTTCCAGGTGACATGAAGGTGATACAGATTTGGCTCCCAGTGGATATGACTTAATGTCTCACATAAAAAATAACTACATAATTTGTCTCAATCCAGAGGGCTGACTTGGCATGGACAGCAGCAGTCCTAAATGTCACCCTATAATGAGTTCTGGCCAAAGGTACACAGTTAGGACAGTGCCCGCTGGCACCTGGGATGCCCACTGGCTAGCTTTTTACCCCACAGCCATTTGGACAACCCCAGTTTTGTTTGTGAACACTGCCTTACATGATTTGCATCCAAACAAAAAGTTTTAGTATTATGAAGTTTCCTTTTACCTTGGGAATAGAGTCCCACAGAACAGAATAAGTTACACTCTGAATAAAATAAAGCAACATGCTCAATAAGAGTGTGATAAGATACAATGTGTGCAGATGATGTCAAACTTAAAATTGCTGATACAAAACTCAATTAGTACGACAGAGAATACACTGAGTTACCAGTTTTTTTTTAGGGACACCTGTACAACCTGATGCAATCCCTTACAGCAGCCCTGCAAGACATCCTTTATAAAGCTTATAATGTTCATTTGTTGTTGACAGTGTGACTGAGAGATGTTGGTTCTTCTCTGTGGTCAGTTTTGAGGCTGTAGCTCGTGATGGTGTTGTATCAGAGTGCATTATAATGAGTGCATTTTAATGATATTCTGTCCAAATCGTGGAGAAAACATCAAAAACACCTTTCAATGTGCAGCAATCCAATACAACCGTATTAAAAACTACAGTCTGTAAAATAGAGTTGAATCAATATCACTCTGACAAATACTGAACATTAGCGGCTACACAAAGGTTGCGTTTATTGCATTGTACATTGTAGCCATTGCCATTGTACTGACTTACATTAGACCAGTGGATCTCAAACTGTGGTGAGAGTACCACTGGTGGTACTTCAGTACCCCCCTGGTGGTCCAGGTGGGAGTATATGCAGAGAATGAAACAACTGAAATGTATGCAAGTTGTGTTACTTGTGTTATTCGCAGTAACAGAATAGCCCAACTCATCTCTAAGGCCTTTACTGTTGTGAAGGCATTTACTTTTAGTTAGAGGTTGTTGGTGAAGTTGTGCTGGTTTTGGTTTTGCTTAGAGGTGGTACATGATTCTAAAAGACTGTTCAAGTGTATATAATAAATTGGTAACACAGCTGACTGTAGATACAGACTATCTACATTGTTAAATGGTGAATCTTCTGACTCTCCATTGAAAAAAATCACAAGTTTTTTGGTGTTTGTCATGGATTGTGAATAAATTCACTGCATGGATCATATAACACTTTGAACTATTTACCAAGTTTCCATTCTCTCAGAATGAATGCAGAAAGACTTGCAGGTCTGAGGAACTTGACTTCTTTTGTTGGGCTGGTATGAGACCTATTGGCAACATGCTGGGGTTTATTATCTTACACAGGCAGAGGAGATGAGGGAACATTGTATCTAAATTAACTTTTTCTATTTCCTGGAGAATGAAATCAATTCCATCCTTTTATGTTACTTATCATCTGCCTTTTGTCTTGTTGCAGAATCTTTTCTCTTTCTCTCTCATTCATCTGTTTTGCCCTTTCCTTGATCTGATAGCATTAAACATATAATTAAGTCATAAAGGAGGGGACTGATGAGTGTAGCAGATGGTAATTGCGTCCTACATTTGAATGAAATGATATGCATTGCTACAATTTACAGCCTTCGCCTCATATTTTATTCAGCAACCTTTTATCTCTTTTCCTGCAGAATTATTCTGCAATAAATTTAGACATCTTATCAATAGCTGGAGTGATAGTGGCAGAAACATGGGAAAAATGAGCCTCTGCCGTTTTATGCTGTTTAAAATAATTTTCCATAATAAAGGAGCTATCAGAACTGCTCTATCACTGTAGACGGTGGATACTCCTATTTCTAGTAAGGCTGCCTGTAATTTGTGGACAAGCTGTCAGTCTTCTGTTCATCTGAAGAAATGCAAAAGGACAGAGGATGATAGTTTCACTCAGGTTCAGCTGAGGATTCAAAGCCTCACACAGAGAAAATCAGCACACCGGCAGTTTAACTGGGGCCATAGAAAGAAAGAAACAATTAATCCTGAAATGACTTCACAGTGCAAAATTTCTTTGTTTTTTATTTTTTAACTGTAAGAGTTGGAGTCACACACAAGCTACTGTACTTACTGTACAGTGCTCGTCTGATAAACAGATATTATTATTATTATTATTATTATTATTATTTTTACCTAATTCATTCTGGAAGAGGTAAAATCTTATAGAAAGGGGAAAAGCACAAATGTACCAGCTTCAGCATTTTATGTGTAGAAAAAAAAAAAGAAGTTTAACTGTTTAAACAGTATTTTAATCAAAAGTTTTGTTGGTAAATACATGCTAAATACACTCATTCTTCGACTGACTGATTGGCTGAGCAACAGGTGAAAGTACTACTTAAATGCAAAAGGAAGAAATCTAACTTACATTAAAGCCCTTGTACACATATCTTTCACTTAGTTTGGCTGATTTGACCTCTTGTCGGGACGGTGTGGGCGTGTTTGATTGACACCTCCCTGACTGATTCCCTGATGGACTGACTCCTCTGATTTGGTTTGCTGCACCTGTTATTGTGGAGCAAATGACACCTTTGTGATATCTCCATCCAGCGTCAACCTGCAGCAGAGGTCTAATAGAAAAAGCAGAATAACTGAAAACACTGTGTGGTTGTGCAGGGAATTTAATACAGCTCATTGCCTAAAATATCACAACTTATTATACAAAATACTATTCCATAAATAGATAGAGGAATGGGTGTTTGTACAATGCAGGCATTTGAAAAAGGTATGACATTGAAATATATTCAACTTTATTTTTATCCAGAACTTTTGCATATAATCTGTAATTTATTCTGGAGGGTTGCTTCTTATTTCTTTACTGTAGTAGTTGTACATATCGAGTATTATTTATTTATTTTGCAAAGCATCATCCTGAAAAAGTGATTTATTACACTGTCAAATTCTTTGTATTTATTTATTCTTTGTATTTCCTAAAAATTGTATTTGCAAATATAGTTTTTTTTTTTTGAATAGACAACATTCTGTGGTGATTTTTAAAAATTACAGCACAACCTCTTCCTGTCAGACATACTGTACCAGTGTACATGTGTAATCTGATTGTTAAAGAGGTCATCTGGCTTATATATTTTGTCAAGGGTAGTTAAGTGTATTTTTTATAGAGGGGTGATACAGACAATGTATGTTTAAGCTCTTTGTATAAGTCTTAGAATTAAGCAGATCAAACCATGATAGCAAAATAGCAAGGCAAATATGTTCATGCTTCATTTTTGTCCATGAAACAACAAATTAGAGACATCACTTTCTTATCCACCTTTCAGATGTCTCCCTTCAGTATAGGATCCTAGCTAGTTTCCATAAAAACTTTCCTCCCACAATAGCTGTTAATGGAACCGCTGAATGGAGTAGTGCCAGAAGGAGCTGTTTGTACCATTGACATGCTTTCCTCTCACCAGTCCCTGGTGAAGTGCTGGACTCCGCTGATATTTGAGAAATGGTAGCTGGGGCGATATAGGTTTAATTCTCATGTTCCCCCAACCTGCCAAATACAGGAGTTGGTTGCCAGCTGGAAGGCTTTCATGTGTACGTGAGTGGGGGTGGATGGTGTTTGCAGGGGCAGGAGAGAGGACGGAAAGTATACATACACAAGTGTCTCCAGGTGCTACAGGAGTGCTTTCTACATGTAGACACCCCAGGCATTTAGCGTTTAGTCATGATGCAGGTCCATTACCTTTAAGTACAAGTGCTTATGTTTGGTTGCCTGTTTTTACAGCCCCTCTAGCTTGGAGGGAATCTATCCGGGGTGACCTGACTCTATTTATTGATGCCTCCTGAGTTTCCACTTGCTGGTAATAGACTGGAAAACACAGATAATGTGTTTGATCGATCAACGTGAACAAATTTCATTTGTTGGGATCAATAACAGTTTACAGTTGACAGAGCCCAAAGAACTACATTTATTTGAGCTTTTTGATTGAAGCTGTCTTGGCAAGCCAACAATGTGAGGCACTTCAGACTCGGCCTGTGTGGCAGGCATGGACTCTTCTGTTCTATTATTGCCAGCAATCTGTATTTAAAACTAATATCAGTGTGTGCTGCATGGCTTGGGGCAAAAGGCACCAAACCAATCTGATATACAGCATGTGTTTCTTTTCAGTTCCTTGTGATGTGAATTAGAATGTGAAAAATAACAATTCCCTTACATTTTTCACTGGTATCCATTTTTTCATTTGAGGTTGTAATGATTAGATTTTTCCAGCAGCATGATTTGTATTATGTTTTCTGTGTGTTGAAAACATAATAGAAAAGTGATGTGGAACCAAAGGGAAAAAGAGGAAATTAACTGACGTGCAGAAGAAAGACGTTTCCACGGCTCAACCTTTTGCAGTTTTCCTCATGTTTCTGCTTTTCATGATCATGCTCTGTGGAACACCCTGAAGACATGAAAGCCTTTGCTCTGTGTCATACAGTTCCAGGCCAGGCCTCTACCTTCTGCACACACAGAGAAAACAGCATGAGATGGGAAGTCTACATGGATAAACATTTACTATGGTAGGTGTTGCTTCAGGCAAGTGCTATTCAGGGGGAATTTACTGTGTATACACCAATGCTACGGCAATAACCTTCTTATAGAGGTGTTTTTGCAAAGCTTTTTACTCCCATGCAGTAAATGTGCCATTGTTGAGCTCAGCATGAGAGACATTGCATTATGGATTTCAGCCATAGTTTAACTTACTGACCTTATTTAACGTATATTTTGATCCTAAATACGTACATAATATTTAGATATGTCATCTCTTTCAGTGACAGGCCAGCCTTAAAAAATGTTAAAAAAGAAAACTAAAATTTTTTGTAATTTGAATGTCCAAAGTCATATTACATTTTCCATTTCTATAAGACCCTGTTTGTTTATCTGGCACCAGCATAGCTGATCAGTGACTGTGACTGGTATGAGTTTAGAAGCTGGCACCTTAGCAGTGTGTTTTTACTGCTGGATCCCTCAGTGTAGCTGCTGTATGGGTCTTTTCAGGCAGAGACCTGGACTGGAGGACAATGCATTAAGACTGCTGGTCCCTGTGCCTTATATTTGGCACAGGTTAGGGAGAGGCATGAGATGCATATTGTTTGTGTTCATTTGAATAAGGACAAATGTCAGATTTCCATGGCTGCAGGCAGCCTGCATGTTAGATGATCAACTCTTTTGGGCCCCTGGATGTGGGGTCATCAGTAGCGCTTCCAGGTCACTGTCACTGCATGCTGGTTTGGGGCCATAATTGACCTTTTGACAGAGCGCAGGGAGACAGCCCTTCTCTAAGGGCAGGAATAATCACTTTAGATTTACTTGTGGCTGTGCTCATGTTAACTAATTAAAAGGCTGTTTTTTTAAAGTTACATTTCTGATTTAAGAAAATTATTTTAAGTCACTTAATATGTAATCATTTATTGTTTTAAAATGATCAATAATGTTAATACAGTCATATTAACATGACTACTGTCATTCCCATGTTGTGCACAGTTTTTATTTTTTATTTATTTATTTATTTTTTTGTTATCCAGTCATTAGAATACCTTCATACAGCATGTTTACATTTTTCTATAGGCTGTGTGAGCATTGCTGTAGCAGCCCACCCATCAATCGCATGTTAAATATGTTCGGAGGAGAAACAAATGAGTCAGTGCTTCTCATGGCATACTGTAAAAGTGCCATGATTAGCTGTTGTGCTGGTGTGTGTGGCAGCAGAGAAAGGTTGAACGCAGCCTGTATCCCATAAGCCTCTGAGCTCCCTCAGGGTTGCTTCCAGTCCAGGATCTCCAAAGAAGCGTGCTTTTACCCTTCACTGTGCTTGTTATTCCTCACAACACTGCACCCGCAGTCATGGCTTTGTCTTTATAGCCTCTAACATTAACTTGGATTCACACCACATATTCTGTTTACGTAGGATATTTCCTTACCCCTCTTTCTTTATTTTCCAATTAGCTTCTTTTTCTTCTCTTTCTCTAGTATTAATACTCCCACATCAGTTTCTTCTTCTTATTCATATTTACCTTAATTATGACACACTATAGTGTTTTTTTTTTTTTTTTTTTTTTTTTGGTTCATGAGTTATTACAAATTGCTAAAACATGATTCTATTTACCCACATAGTATTTCAAAATTAGATTTGAGCATTATGTATCAAAACTCGTTGCATGAGTGAGAGTGTGTAGAAAAATGCTTCCAGCATCCTTGCTGGGTTCTTGAGAATATTTACAAAAAAGCAGCAAGAATGCCAAGGGGCAGGCCTTTGAGACTGGGGTATTACATTATTAATTAAAATACAAGTCGCCTTGTTGCCCATGGGTATACAATGTAACACACTTGATTGAATCAGGTAGTGGCAGCCAGGCCTTTTGTATTTTGTGCTTGAAGGGACGAGAGAAATTTAAGCTTGGCTGTATTACTCTACACACAAAAACATGTTTGGAAAAACGGTTGTGAGCTGTCATGGAAAGATATGGGAGAATTAAAATGCAGTTAAATTCCCAGTAAATCAACAGATTTTAAACTTAAGAGAACTTTTTTCAATTTGAGTTTAAATAGATGTGATACTAGTTTTGATAGGGATACGTTTCTTCATTGGGTCACCATTTTACTCAACACCTTGCATCTGGAAAATCAGCCCAAGCAGACAAACACCGGGTTTTATTTTATTTTCTAACCAAGTACCACCTCTGAGCAAACCAAAACACCTGAATACTACCTCACAAACAAGTCATCTTCTCTCAGAAAAATCACAGAAAACCTCATGTGAAACTCGTGTAGAATGGAAACACATCTGCACATGGGGTGAGATTTCGCAATAATGAAATCTAAGTCTTAATTAAAAGAGAATAACTCAAATGTTTCTCAATTAAACCCATTTTATTTGTGAAATAAAATCTAATTCTACATAACAGAAATTCTACAGATTTCAGTTATTTTGATTCTCTGCAATTTCTGGAGTCATCTGGAATGCTACCGGGAGGCACTTTAAACACCATCACTGGTTCATGAAACACAGTTTGAGAACCACTGATCTAGTTTATTGTCTCAAGCTCACAAGATTGTCATGTCCCAAGACTCACATTCTTCCCCAATGTCTGCCAAAGATATGCAAGCATTCTTCACACAGTTTTCAAATGCCTTCCTCGTTTAGTGCTAATTATAATGCTACAACCTCTGAAAACGTCCCACTTATGCACAACATGTAGCTGACAGACTACAGTGTCTCAGTTGGGACACACATTTGCTTTGTGTTGAGAATGGTTCATTTTTTTTTTTTATTTTTTTTTTTTTAAATAATGCTAGCCTACCTAATGATTAGGTCTTCTTAGCCAGCTGTGTAAAGCTGATAAAACAATGTAACTTTATGAAAGACAATGCTAACCTGCTAAAAACTGTAGAAATGGATTTAAAATATTGTAATTGTGTATCCACAGAAGACCACTACAGCTACAGCACTGGAGCCTCATCCATGCTCAGAATGCACCATGATGCCTGCAGAGTCAATGTGCAGGAAGGAAGCTAACTCCACTAAGAAATCAATGACAACATTGGTGCTATGAGCACAAAATAGCATAATTGGTCTTTCCTATGTTCCCCAGCTCTGTACAGCACAACAGAGCACATAATGGGCTAGGTCTAGGGTTATTCTGTTAACACTTAATGTGTGTTAACAGAATACTGAACTGGGGAACACAGATACGCTGCCCATGAAACAAAGGCTGATCAAAGCTAACTGCTAGCTGAAACGTTGAATTAATAGATTAATTATATTGAATGAACTGAAACAATACAAAGAGTTTACAGCATATTAGCATATTAGCTTGAGTAACAAACACAGCAATCCCAACATTAGCCTTCTGCGCTAATCTTTAACAATCTTTCAACTCACTGTAGATGTTAAAGTATAAAATATAACAATATAAGCTTTTTTTTTGGTCATATCTAGTTTTCCTCACTTGAACTACAATTTCTTTACACTAATTTCTCTACACTAGCTAACAAACCACTAACAGACTTCAACCAAGGGCTGCTAATTGACAAAGACTGTAGCACACTATGTTAATAAAGTCAAGCAGACGCATATTTAACTAAAGCATTCAATTTTACAGTCAATAACTCATAGAATCAGGTACACGGACATCACAGAGAGCAAATTTCTCACCCACACACAGAATTTGTCTTACTGTCCTATAGACTGTATTGTAATAATTATTAAAGATGTCAAAACCATTTTCATGCTACTGAATCAGCATCATCTCAGTTATACATTAATGGTTATTGCATGATTCTGCCCTATTAAATATTGTACATTTTTTGTTCAAGCAGGTTTTTTAGTCTAGCAGTTCCAGATCCAAATTGCCACTGATAGTCTATTGATAGTATATCATGGGATTTTCACTGAGGTTTGTGTATTTCTTTTGAAGAAATCAATCAATCAATCAATCAATCAATCAATCAATCAAGCAAGCAAGTAAGCAAGAAAGCAATCAGTTTCTGTCTGTCTGTCTGCCTGGTTCAAAACCAAAATTTAACCTATAGTTTGTCATATAAGAGGACTGATGACAAACTCCATTAGTCTCTCTTCATCCTCATTAAGGGTCTGTTCTAGAGAAGTGTGAATAAGTAATGTTTTAATAAGCACAGTGACAGAATAAAGGTGGCCCTAGTTCTTTTAGTGCTGGAGCGGGAGTGGTAATGGCACCCATAGTGGACAAAGGTAACCATAATGAGGGTAGGGATTTGTATGAGTGAGAGAGGAATTCTGTGCGAGTCTCTCTCTCTCTCTCTGTGTGTGTGTGTGTGTGTGTGTGTGTGTGTGTGTGTTTGTGTTCATTCTTGCAGTGTCCTCCTCTCCTCTCCTCTCCTCTCCTCTCCTCTCACTTTATTCCTACTGACCTCCAGTCTAGGCCTGTTAGATATAGTTCAGGTCATAGCAGACATATGAATGTTGGAAATATCAAAGCCAGCCCAAGGCCTTTACATTGGTTTTGTGCTCCAGGTAATCATAGTGTGCAGATCAGTGCATAGCACAGCTGAGGCCCTTGTCTTCTCCTGTCTTTTATTCCCCTGTCATCTTTCATGGGACTGAATTCACTGACTCAAGCTGCTGTCTCAAGCAGATCACAAGGTTAATAATCTCTTAATACAGTCTAACCCCTAATATCCATAATGGCAAGTTCTAATGAGATTTAATTAATTTGAAATAGTGCAGTGAGTCTGATATGTGAGCTGAATGGAGAAGCTGAGAGCTTTGGAATGATGGCATGTTTGATCCATTTGACATCGACGAGGAAGAAACCTGAATCCATCTGGATACAAACTGTTTGTCAGTAAAGCAGCCTAATTGTGTGAGATCATGGCTGGCTGTTCAGCGTGTGAGGTTCTGAAGTGTATCGAGAGGCACAGATGAGTGAGTCGAATAGTCTGTGCTCTATTGATAACTAGCGCCTGTTTTAAAATCCTGGCACAACAATGCAACTCGGGCCTTCTGTGCTCCACTGAGCAACAATACCCTCTCTCACTGGCAGCATCAATGTAACGATGACAAACAACAATGAAGGAGCTCTTTCTCATTGGTTTCACATTCCTGGCACCTTTTGATAAGAATATTTTTTAAGTTTACCCATGGATACTGCATTTATTCTGACATCTTGGTATTATTTCCTGTTCAAATAAACTTTAGTAATCATGAAAAATTAGTAGACAACTGATGCCGATTTCTCTCCATTTCTGTCTTTCTTTTGTACTTCGCTCTTTGCCCCTACTACTGTCCACTCTCCTCCACGCAAACACACACATATACACACAAATTCTTCTCCCTGTCTGCCTCACTGTGTATTGAGCTGGTTGGCTGGGCCTGTAGCTGGAAGGTATGGTGGAGTGTAAGCAGTGTCGATGTGGATGGCCCCTAGTCAGAGGCCGGAGCCCGGCTGTTAAAATGCAGTGTCTTTTGTCAGGTTTGCCAGTCCTATTCCAACCCTGTCGCTGTCGCTGTGGGGTGGGGAGGCGTTTACCCACCACATGCATTCATTCATTGGCATGGCTTGATGCAGGGCTAAATGGCATTGTTACAACGTGCTTCTGAGAAGTGTTGACAGGTCCATATGCTAATTTTAATGAATACAAGGGAGCTGTGGTTTTATTCACCTCAACTCAGCTGCAGAATTCTATCTGCACCTAGACTGGCAAATATAATTGCAGCAAACTCAAATGAGCTCATTAGGAAATGTATTGAATTTACACATTATTTCCAGTAGTTAAGCTGAGTTATTTTCCCTAAGGACTCAATTACATACTCATTTGTGACTCAGGTAAATGGCTTTCTGGTGACTTTTTCAACTGCAAAATTGTAGTCACTGAATAATTTGTAAGAAAGCTGTTGTGAAAGCACATCTATTGGCATTCATTTGTGTGAGAATTTCAAAATGGAACAAAACTGCAGACAAGATAACTACTTGCTTTTGTTCTTGTATTCACTTCATTTGATTAACTCATAACATTTCATTCACTCATGAATTGTTTGAACATGAGCTCATTTGTCTTTGGTGTGTTTCTTCATAATGTTTTTGCTCACAACAGCCTTGTTGTCTTCCTGACACATGTATGAATCTGTAGTTGAATTGTATCTTGTCAGAAGTGCGAGTGCAAGTCCTTTTTCATGGAAGAAAGACAGAACACTCAATCTAAAAAAGACCTGGTGAGTCAGGGTTCAGTATCAGGGATTATGCCAGCCTACTGGGCTCCGAAATGAAAGTGAACATTCATAGACTGAGTCACTTCTTGATCCATGTCCTCCCTATGCCACAATGAAGATATTGTTAGAGGAATGGACATGGTGTGGAAACTATGTGACAAAGAGGAGTGCCCAAAATTCAAATTGATCATCAAATTGGTGTTTGTTCTGTTTGAAAATGACCCGATTTGCTGGAAAACAACAAAGAATTTTGGATGGGTAAGCATAAGGATTTCCATAGAGCTGTGCTGGATGAACTAAAGTGACACTGGCTTTTGGCAGAGTTCCCAGGAGCACATGCAGAAACTGTTTAAGGCAATTGTAGTGGAGTTCAGTGCTTGACATGTTGCTGATGTCTGGTGTGCATGATAAAATGATCCATAAGTGTGATCTGTTCCTGATTTAGGGAATGGTGCCATAGACTTAATGTCTTCGCTGTTTTATTGGATAACACATATTGGATAATGGCAAGGGAGATATTGGAGGGAATGACTTGTCATAAAGGTCATGACCCAGAATCAAACTTAGAATGTCAAGAGTGCATGGCATGTGCCTTAGCCTGCTGAGCCAACAAGCTGTCCAGGGTACATAGAATGGAGTTCTGTGCATGAGCTATTGAACATCATTCTATGCACCTCTGTATTGTTATTCTATGTTAATGTGGGCTGTGCTGTGAGTTCTGGCTGTCCAAGCCTGTGGAGTGGCCATAAGGGAAGTGGGACTGGGCCTTGTGCTGCCCTGGCCCTGCAAATCTTGGTCCAAACAGATTCTCTGCACTCAACTGTGAATATCACCAACAGCTGGTGGCACACAAGTTAGTCGTGCTTAACAAATTACTGGCTTACATGTGAAGGAGCAGGGGGCTTAACTTGTATCCTTGCCAACCACGTGGCCATGCAAATACAATCTGAAACCATCTGGTTTATGGAGTTTAACAAAGATTTGATGGCAGATGTAGCATACAAATCTTTTGAGTACATAGAATATTTCCTGTGAGATACAATAAGTGAAAGTCATGGAGAGGTTGCATTGCATGTAAGTTAATCTGTGCAGTCAAGATCTGTATTTAGTGACACGTTTTGATGAAAAACAAAAGAAGGTCAAAGTTTTTGAAAGCACAAAGCATTTTGCTCCCTCTCATCTCATTTCATACTTACAATGCTTTGTTTGCCATACATACAGCGCTTTGTTTAAGAGGACAGGAATTATCAAAGTCACCTTTGAGCTCAGTAGCCTGTCTAGTGCTCATGGTATCACATATAATGGCATTCACTGTGGCTCAGATCACATTTATGATAGCATATTTGATACAGTTGTAAACCAGAAAAGAATAACCCAGCCTAAAAGAATAAACCCCTTTTTTTTCAGTTTAAACACAATCTATTTTTCAGTGTAAATCACTTGTCACTCTATTGCAAATGTAACTGTTCTCATCTGAAAGAGAGAGGTGGAGAGAGAGAAAGAGAGAGAGTAAAGATTATCTTTTGGGCCATTTCACCGGCACTGTTGCGTGACAGAGACTGACAGCTCTTTCAGATGACTGACAGGTGTCCTTTGAAATGCCGGTGAAGAAGCGTCTGTTCAGACTGTTGAAATGCATATTTGGAGCTCTTATCATAAAGGCATGGATGGCCCAGATAGGTTCCGTTAACATTGCAAATGGCTCCAGAATTATTCATTGTCAGTGCTGTGGGAAAGAAAAGGGGGGCGAAGTTTGATTATTCTGCTCACACAATGGCAGGGTGCTTAATGATTCCTCTCCACCTTGGCAGCAGCATGTGCCGACTTCAGGCGCTAGCGGTGGGTGACACAGGTCTGGCCAAGTGTTAGAGCAAGATCATACGTCCGGGCCCTATTTTAATTTCTAATACATTAATCTTTTCCTCACAGATCCTCCATGAATATTCCAGGGCTCCTTGTTTGTCAGGAAGGCTGTCTCGCTTTCATCTATTCAGGTGGTTTCATTCACTGTGAAAGCCAACTAAATGGACCCGATCAGTCAATGACAACTGGGATACAATAGAGCCCAGTAACACGTCCCTTTTCTCCTTTCAGCCTTCTGATAGACAACCCTGACACCTGCTCCCTAGGGAAACCCTCCGCCAAGTCAGTGCACTGTTCCTTGAGAGACTTCCCTTACTTTATCAGCCCATAAAGGATTGTCACAGGTGACTATCAGCTGAGGTATGGAGCTGCTCCCTCTGACCTGCCCGGCTCTGTGTGGTCGAGGCTCCATGTGGCCGAGGCACCATGCACTGTATCACAAGTGAATTAAGTAGGCTTAAATGCTGTCATACAAGCAGACTTGGTGATTCACACTTTTAAAAAATGTTCAGCCTTTGTTCTCTTCCATTAATTAGCATTGTCTTAAGTTCATTAGACCACTGCTTGTGTTGTTACTAATGAGGTAACGTAGCCCTACAACAGCCGTAGCTTTGTAGAGCCTGACCTGACAACGACTCCTGTGCTTTCCTGTTCATGGAGTAATGACATACACACAGGGATGCCAGAACACAGATACAGCAGTCATGCTTATTAATGGTTATTATAATTTTTTATACATTATAAAATTAATGATAATTTTATATGAAAAATGCTGTCAATAGAATAGTTATGTTTAAGAGGATATTGATGAATATTCTCTATGTATATGAAAGCATTAATATGTTCGCTGATGATGTATTGATTTATTAAGCAGACCTACGCTACTCAGGTCTGTTAATATTTGAGGTTGGCTGTGGTGATGAACAGATTTAAGGTGGCTTCAAGAGTTTCACAGAGTTTCTTCTCTTCTTTTGTAATGGATATTTGAGTGTGGTGTGCTTGTAGTTAATCCAAACGAGCCAGTCAAACCCCCTTTTCTACCGCTTAAATGAGACTCACAGGAGCCTGTAGTCTAGAGTCATGCCACATAATACTATAATTCAGCCTGCAGAACATCTTTACTGTGGAAACTTAAATGTGCATAGACATGTATGGATATTAGAGGTGTCAAGCCTAGTGATGTAGCCTAGGTGCCATTCATAATAGTGATATCTGATTTCGGCTCAAAAGAGGCACTCTAGAGGGAGAGCGAGGAGAGAGCACCAATATTTTAATGGCGAAGAGACAGCCTTCTCCCTCAAGGAACATCTCCAGTGACACTGGCTGCTGGAAAATTGGGATTTATGCTTCCTGTTTTCTATTAATATGGATATGAATACAGGTGTTCTTGTGTTGTAAAATTAGTTTAGCTCTTGCAAATTGCAATTACATGTGTTGAGGAGAGAAAAGTGATCCATGTGAATTTTCATAGGCAAGAGAAAATTTAAGAAAATTAGGAAAAATATCCAGATTTAAAATGAGGATAATAATACGTAATTCTATCCATCAGCCCCCTCAGCCCAATCTAGCAGCTGTACTGATTTGTTCCGGTGGAGGAGTAACAGACTAGTAAGCTAGCTTCACCACTCATGCAAGGAAAAAGTGCAGCAAATAAGATGTGAAACTTCTTCGTCTTCAAGGGTGAAGCCTTGGGAAGGGTGTCAAACCCCCAGGAAGTCATCCAAAGTTCTCTGCTCTCTTCCTTAGGGGCTTGTGGAAGGCATTGTTGAGCAGAGAAGGCTGGTATACAGTATGTACCAGAAGGCAAGGTGCATGGGGCTATAACCACATAAATACTCCACTAACAGCAGTAAACAGCTTAGAATGCTGCATACTGGCACAGCAGCTTCTCCATGAAACACAAATGCTGAGTAGTAATGAATGATGATACACCAGTACAGGTACACTCTTTTGGTTTCAAGTTGCTTTTGGTAATCTACCCAGTTTCGTTGGTGATACCATATGTTGTTTAAGGCAGCTATGTAAGTATTATTGCAAAGTAAAGTCAGGCCCATTAGAGGACCAATGTCGGTGATTTTGCATGTTTAAGCCCAGTAAATACTAACCGTATACATATTACATTACTGACAATCATTTTCCAAAACATAAAACCATATTTTAGTTTTCCTTTTATTTTACCAAATCCCCTAATCTCACAAAATCAAATGTTCAGATGATACATCCACCTTAAAATCCAATATTTTCACCTACTAACATGTACGTCCAAATATAGAAGGCACAGTCGTTTTTAATTCCTCGGTAAAAGCCATCTTCTGCTGGACTGTATTCCCTACATATTCCTCCATGCAGTTCATGTTAACTTGGATCAGTTAAATAATGTTACTTTGACAAAAAAGTTAATTGGCATCATGTTTGCTGTGATGGATTACTTATCTAAGCACATTTCAAGTCTCCAGTTGATTGAAGGTGGGAAAAACAATTCTAATGTTTACCACTCCATTAGTATGTTTGGGAAATGGTTGTCAGTAGTGTAACACGTGTATATGCAAAACCATCAATATGGTCCTTTAATTTAAATACAAACATCAAATCAAATGACTACTGTCGGTACCAATGAGAAACAACAATTACAGCTCTGTGCAGCTTTTAGCCAGATTCCAGCTTATTGTTTATTTATCCTGATCAGAAAAACTAACTTAGTGTCACTACATAAAGCCATGGGCACAAACAACAATGCAAAATAATTTACATTTATTTGCATAAAAGTTAAAATCAATTAGTTCTTGCATATATTCGTTAATAAAAATCAGCAATAAATGCTAGTTTGAGTCTTGTAACTTAATCAGTATCAATATATTTTTAGGTCCACAGCATTTTAAAACAAATACACAACTGATTTATAACAAGGAGCGTGTTATTATCGGCATCGGGCAACTTTCTTTCCACAGCCAATAGAGAGACTCTGGTATTGAGGCGAGACATTAATTCACTGTGTCAACCTGTCCCCCTGGAATATTTATGATGCTAAATACATTTAATTAGGCACTAGAGCTCTGATGGGAGAGAAAATGCACTGTCAGTAAAAAAAAAGATTTTGTTACTTCTAATGCTGATAGGCTGGCGATGCTGCTTACTCATAACTAGTGGCAGGAGGACCAAACACACTGCAGAAGGGATTTGAATCNTGGCGATGCTGCTTACTCATAACTAGTGGCAGGAGGACCAAACACACTGCAGAAGGGATTTGAATCACTCGGAGTCATCTGTGGCATGTTCACCACAAAGTCTTCATGGCACCTGAACAGGATAATAGTACAGATTCTCATTGAGAGGAGGAATATTTTCCTAAACATTATTTGGCCTACCTAAGATATTATTTATTGCCCTACATTGAGATGTTGAGCCTGAATATAAAGATCAACCAAGAAATCGACTTACAGAAATTGACAAATAGGGCAGCATGCTGTGTGTGCGATGCAATGAGTGGGTGATGATGATGATTTGTTACTTGTAGCTTGTTTTTTTCCAGGATAAAACAGATGGTCTTTGTAGCTTAGAAAGTTCACTATAATGTATTAGACTTTTATCACTCAGCTCTGGATAAGAGCAATTATCAAATGCCAAAGCTGCATGTACTGTAGAGCGAGCTGCCTTCTAGGATATATGAAAGCTGGCTGCATGCTTCATCCAAGATGTCCTTTTATGATCTCTGAAACAGGCAGCTCCACTAAAGAATAATAATCCAGAAACATCCATGTTATTTTTTATGTTTTACGTCCAATTTGTATCCTCACTGTATCAAAGTGAGTCCTTTTAAATAAAAAAAAAAAAAAAAANAAAAAAAAAAAAAAAAAATAAAAATAAGGAAACTAATGTATATTTTGTGCAGGTGTACAGAAAATGACACAGAAAGAGACAGGTTTTGATGCACTGGCCCACAGCCAGCAAAGTGAGACATCATGTCTGTCTGTGATAAAAAAACATGGCTACAGTAAATAATAGCCAGTTTCCATCTTGACATCTGTCATCCTAGTGGAAATGGATGGGGAAATGACCAGCTCTCTATCGGCCGAGCTCTGGCTGTGTCACTGGCTGAATGATGCAAATAGAAGATAATATCAGTGCTATACTGAATGGCATTACTCCAAATCTAATGTCATTAAAAGGGTGGGTATTAGCTGCTGTCTGGAGGTGGTGGTGTGTGCTGCTCCGGCTTGACTGACACACAGATTAAGTGCAGTGACAGGGAGCACAATAAAGTCATCAGAGAATGTGACATGTCAGTTAGAGGGATGAAGGGATGAATTGTCACTCTCTGTCAGAGCCTATCCTCTCCCTTATCCATGATGTCCCATACACCACCGTGGGAAAACGGGACAGGATTGGCAGATCAGACAAATATTTATTCAGATAGAGGACAAGTATACCCACTCAATCTCTCTGTTCACTCCATGTTTGTGAATTCTTTGAAGAAGAGTAGATGATGTGTGAAAAGCAAAGGTGGTCCCTATTTGTTTTTAACAGCCATCAAATATGTCAGCATAGCTCTTTCTCTTTTTTTAAGTACTGATCACAATCTGCAGTTACATTTGTGAAATTGACTTTCTGACTCCTGAATTTAAAAAAAAAAAAAAAAAAAAAAAAAAAAAATCAATATCAGATATTACCTCTTACTATAGCGTAGGATACAGCTCAGGTTGTATTATCTTGAATGAAATGATTAAATAATGTTTGTCATAAACAGTGGCCAATATTTCTATAGTTGTCAGAATATACAGTACAGTACTTCCTTGCAGATTGCAACGAAGCATATGCAAAGATCAAACATATCAATTTAAAACAATTTATATATTTTATTATCAGCTAAAAGACAATGCACCATTTATTTATAACAAATAAAGAAATCTGTGACATACCTTTGTGTTATAGTATTCTGCGAAAAGCTGCCTCAGGACCTCAGCATGGGTTTGGATGTGGAGTGTTGCTGGGAGTTTAGAGTATACTCTCTGGCCAAAAGATGGCAATGTTGCAATGCTGAATTACAAATGAGTTTTCTGCTGCTTGACCCTCCGTTGCAGACTGGCCACTGCCTTCCCCTGCAGCACTCTTCTTTCCAAAATAACCCAGAAATTTGTCATCCTCACAGGGTACAACTGCACTGAAGTGTAAGAATAATGTTAGAATCAACCACTAAAGTTTCACCGGAAAAGTTGATTACATAGAGGACAAATGAAAAGACAGAGTTTGTGTGATAGGTTGAGGGAATTGGGCCACAGTGCATTAATGCACTTTTTTCTGACATATGTGATGCATCCAATTAGTGCTTTGTTACTCAGTACAATTTTCATTTGGGAACTGTTGATAATTTCCAGGTACATGTTGTATCAGAATATAACATTTAACTAACATTTAACTGTCACACTGAACACTTTGTAACAAGTTTATTTTTTGCTCCAGCATTTAAAGAAATTCACGTCACTATGTCTGTCATATTCACACAATATGGAAGTAAGTTGAGTTAGGTTAAATGTTATTTGCACTCAGAAGTTTTTCGTTTTCAGACTGTTTCGGAGTAGTTACAGACAGTAGGAAGCATTGCGGTGATTTGGTGCATCTAGACACTCAGCGGGCTAGCACTTTGGCAGCTATTATAAGACTAAAATACTTTAAAATACACCTTTCTAAATGGATTATGGAGTTACATCCTGTAGTGAAAGGGTTAACAGAACAGCTCCACTGAAAATAAATTGTCAATTTGCCACTGTGAACAAAACTACATCCTTAGTAGCTTGCAGAGGATATTTAGAAGGAAAAAAAAAAGTCTACAATTGAAAAGCCATAAGGTCTTTTATTAATTAAAGAAGGTGTGCTTTAGTTCAGGAAGTATAAAAAAATGAAATCACATTCACTTTGCACACCTGGCGGCAGACTCTTGAGGGACACTTGTTTGTTCTGTTGTTTTGAAAGAAGCAGGAATAGAACTCTCTCCTATGGCCACTTTGCTGGTCTTTATTATTGGCTTATTGCCTTTAAGCTGTCACCACTCAGAGCGTTTGCTCTCTCATGGGATTGTCTTCAGGGACGAGAGCTCGGCTGGCTAGGACTACTCAGCTCTGTTGCACGGTGCTACTGTGTCATGTTGTACTCAATGTACTCACATAGCACTTATTCACACTGATTTACACATAAAACAGTCCCTTTGACATTCAAAATATCTGCATGAGATGTGTCAGTGTTAAAATTAGTTAATTAAGCTTTTATGTAGTTGTATTTATTATGACATTTCTAGTTTGGCAAAGCTATAAAGGCTGTGATAGCAGAAGATGGTTATCCCTGCTCTTTAGAACCACTTTGTTCCTCAAGGGTATAAATTGATTCCTATAATAGACAGAAGATGAACATATAAGAACACGAGCTGGATGAGAGGTACTTTGACTAATTTGTAACTGGGAAATATAAACATGCTTGTTTTCATAAAGCTTTATTTAAGCTCTGCTTAATACACATTTACTTCAAATTACCCTGCTAGTATATTAATTTATTGTGCTAGTTGGTTATTTAATTGTTGAATAATGTCCTTAAATATGGGAACCCCTTTTCTTTAGAAATATAACACACGGTGTTGCACAGCAGGAAGCCATTGATGTGAAGTGTATAGAAATCCCAAGATTTAGCAAGAGGGTGTGATTTTCTGCTCCTGAGCCTAATCCCACCATTCCTCCACCTCTCCTCTCTTATGCCAGTCACATTTTCTAATTAGCTTTCCCTGTGGAGGAAGAAGATGGATTATATTTTAATATCTGGGGCCTAAAATTAGTTTATATTTTAGCAAGTTAGCACTTCTTAGAAGTTGATTTACTCTTGAAGCTGTAAAACCCGTGAGCTTGCAATTAATCATTCTCTTTGGTCTTGTTCTCAAGGAAAAAGCGGCTGCAGTGTCACTAGCTGGATCACAATAGGTAAACACCTAATTTACACTATTTAGAAATCACCTCTAGTATTGTACAACATATGACACTCGCTCTCTCAATTGTTCTGTCCTGCTCCCGTTATTAATTACAGAACACTTTTAACAAAGCGACATTGTCTATGACTAATCATCGACACAGAATGATTAAAGATGTTCCCTGCTTTTTTTGAATTACTTGCTTCCCTTTCATCTGTGTTCATTCATGAGCTACATGCCGCTGCTTTTTTCTCTTGCTCAAGAAGTCGGTTTGTTGTTATCCGATTACCAGCGTCCTGAGAGGCTTTCAAAGGCCCATCCATCAAGGCTAAGGGGTTGAGGGAGAGCCTCGACAAGCAGCTACAGTGATGTAAAGCACTGATGAACTCTCACATGGTCATTAAAGAGTAAGCCTGCTTCCTTTTATATAGAAATGCATGATGTGTAATATGACATTATCTGATGCACTCTGTCATAATTTGAGAAAAGGGAGATATGTCCTTTTTTTTTAACCCCAGTTTCTGCAAAACTAAGAATTGCACTATAAAAAAAAAAAAAAAAAAATCTAAGACAAAATCTGAAGCTACGGACCAAATTTTAAACGCAAATCTTTATATACTACCACTGTAAATTATACGTATACACAAAGTACAGCAGAAAAGTTGGGACAAACAGTTTGCCAAAGACAATATATTTTAATTTAACTGTGCTTAACGGAAGAGCAGGTGTATGGATGCTGTTCTTCCCCTGCCCTCCCTTACAGTGTGAGAGGAAAGTGTACCTAGGCCTGGATCTGGCATGGCTTTGGAAAGCTGTTTGGTGACTGGAGGTATTGGGAGGATCATCAGTGGCTCTCTCCCAGGGAGATGAGCAGTATAGGCCAATTTCATATGCGGGGCTCTGCCCCTGGGTCTGAGTGGAGGTGGGTTGGGTCCACCCAGTATCCTGGCTTCATTAATCATCCCGCCAAGGCTTACTGGCAAACCCCCTCTCCGCCCTCTCCTAGACAACCCCTCGGATTACACAGAGCCAGCGAAATGTCAGCCCAAATCTGAGTCTTGATGCAGATAATCATTTCAATAATATTTCTCCATTTGTGCCCCCGATGCCAGGGGAATAAAGCTTTTCCACTGTCAGGTAGCATAAGACTACAGTTGGTGGGAATACTTGACTCTGAGCCAGATGGCTTAGCCATGCTTGCAGCATATGTTCAACAAGCAGTCGTGTGCCAAGCATGCATTAGGTTTTTATTAATTTGAAGCAGCCAGGAATGCATACGTATATATTTACCTGATCCCACCACTCCAAGTCACTCCTCAAACCCCAGTGTTCCCTATGGAGAAGTTATGGAGACTAGACTTTATTGGTATTGGCAGGAAGGGGAAAAATAAGATTAAAGTTCTTAGTTTATGGTATAATACCATGCAAATGTCATCACAGAAATAGTTAGCACAATTCTAATGTAAAATTTAGCCTAAGACACATTTTAGCTAATTATTATATCAGAGAAAAATTAACCAAAGATGAAAACATGTTTTCCTTTCTTCTTTTTTTACATTGATAATAATTTTATACTTAATCAAAGGAAAAATTTGATATCCACCATTGTGGCTTTGGTTGTTACAAAGCATATTACCATTTAGATGTATGAATATGCTTGTGTCCAAGACAAAAGATACAGGACTGCATGGGAGGGCAAATTTATTCATTACCACTAAGTTGAACTTCCCTTTAACAGCCCTGTGCTCTGCAATCCTGGGAGTTCTTCTCTCAGTGACTTATGGTAGTGGAGGGGGGAGGGGGGATGGCGCGCTGCAAATGTCAATAGAAATAGTAAGTGTGAGAGGGAAGGCTTGCCTAATTAGTGCCCATTTAGATTTTATGACGGCTCTGAGATCTGCTCTTCCTGACAGAGAGCACTATAGTGAATATTGTCCTAGCCTGAGGGAACCATAGGAAAATCCAGATTTATTGTACCTATCATACCAGCATATTTCATTTGCCATTATGAGATGCCATCTTGCAATGATGCCAGATTATTTATTACAGATTAAATTGTGGGACCTGGGTGGTTGAGGAACATTTCAAAGTACCATTCCTCTTATTAACTTCTTCATTATCTGCCCCACTGTGATCTAAACGCACCCTCCTTCCTACCTGTGTTAACAAATATATTACTGATTGGGCAGCACCTAACTGTTTTTCCATTTTCTGCATTTGTTTCTTAACATTAGTGTCGGTGTGCACCGCAACTCATTCGTTTCCTCTGTTTAGGGCAGACTGTGCATTTCATCAAGCCTAATTTGAAATGAAGAAGTTCTCTTTCTTTTTTCAGGCCGTATTTTCAGCTTATTAACTAACAACTGTGCAGAACAATGCTGACTTTTATTATTCAGAATGTGTCTTCAAGGAGCTTTGAATGAATTACAGCAAATCTGTAGAGTATCTTGAGCTTTAAATACAATAAGCATTGTATTTATGTGCTTTTGTTGCCACATAATGATTTTGGGTATAGATAGCGACTTATTTTTGAAATCATAATCATATATGTAAAGCCTTGCTTCTTTCCTGCTTTCGTTCTTGTCCTACTCTGCAATTACTGGATGCTTGAGTGGCTTTATATCTTTTGTGTATTAGGTAATGTTTATTTACTATGTCTCTTAAACCCCAGGATGTTGGCATTTATCCTATTTACACATCAATATTACATCTCCGTAAGGCCTTGAGAGTTGCATTTAAGTCACCGTGCGGGGTGGCATTAAAATGTACTCCATACTGTGAGGGGAGCTCGTCAGGGAATAGCTGGGCCCTGGACTCCCATTACCCAGTATAAAAGTGTCAGCCACTTTAATTACATTCATACCTTCGCCAGTCCATTTTACTGCAGCCGCAATCAGATTTCATGCACACATCTTAAGTCTCTTTTAACCATTTGACTGCTACGAGAGATGAGATGAGCATCAGGCTTGCTTTTTAGATTTTCTTCCATCCGCCCATCATGATTTATGACTCTTAATCGTGTTTAGATTAAACATTACAGGTGTTTCTCGCCGGTCATGGATCTGCAGTCACAGGCTGCGTGCTTTGTCTGGCGCTTGGTCCTTCAATGTGAATTTGAATATCTGCCCCTGGTATTGTTGATTAAGTTGGCATGCTCAGCCACTAAATATCAATGCACCCCACTGAGAGCAGAAGGATTGGCTGTACACAGGGTGGGTGACGGTGGGGGGAGGAGGGTCAAGTTCCACCAGTCATACTGTTAGTGAGTGTGGAAGAGGCAGTGTCACTTACTGTTTCACGGGGAAGCTTCCTGACCTTCTAGGAGTGAAAGCGAGCTCCTCTCTTGTTTATACTCAGCCATGGATCAGTGCGTGGAATATGTCTACATCCTCTCAGCCAATTTCACACAGAGGAGACGCAGTGTGGGCGGCCGACACAAGCCGTTTCCCCTGGACGATGAGGCCCATCCCTCACACACGTCCTCTGTCTGACTGGAGGNGACACAAGCCGTTTCCCCTGGACGATGAGGCCCATCCCTCACACACGTCCTCTGTCTGACTGGAGGTGTAGAGACAGACACACACTCTACTGCTCCACTGGGCCACGGAACTGTCCCCTCCCCAGGGACCCTCATGATGGGACCAGCTTTTGACTCTGGGCCCTTATCTAAGAGAGGAAGCCCTCTCTCAGCCAAACATCCATTCCAGTAATTAACTCATTAAGGAATTTATTGCTTTGTTAATGCTTCCAGTATAATTATTTGTACTTTTATGATTTGTTTCCCAACAGTTTAAATACATTTTAAATTTCAAATACTTTCCCAAGCAACGCAGGATGCATTGTGAAGTTGCGTCTCCCAAAATCAGAGGGAAATGCACAAATACACCTCATTAGAGCCTCGATTGAAAAAGCCGTTTTGAAATGACAAGGGAACGAAGTCCCGCTAAAGGTAATTGATGGGCGCAGAAAGTGGACATAAAGCACTCAGGTGAATTATCAGAGAAGCTATTAATTACCTCTAATGATTTCAACATGACAGGCACATTTGCTATAAAAACTATTTATGGTGCACAGTAAGGTCAAAATTTTTTTTTTTTTTTTTTAAAGAATTAAGATTCACACACACATATCAAGTCTTTTGAAAATAAACACAAACAGTCCTCCAAATTGTTAATTAGAAATTAAGGGATTCATGCTGTGAGGTCCAATCCCATTTTGCATTAACAATCAAAAGGTAATCAAATCTCAGTCCCACTCAGACCCGCACGGTGCTCCTGGATGAAGCCACTTCACTTCATGCCCAATTGATCTAATTACATAAAGGGAATTCTGTCTCTCTCTCTCTCTCTCTCTCTCTCTCTCTCTCNCCCCCCCTCCACATGATGTAGTGGTTCCTCTTAGATTCTGCTGTTCAGTTAATTAAGTCTTCATTCTTTATCACAGTGGTGGACTGTGGAAAACCATCCAATATTCTGTCCTTCCAAAGCGCTCGTCAACTCTTTGTCTTTTTCTTATTTTTCTGTAGAGCCAGAGCTGTGTGGAGCTCCCACACTGTTCTGCTCGTCTTGTAATCAGCGACCCCTGTTACTCAATTATGGGTTGTGAATTTGGGCTCTTTGGTGACCTTCTCCCAGTGATCCTACTGCTGACCCTTTAATAAGAGCGCAGCCATCCCACCACTGCTTTGTGTGTTGCGTCACATTTTTCATTTGTGGGATCTTTATGAAGAGGGAAATGAAAGGAAGCGGGTCGCTATCGTTCTGTTCTCACATCTACGCACTTCAGAGGGTCTGAACAGGGGCCTGGTGTTTGCTTTGATTCTACGTAGGGTACACCATAAGTTCAAGGGTTGAAGAGCAGGAAGCATCACTCTCTTGTAGGTAATCATATCCAGCTTTGTGCTCCTTGTACCCCGACACTGAGGGTGGCAGCTTAAAGGCTGTCTGGAGCCTTGTTCCACTACTGGACTACACTTTTGATATCTGCAGCAGCAAACCTCCTACTCTGGTCTGCGTTATCCTGGAGGATTCAGCTCAGCTCTGTGTTGATGTAGAACTCATCTCTGCAGCAGACCCATTTTTTATGTACCATGCTTCATTTCTAGCACTCCACAGTTTTAAGATGACATATTAGCCAGCTTCGGGGTGGTTAAAGGTGATGCAAAGATTACAGCTATTTACTGAATTATCTGTCTGTGAGACTACCCTCATATCTCTGCATATATTACCTTGAGCTTGAGTTTAAAGAGCGATTGCTCAGAACAAGGAAGTTAAAGAGGCAATTACATAATGAAATGGGCCATCAATTCTGTTCGTGGCCTTTTTCTCTTTGAACAGAGATGGCCCAGATATCCCTGGTTTAGCTGACCCAGTAGAAGTACAACTGTTTGTATTAAACTCTCCTTTATCAAGGGACCCTTAGAAGCAGCATGGCTCTGTCTGGGCTTCTTTCTCCATTTCGTAATTCAGTTATTAATTACCCTGGCTCTCACAGCAGCAGTGGCCATTGTATTTACAGTGTTTCCATGGTGACCCTAGCCCATTTATAAGGTTTGTGTCAGCATTAAGACAAGACCTGTATTCAAATGGCCTCCATCTAAATATAGCAATGTCTTATAATGTAAGGGTTATTATAGTGAAATTAACACAGCTCCATTCCAGGCAGGATTATATTACACACTCCTAATATTCAGCAGACCTAAAGGTTTCGCAGGAAATGTAAAAAAAAAAAAAAGCTTTATTCAGTTATATTGCACCTTCTGGAGTCGGATGTTTTTGACATCCCATTTATTTTCGAGTTCTGTTACTTCCCAAACTATTTTGTAGAAAATGTTTATTAGAAGATTAAAAAATGATCTTCTAACAGGACATAAGATATTACAGGGTAGCACTTAATTACAGTGATTTCTTAGAAATTTCAAAGAAACAATAAATAGAAAAGATTTTATTGCCAATGTACCTCATACAAGGAAATTTTAGCTTAATGAATTGTACCAGAAAGTAATTACCTCTATTCATTGCAGTAAAATCTGGTAATAGGTGCTATAATTATGAAGTATTTATTAGTTATTTATTCATGCAAAAGTTGATTTACAGGACTACTTATAGCATAATAATGGATTCAGTAAATACCAAATGTTAATTTGGAAAGTGTACAATACTCAGGTGCAAATTACATGAAATTAGTATCTTAAAATAATACTGTAAATAGTGTGGTAATTTCCTAGTGTTTCTTTGGCAATAAACAATGTTAAAAAAAAGGTATCTACTTATAGTACATAACATAGAAAAACACTGTTACAGAAACAGTAGGAGCAGCTACAGTATATTTACTTTACTCTGGTTAGTACTGCATTTGTGAATTTTATACATTTAGGTATCATGTATATTCTGCAAATGTATGAAGTACAATATTAAAATGTTATACAAATATAAGATAAAATTGGATATGTGATGTCAAGTGAGCATTAGTACATATATATCCTTTATTTTCAGTTCTTCTTTTCCATTTTTAATAATAGCAACAGGTACCATGTATGTCCTTGTACTACCATTAAGTACATCACTAAATTTATTATTACACTGGAATATGTCCAAAATATCCAAAAATTTCCAAACAATATTACTTGGGATACATCTAGTACATATAACTTTCTTTTCATGAGAGCTGGAGTTTCCATGGTGACGGTTTTCCTACAAAAAGTGTCCTCTCAGCAGCCCCAGTTTCTCCTGTGTTCTGAGCTTTAGTCTACTTTGTCCTTCTAGTTTGTAGAGTCAAAGACTAAGATAGTCGCCGGCTCTTATTCAGGCCCAAACAGGACCCACACCTTCTGTCACAGCCTCCAGCCCTGGGCCCGATGGCAACCTGCTGCCAGGCCTATGCTTGCTGCCAGTTGTAGTTTTTAATTGGCCATCTGGGGAAAGCTGGATCTAGTGGCTGGATATTAATCAGTAAATTAACCCAGCCATAATACAGCTCCCTCCCAGTGGAGACCCGGCAGCTGTGGGCAGAGAAAGAGAGAGAGAGGGAGTGAAAGAGAGATGAACCATAGGCTGGAGAGGCTGAAAAGGGAGGCTCCCGAATGGGCTGGCCCGTGATTGAACATTTCCTCTGTGTCCCTTGCCACGTTCCCCTGTCTGCAGTGCCGCTGACCCCCAATTTGTCTGACAATCACATGGAGGATTATCTCCAACATGTCAGTGCAGATGTCACAGGTACTTCCTCTCACTAAGGACAAAGCCGTAAATTCAAAGTTAAAGCTTCCTGTTCAGGCTAAAACTGACAGCTGTATTAAATGGTGGAGTGACTGGAGAGAAAGTGCTGCAAAAAAGTTCAGGATGAGGTTATACTTTTACCAACTCTTTCTGTGTGGAGAACAGTTTTGTGTGTGTGTGTGTGTGTGTGTGTGTGTGTGTGTCTATGTGCGTACATGCCTGCATGTGTGTGTGTGTTTGTTCTTGTATCATTAGTGTGTTTGAGTGACTGGGATTGCTGGCAGTCCCCAGAGTTAACCAATTAAAAGGCTAATGAATATACAACAGCTAATTATTATAAATAAGCTAAATTATCATAATAGCCTGTGCTTACAGTTTCAGCTCTGAGTTTGGAGTTACAGAGAATAGCAACTAAATTTGTAAGGAGCACACACATTAATAAGTGATGTATGCCATTTCCTGTAAAATAAGAGATCAGATGAATGCGCTGTTACGTTTATAAAACCACACCACGATAAACAAAGTGGTGCTTTTCTCGTATTGTTAAATGATGTGTGTTTGTGAGATGAGTGTCCATCTGTAATAGCATGCTTAAGAGCACTTCAGTGGGAGATGCTTTTAAAAAAGCTCTGAAGAACAAATTGAGACAATGTTTTGTCTAAATGAAATGTCTAGTAATTGAGCAGTTATCTTATCAAAATCAACTCCTTGTTAGCAGGATCATACACATTCTTTTTCTTTTCTACACACACATACTGGATCAGGATCTCCAGCTTGTATTAAAATACAATCTGTGTATCCGAATGTGTCTTCTGGATAATAACATCTGATGTCAGGGCTTGAATTTACTGCACTTTGCATTAAAAAGCTGGATTCTGCCTGCATTGTGATTGGACCTCAGTAGGCGGGTTATTAAAGCCTTGCTACATGGACTCATCTAAAAAGTTTTTTTCTGTAGGCTGTTGCTGTCTGTGTTTCAGGTACAGGTAGCCATTTACGACATCAAAACTCCCAATTCACAATAACTTTATTAACAAGATTGAGCTGAGCAAACCACTTCTGTGAGCTGTCTAGCAGATGAGATTGCATTCCAATCACAATGCTTCATCTTGCATTTACACACTTTCTCTCCTTATCTGGATAATGCACCTGGATACAAATCGCATTTTAATCCAAAGTGTAAATGAAGCCTTATTCTGACAGCCTCTGTGTTAAAAAAAAAAAAAAAAAAAAAAGAGTAGATGTCACAATACATCACAGGAAAGCAATGTCAACCATTGACCCACCTTACCTCTTTTGTATTCATGCATAACAAACACAAAGACTCAAACCCATGCAGCTCATACCATCTGACCCTTTGGGGGCTTTTATGGTGTGATGTCATCACGCCCCATTGTCATAAATGAACCAACTCACTTTTCTGCATGCCTGTCAATAAATTTTCAAGGGGCCTCGCTCATACAACCCTATTCTGTGCTCTAGATGGACATGAAATAATTGCCACGCACGTTTCCCTTTCTAATTTTAAGGGTCAACAGCATTTTAATATCATTTTAAACACACACCCAATGTTTTTTATGATGCATGTACAAGCTGCTTTTGATAGCTTAACCAGCCAAGCATGGTTAAAGAGAGAAACCACTGCAGCTGCTTCCAAGACCCACTTAATTTAGTCTCCTGACCCCAGTTCACCTGAGTCTGCATGGGAATCATAATGCAATTCAAGTGTGAAGAAAAATGATATACTGTGTATTTACCCAAAATATTTATGCAGGGCCTACTAACAGTCATGCTTACTTCTAGTAAAGGGAAAGTGATGCCTTGTAACACTGGCAGTGCTGGGTTGCTGCTGCGCTGCCTGAGGCCATTGTTTCTGCCATTATCATTTTCATTGGATTCCATACAGAGCAGTGTTGCTGCTGTTTACAATGCCTGCCTCATATACTGTAGGCCTTAGGTGTTTTACAGAGTCATTTTGGATTTCTTTTAGAAATTTTGACTTTATTGTCAATAAACAGTCCACAGAGCAGTATTATTCAATATGAGATGAAGGACACGAGGTGTGACAAGCCATATACTGACCCATATTTACTGACACCCTAAAGAAAACCCACCAAAATGCCTGAGTGAAGAATAACTGATGTGCCATGAGTAAGATCTCTAGGTGTTCTTCTGTCCGCTCAAGATTGCTATTCACTCAAAGTGACAGCTGCTGTGGGGTCCAACAGCGTTTTTACTGCTCAGCATCACAACTATTGTCTGACCTGAAGATCCCACATGCTACCTAAGGGATGAAAAGTCAAGCTGAAAAACACAAAAGTGTAAACTTGTTCTTTTGTACAGTAACGCTGTTGAATTGGATCATTATTTTGCACTTTAGTTCTATAAGAAGTGTGTCAATAGCTATTAGTCCCCTAACAAGCGGATCAGGTGAGCCCTGTAACAGCGAGCAAAGCTCCCTGAGGCGCAGTCATGTTCTATATTTCCAGAGGGGAGCTCTGTACTGTACTCTGGGTAGCAATCTTCCAGAGGCCTATTAGACTACTGCAGCTGTATAAAGAGTCAAGCAGAGAGGGTGTCTCATCAGTGCTGATAACAGGGTATCTGGTCAAGTCATTAGCTCTCCTCTTATTGAATTCCTCCAGCCAAATAGACCAAATGAAGCTAAATAAAGCTATCGATGGCGAGGAGCCTACAGCCCATTAATATGCTGCCACCTCGCTCCCCTCCTCCTCCTCTTCCTCCTCCCAGAGCCACAGATACGCACTGACTCTCCTTATCTCTCTTTCTCTTATTCTCACTTTTGCTCCCTCCAGCACACTTTCTTTTTTCTCTCTCTCTCTCTCTCTCTCTCTCTTTCCAATCTTTTCCACCATCCTTTCTCCTCTGTCATTCTCAGCTTGTCTCAGTTTCTGTCCTCTCTCTCTCCTTCCTCCTCTCTCCTCCCTCACTTTCTCTCTGTCTGGGGGCCCTAATGGTGAGCATGTACAGCAGCTCTGACACCGTCACATCTGCTGGCAGAGAGGGTCTCTCCCTCACCACACAGCCTGCTAATGAGATCTTCCCCCATTTAATTAATACCATAAGAATTTTAATTCTGACTGAATCAATTTAATGTGATGTGATTTTGTCAGCTCTATTCCCCAAGTAAGGAAAAAAACAGAGCGGGCCCTGATGCTTATTACATACATCATTTCACGGGCCCTGCATTCCCTGCTGACTTAAACAAATTCTAATTAAGACTAATTAAAGCATCATTTATGAAAACGCTTGTGATAGTTATGCAAACATTCTGGGTGGGTATGCTCTGCATGATAATTACCCCCTGGTTTAAATTAAGACCTGTTCCCTAGCAATTATGCTAGCCACACACCAGTACCTCATGGAAAACGCTCTTTATTCAATTCCTGCAATTAAATATGAGACCTGGCTCATGAACTATCCCTTCAGAATGCGTTTTATAGGAGGGAAGGATGATTGTGTGGTGTTTATTTATTTATTTTTTTAGCTCATTACCCCTCTGTCAGGTGCAGTAAATGGAGGCGTGTATTAGAGTTACAACAGGGTTAAAGTGATGATCATAAAACAGGCAGTGGTGACTGATATCTACGCTGACACCTGCTGTCTTTGCTTGAGGTGATTAGTCTGTGGTTTCTAGGTGAGGTTTTGTCACGTTAATGCTGGTTAGGCAGTTGTGAGCAGATGCACTGTGTTAGATCTCCACCTCTGCTCACGGGTGCCGTCGCTGACTTACTTCAAACATGCAGCACTCCTGCGTCTGTACTATATGCATTGTGATGTGCTTTAATTTGGCTCTTTTCTCAGACTAGAGGTAACACCTTTTGAAAAGTTGTCTCCTGTGATCTTAGAAGAAATACAGATGGGCGACAAATTAAAGGGAAAACCAACATAAAGTGGGCCACAATGCCGTGGGGGACATTTTGCTGAAATGTTTTGGGTCCACTTGTCCCCTTAGAGGGAAGGGTCACTGCAGATCAATACAAAGTTATTCTGAGTGATCACTTTCATCTTATGATGAAGATTTCTATCCTGGCGGGAGCCTTCCAGGATGACAATGCCCCCATCCATAGGGCAGGAGAGGTTGTTGAATGGTTTGATAAGTATGAAAATGACATAAATAATATACTGTGGCCTTCACAGTTACCAGCTCTCAACCCAGTCAAACACTTATAGATTTTGGACCAATGTGCTTCTCATCCCCATCATTAAAACATTCTATGCTGTTCCATCCCTCCAGAAGAGTTCCAGAGACTTGTGCAATCTATGGCTCTGAAGCTGTTCTTGAGGCTTTCCTAAAGTATATCTGTGGGCTGGTCTTTCTCTGTGGGAAGAGTGTGACATCACCAGCAGTAAAAGTCACAGTCCAACCCTAAACTTTTACTACAAGGAGAATTGGACAAAAGCAGTCATCGGATGCATTATGAATATTGCTGTGGACTGACTAATGCACCCAGGCAGAGGCAGAGTGAAGGCTGATGCACATTAGTGGACAGGATTTCCCCTCTCTAAATGAATGTGCTGATCCAGTTGCTTATGTCAGCTGGCTGTTAATAGACGCCCTGTACAACGCGGCTCTTTATCAGGCTTTTAGCAGGGGTTTACATTATGACGCCATTACACATATCAGCTTTGTTGATATTGCAGCACACTCCCATCAACACATTGTTTCACAGTAAGGAGGCCCAGGCTATTCTTACTTTACTGGGACTATTTTAAGACGTTTAGACACTAATGACCCCGAAAGTCTTAGCAGTATTATTTATTAGTTGAAATATATTTCTACAAGTGATTGGCTTACCTGTCTTTATTTATTTATTTTTTTTAATGTTTTCTCCATTTATTAGATTTTTCAAGCTTCATTCTGTTGAGCTGTTCTTGCTATTACATGTCACTTTTATATAAAATATAGCATAAACGTGGCCACTGAAACTCCTTTTAGGCTCTAAATCACTTTACAGTAGTTTCTGTGTTATGGAAGTTTGCACAGTAATGCAAGATATTTTGTGTAGCTTTATGAGTATGATGATAAACAGATGTGAGGCTCTATATACGGCATAATTCATAATACATAATTCTTAAATGTTTTAATAAAGTTATGGCTTTGCTGTGCTCAGATGGCGTGACACGGTGGTGTTGTTTATATGTTTGCTCAACACTTATCACCTCTGTCATGTTTGTTTACTTTACTCAGTGTCTTCGATTTTGGCAACGGCGCAGCTATATTGCTTTTTACTTCTTGAGAGACAGCTGGTTCAATAAGACAAGAAAAAAGCATCTCTATTCCCAAATCAGTTGCTTGTGAGGTTGAGGGAACTTGGGCGATAGGGAGCAGGATATGGTTCCACTCACGTCCTGTTTTACGTGCACTTCCTCTCCCTGTACATGCAGATGGTACAGCGCTCCTAGATTTCATTTGAGGTAATCTAATCCCTCCACTGCTCCCTCTAGAAAGGAGAAGTATTAGTGGCCATATGTCAACCAGATTTGTCAGATTATTCATTACAATTAATTGCTGTTCCACTTAAGGCCTTTAAGGCTGTGAATTGCTCTGAAATCTATTGCAAACACAAAAATTATGAGTAAAAGACTTTGGCCCTGTCATTCAAATTTCAGGCTGACCTTTAGCAGAGCCTGCCTTTTCTGAGGGAGTGCAGCAGGGAGAGCCTTTCTAATTGGTGTTTCTTCAGCTTTTTTATTTTCCATCTACAGGTAGAACGTCTGTCTCTATTGACAAGGAAGACAGGGAAGACTGTTGCGCTGGTCCAGAATGATTATTCCTACTGTCCATTGAAGTTCACTGTATTCATTTCTGCTGCAGCACTCTTTGCACTAAATATGCTTACATATTTGTTATATTTATAATTGCAATTTGTTTTGCTTATTGTTGGGATGCAGTAACGCCATAGTTAGCTTTCTGCACACTGTACACTGTCAACTGAATTTCAATGTGGACCTTTATGGGAAGGTTGGCTGCAAGGCAGCCTAATAGCTACCTGAATTAATGTGCTGTCCAAGTGTATGAGCCATAATACTTTGGTGATTAATGTTTCACTGGTGCTCTGTTTCTGTAGTTAGGGCTCAGACCCCAGAGATAAACTATTCACTACGTACTCAAATCACGTTCAGCCAACACACACATTCACGTTCAACTCTAAATCTGATTTTTATTTGTGTAGTTTTAATTATTTCTTAAGAAAATTGTTGATTTTTAAATCCATTTAGCCCAAATCACAGTGTGTGCTCCTTGAAGAAAAAAAAACATTATGATTGACTATGATTAGGTTTGAAATCCATGTGGCTGATTCATTACTGATGATGTATTTTGGTTAATTATGGAGTTAAGGCACTAGAGGAGTGACTTTAAGGCTGTCTGATTGGCCCACTTAATTGTGCTTTATGAGACAAGGCTTACTGAGCAGGGCTTAGAGACTCGGTGTTAGGGTTGAAGAGGGTGGAGAAAATCTCTCCCAGGTCATATTACCCAGGCCAGAGTTAATGAGAAGGTGGGGGTAAGAGAATCCATCACCATAACAATCTGCACCACCTCTCCTTTCACCTCCGCTCCAAGTGTTTTTTGTCTTTTCCATACTGATCACTATCGATACATTACAACATTGTCATATTCCTAGTTATCCCACATAAGAGACATACATGGATCACATGCTTTATGCTGAAAATGGATAAATATAAGGAGATCAGGGAAAATTTAGGTTTTTATAACAGATGGTTGACATAGTGCAAAGTTTATTATAACGTCATTGCAATTAACATGTTGCAATAAGAGGCTGATGTAGCGTTAATCATTAATCACAGGCACGAGGGTCCACACACCTCCGCTACTTCTACTAGATGACTCGGTCTACCCAAGTGCTTCAGAGCAGCTCAATGAGAACTTGTATCCACCTGTGTATTGGGGAAAGCCGTCAAACTATTTCAAATTCTCCTCTTCTCGTGGTGCAGGTGGATTGATCCCCTAAATGCTGGTTTCCTGGACTCGTCTCATCGCTGTACTCCTGCCGACTGACACATCCTCATTACAATACGGTTGCCACTAAAGGTCATTCTCCCAGAACATAATCACACACAATCAAAACCACAAACTTCATATATCAAGGAGACAGTAAATAGCCTCAGGGTTTATTTTCTAGCACCACAGAAATGCTTTCAGTCTATTCATAAACTCAAGTCGGGGTGACTTGAATTAAGATTTGACGCCATATATGCTGATACAGGAAAAAACTGATTTGGAGATGAACAAACTGACTTTATTTTACTCATAACTGCTATATAATTTCAAATGTTCTTACAGTACACCTGCGATTTATTTTTGTAGTAACAGCTATAAATGTAAATCTTAAAATTGCTAACAGTCAATAATTATAGAAAGTTTTTATCTTAGATTTTAGCTTTTGTTGAGATTATAGTTATGGAAAGATGGGTGTTGTGTCCAAGCTCCTCATCTTTTTCTTCCTCCTCCATCAGTTGTAGGTTGTCATGAACAGAAGTGTCAAAGTAAGAAAGAGCAGAAACACACCCCTCTTCTCCATATTACCATAATGAGGAAAACACACTTAGTGGGCCATGACCTGATGTCATCTGATTATACCCATGATTAATGATATCCTTTTACCAAAACATGCCACTACTGTAACTGTCTGGGATTAAAAGCTGCAGATGGTAATGTATTCATGCTTTCAGGAAAGTGTTCTTAGCAGTCTGTGTGTTTAATACTTGCCAGTATGCATTGTTTTTACAGGGATTTTCCCTGGAACATTTTATATCTGCTGTCTTTATTCTCACATGACAAGCCTCAGTAGGGTTTTTATTGGCTTGATGTGTAGCTATTGTGTCTCAGAGCCTGTTATGAACTTCTTTTTTTCTGAGCTATAAATGAGATGAACAGCCAGCACCATCTGCTGTAGAATTAGACCAGTTCACTTTTCATATTAGGTCCAACTGTGGATACTTCCTATTGAATTACTGATAATCTGCTTTTTTTTTTCCTGTCAATATTGCATTTAGAAAATCTGTGTGTAGAGTCCATAACTGCTAGCATACAGTAAAATAACAAGCTGGGGTTGACAGTTTCTGTAATCTGTAGTGTGAAGATGATCCTAATAATGGCCTAAGAGTCTGAGATGAGAGAAATGAGCTGAAATGCTTGCTGGGCTTTAAACCATCTTGTTTTGTACTCGGACTCCAGTTTCCAGATACCAATGTCAAGTCTATGACTCAGTTGAAAATATTTTCCTCTGGTTTTTCCTCTGTCCAGACGCCATGTCAACAAAGCCCCCAGTGTTGCCTCGATGTAGGAGCTACAATGTCGGTCTGTCCCCTTAATTGCGAGTGGGATGAATGTTAATTTACTCAGTCAAGAACCCTCTTTGTAGCACTTTTATTGCCCAGAGGTGTAGATTTACATCTTAGGGATACAATGAGTTTTAGCTTGTGATAAAAGGGGGGTGACAGGGCCCACATTCCTCCACCTCCTACAGCTTATTGTTCTATTGTATATGAACACCTCTCTGCCACGGAACGGTCCTGATCATGAAAGTGTCGAGATTGGGGAGGGTCATCCTGACCTACAGCTGAACTTGAACAAAAAGCAACCCTCCTTATTTGTCTGCAGGGTCTGCTTCAATGAATAGAAGCCAAATAACTGTGCACTACATATCTGTCGACACAACACTGCGTTTTATCAATGCACTGGCTGCTGTTGATATCTGGCTCTCTGATTTCTTTTTAATCACTGAAATATATCCTCAATGTTATACTGTAATGGAAAAATTAAATTCCCATTTGAACAGCTCAGACCTTCTGAGAATTTCAGGGAGATCTCGTTTATTCCATAGTGTAGTATTGTGTAATTATAAGAGAGGTGGTCCTGCCTCAGGGGATTGCTGCTAGATTTCAGTAGAAAGGTTCCTATGTACTACATGAATATGCTCAAGAAATCTAGACTACATTTGTGTATTGGGCTGTCAAAAAATTAAATGAAAAGTCATTCTAATAGGTGACCCTTGGCCTAGTTCATATTTCCTGTCAATTATGAAAGTATGAAGTCATGCATAGTTATGAGGCATAGGTGGGCATATTAAAATTCATAAATGATTTGTGTTTATACCAGGTTACTATAAACCACTTAATTCCATGTGGTCATGTAGAACTAATGCTGCTCACCACAGTATAACCAGAAAGGAGCAGGGGCATTGTGTTTAGATGAAATCTCCCAAATTTTAATGACTTCAAAATTACATTCATAAACAAATTTACAAATCTGTATTCAGTATTGACAGCACATGATTATGATAACAATGTTATCATAATCAGTTGTTTGTTTAAAGCCAGGAGCTACAGGGAAGAATTCTCTTCCCAACTGCCACTACAATGGGCTAATTGTTTTCTGCTAATTATCCCTCATTCACCAGTAAACGTTTTGCAGGCCTCTCGGGCTCTTGTGTAACTCAGGTGTGTGTAATTACATTTCTTAAGGTCAACCTTTCACGAGGATGAATTAGTGAAATTGCATAGTTGACCACTTCGGGGCACGGATCCAAACGCAATTATTTTTGTTAATAGATCTTCTCTTCAAAGATAGATGATGATGCAGAATGCATCAAAGCCTTAGGACGAAGCAAATTTTTAGTTGTGTCACAAAACCTTCTTTACTCATATTTTCATGTACAAAAAGTGCAGCACACATGTAAACTGTCCTCAGTGAGTCCAGATTAAGGACAAATGCCAGTGCAAATACTGGCTGAAATATACCAACATTTGATTTATGGTACGAGATATTGATCAGAGTTCATCCTGGTCAATCAGACTAAATGATTGCCCATAAGCCCCCAGCGTCTCCTGCTGGCTAGAAGGCACAAGGGGATCCAAGGGAAACCGAATTATAGCGGCCCAGATATGAGCTGCCTGGCCACTGATAGTTTCCCGCAGTCTCATGGAAGTGAGCAATGCAAATGTACAATAAACAGGGCCTAAGCTGGTGGAGGTCTTTCAATCACACAGGGGCAATAGTTCAACCCCCGCCATGCATAATCCCAGCCTTGAAACCCCTGGGACTCCAGCCTCCACCCTGCTCAATGGCACAAAGATATTAGATAGCCATATGTAGATTCACTAGGTAAACAGACTCTCATGATAACACAATACGCTCTCTTTTCTAGCAGGAATATATTTGAAGCTAAGTTGTGCTTTCTTCTGAGGGAAAGCTCAAATTGAAGGCTTAGCTTTGCGCCATCAGAATTCGATGCTGCTGTTTGCTTTGTTTAACGTCCTTGATATATCTCTTGCTGAGAAGAAATTGGTATCTCTTCTTTGTGAGTTAGGTTGCCTGGGTGTTTGCATTATAGACCAGCCCAGACTGCAGTGGCTGATAGAGGGCCTGTTTAGAGGGCTGAAATGTTAGAAAAATGTAAAAAAAGATAAAAAGTGTACTCAAGCTGAGAAAAATAAAATGGTATTGAGAGGAGAGTAAATAAAGAAAGTGTTATTTTGAGATCCTGATTTTTGGTACAATCACTTGATTACAACTTAAGTGGTGCAAAATCTTGATTTTAATGAGCTCATGATTTGACCAGTTTTAAATGATTATCTACAGACATTGTTAATATTTCAGCAGGGAGAGAAAAGCTTCTCTTGGCACATATTTACTCACTCACCATACTTCACTTACACCTGCATAACTCAGGAAAAAAAAAAAAATCATTCTGTCGGGCCCATATGGAAACACACAACACACATGCATACACACGCATGCACAATCTCTCTCTGACATCGACCAGAGATGCTCATATGGAGACAAATGACATGTGTGCACACATACAGCATAAGAGTGGCTGTCAAAGTGGGGGAGGGTTCGTAGGGACAGAGGAGAGGAGAGTGGGGTTGGAGGGAANGGGTTATGGGGGCTGTTGACAATGTTCTCTAGGTCTGTATAACCCCTCCTCTCCTTCGCCAGCGGCTCAGTGGTCTCAGCAGGAGCCACTCCAGCCTGAGGAGAGGATCCTTCCGGCCAGCGGGGGCTCTGGAGGGGGGCAGGGGCACAGAGATTGACATGACATGGGCCACTTTAGCCTTACATCACATGATTCATGTGAAAGGACGTGGCTGATGAGGAGCTGACACTGATCATTCATCCAGTCGTCCATTATGCCAGATAGTGTGAAGTGACAGGATGACGATGTCTTTAAAATCCAGTGGATGAACCTCTTTTTATCTGCGACAAATGTGGCAGAAATAGCCACAGGAGTTCCAGATAGGATAAGTTGTGCTGAAATAGTTCTCCTCTAATGTGATGGGCAGTTTTCTCACTTCTAAATGCTTTTAGAGTGGTTTCTTTGAATTTCAAACCTATACCATCAATGTCTCCTCTTACTACATCTTCAGTATGTTTATATTGCTAATGATGCGTCTGAAATACATTTTTATTTTGTTACAGATACAATGTTGTGACAAATTAGTGCTCGTTAGTTCACGTTTTCAGACAATGCCGGAGGCTTAAATCAGTCCTGATTAAATCGCTAAAATGAAAACCGACAGAACTTTGCATCCTCAGAATATTCCCAAAAAAACTCTGGACAGGTTTGCTTGTGGTGTGAAGATGATCCAAACTATCATCTTCACACTCCGTGTTGTTATGATTGCTGACTGTGTCTATCTCCTGCATTAGGATCTTAAAACTGAATTAAGTGTAACATTAATTACTTAGCCAGTTAGACTGTTTTTATGAATACTGCCTCCTTGTTCTGTTTTTTCTTTGTCATCTTTAGCTTTTAACTGTGTATTACCGGTTTTATGAATTGTATTCTGTATGTTTTTATGTACTATTTGCAGTGGAGGGCCGTGCATTTTACACCTAGGCCTTCAATGCGATCCTCCTGCAATTAAACCACCTTCTAATAACCTCACCATGACACTAGGGCTATATGCTGCTGTTATTCGACGTAATCAGCCATATTCACAGTGACAGTAACCTTTATCAAGTGGAATAAAGTGATTTAACATGAGGATCAACACCTATGCCAGTTACAACACACTAACTGCAGAGACATGAATAGGATGTAGCATTATTACACATTATGACAGGATGCTGCATCACATATAAACATCGCATAACCCAAATCAGTTTCATTACCAAAGAAACAAGAACTCACAACAACCATCACATTTACTCATATGATCAGCTAATAAGCAAAAACGCCATAAAACACAAATAACAAGCAGATTCAACAGGCTTTCCCACAGATTCCAGCCACATAAAAATCCATCAAACTTACCAAAGCTGCTCATCATCTGAAGACAAAGTCCATCCTCCTTTCTGTCTTTAGAAAGAGTTTAACCACACGGCTGTACATTATCGGTGCGTTTCAGTTCCAAAATGTGAAAAAAAGCATTGTAAATCCATTTCTTCTCCTCCTTCAGCCATTGTGCATTAAAAAACAACAGGACTAAGTAAAAATCTAAACAAAAAATCTAAAGCACTATATCTAAAAATCTAAACGTCAAAAAAGAAAGTTTAAATTAACATTAATGCTCCGTTACGTGCTAGGTAGGTTTACTTGATTTAGCTAAGCTAACCGGTTCTCTTCTTCTTCTGATGAATTTCTGGCAGGCTGTAGCTGTGTAGCATAATGCTGTACTCTGATGACATAGGCCAAGGCCAGCTAGAAGGCTCTGGCCTGTAAAAGAATACACATGGCAAACTCGAAATCTGATTGGTTAAAATATATGACAATCAGCAACATCATCCCATTTGCTTGAGTAGCAGAGGGCATTCACTCCAGATTCTGAAGGCCTCAGGCTAGATTTTTTTTACCTGGAGACAGAACAGGTCAAAATCTGATTGGACAAAAACTCTCATTTATATGAGCTGCACTGGAAGCAGCGACTGAGGGAGAGAGTACCGTAGCAATGAAATGACGTTAACAAAACTGATGGAATGAACTTTGTAAAATACATATAGCATTAATAAAATATATATTAAATTATAAAAACATAATTTGATGATTCTGACAATCTCTAGGCCAGCAGAGAAGGCCTTGCTGGCCCTGACTGCACACCACTGACTATTTGTATGTTTAAGTTTCTTTATGTTGCACGTATATGCACTTTATGCAGCTTGCACATTTGAGGCCTAAGACAAGTTTCCCTTTTGGACAATACAGTACAGGCAGTCCCCGGGATACGAATGAGTTCCGTTCCTACACCTGTCTTTAAGTCGGATTTGTACGTAAGTTGGAATAGTTATGTAAAGTGTGTATCTAGTCAGTATAGTATATATTTTACCTTTCTATGCATAAGAAACATTAAAGAAACACTTCCAGATATACTAAAACACCTTAAACATAATAATACCGTTGAACCGCTGACGACATGCAATGTTTTGATATGCGTCGCAAAGTAGTGCAACGTTCATTATTATGAATCACTGTATGTAACTAGAATTTTTAATTTAATAGGCTTTATGGTGGTTGGTTCGTAAGTATGGATTGTTCGTAAGTCAAATGCTTGTAAGTTGGAGACTGCCTGTAAAGTAAAGTAAAGTTCAGTTCACCTCATCTCATCTCATCTCATCTTGTCTCATCTCACTAGTTCTGGACCAGCTGCAAGGCAATCTATTGATATATTGTCTGACATAGAACCAGAGAGGGCTAGGTGCATGTGGTCACTTAAACTATAGCTTTGATTACCGAAACCAAATTAAACAGATGCTGTGAAAAGTTCATAACATATCATGCTTTGGATTAACACGTTGAAGGTTAGCATGTTGTTGTATGTGTTCAATATGACTTTTCTAATATATTTTGGCTTTGTTAGAATATATTATATGTGAAACCAAACCCTGTCAAGTGGCAAGCAAACAAACTACAGGTATGAAAACACAAGCAGAAACTCATACGAGAAAAGCAGAAGGTTGTTCTGTTTGATAGCAAATGTGGATGCTTATTCAGAAATGTAATAACTAAGAAATGATAATGATAGGCTAATAGGAATCTATTAGTCCTTCAGTTTTTTGCACGCCTAATAATTAGATTAATTGAATGACACTCATTTAGAGAAAATGAGGGACACATTGATGTTAATTCAACCTGTGTTTCCAGATGCTCATTTCTAAACAGCTAAGTGAACTACCTAATCATAGCACACCATCTGGGAATTCCCCTTCAAGGCAGCAATATGAGATGGAGCCATAATATCTTTTAAAGACATCGACTGATGGTAGCCTGCAACTAAACATACTGAACTCCCTGTTTAGCCTTTGCAGCTAACAAATATG